>OY740785.1:17540060-18085300 GCA_963514005.1 Raja brachyura
GAGTCACTTTTTGTCTTTTTTTTGCACATTTAATGTTTGCATTTAGTTTATGTGAAGCCAATTTTTTTTTAAATAGACTTTGTTACAAGTATCCAAACAATTCAATTGCCTTCCTCTTCCTGAACATAAACCTCGGATTGGGAAGTAATGTCTTCTGGTCCCATTTTACCATTAGTTATTAGTGTCATAACGTCATAGAGTCATACAGCGTAGAAACAGGTCCTTCGGCCCAATTTGTCCACGTCAACCAACATCCCCCATCTAGGCTAGTCCCACCTACCTCGCTTTTCCCATATATCCCTTTAAACCTATCCCATCCATGTACCTTTAGTTTAGTTTCTTTATTTTAGTTTAGAAATATAGCGCGGAAACAGGCCCTTCAGCCCACCGAGTCCACGCCGACCAGTGATCCCCGCACATTAAAACTATCCTATACACACTAGGGACAATTTACACATACAGCAAGCCAATTAACCTACAAACCTGGGGGTTACACAAAAGGCTGGAGAAACTCAGCAGGTGCAGCAGCATCTAAGGAGCGAAGGAGATAGGCGACGTTTCGGGTCGAGACCCTTCTTCAGACTGGTCAGGGATCAGGGAAACGAGAGATATAAACAGTGATGTGGAGAGATAAAGAACAATGAATGAAAGATATGCAAAAAAGTATTGATGATAAGGGAAACAGGCCATTGTAAGCTGTTTGTGGTGTGAAAATGAGAAGCTAGTGCGACTGGGGGGGGGGGGGGGGGGAGATGGAGAAGGAATGTCAGGGCCCGAGGGCTAAGGGAGAGGTGGGGAGGGGGAGGGGGCAGTCTGGGTTAACAGAATTGAGAAAATTCAATGTTTAAGCCCAGAGGATGCAGACTCCCCAAGCGGAATATGAGGTGCTGTTCCTCCAACTTGCGGTGTTGCTCACTTTGGCCGTGGAGGAGGCCCAGGACCGAGAGGTTGGATACGGAATGGGAGGGGGAGTTGAAGTGCTGAGCCACCGGGAGGTCGGGTTGGTTATTGCGGACCGAGCGGAGGTGTTCGGCGAAACGATCGCCCAGCCTCCGCTTGGTCTCACCGATGTAGATCAGCTGGCATCTGGAGCAACGGATGCAGTAGATGAGGTTGGAGGAGGTGCAGGTGAACCTCTGTCGGACTTGGAATGACTGTTTTGGTCCCTGAAAGGAGTGGATGGGGGAGGTGAAGGGACAAGTGTAGCATCTCTTGCGGTTGCAAGGGAAAGTGCCCGGGGAAGGAGTGGAGCGGGAGGGAAGGGAAGAATTGACAAGGGAGTTGCGGAGGGAGCGGTCTTTGCGGAAGGCAGACGGGGGGGAGATGGGAAGATGTGGTGAGTGGAGGGGTCACGTTGGAGGTGGCGAAACTGGCGGAGGACTATCTGTTGTATGCGCTGGCTGGTGGGGTGAAAGGTGAGGACCAGGGGGACTCGGCCCTTGTTGTGAATGGGGGAATGGGGAGGGAGGGCAGTGTTGCGGGGTATGGAGGAGACCCTGGTGCGAGCCTCATCTTTAATGGGGGAGGGGAAACCCCGTTCTCTGAAGAACGAGGACATTTGTGATGACCTGGTGTGGAACACGTCATCCTGGGAGCAGATGCGGCGTAGACGGAGGAATTGGGAATAGGGGATGGAGTCCTTACAGGAAGCAGGGTGGGAGGAAGAGTAGTCCAGGTAGCTGTGGGAGTCAGTTGGTTTGTAGTGGATGTCAGTCAGGAGTGTATCACCTGCAATAGAGATGGTGAGGTCAAGGAATGGTAGGGAAATGTCGGAAATGGTCCAAGTATATTTGAGTGCCGGATGGAAGTTGGAACCTACAACCTGTACGTCTTTGGAGTGTGGGAGGAAACCGAAGATCTTGGGGAAAACCCACACAGGTCACGGGGAGAACGTACAAACTCCGTACAGACAGCACTAATAGTCAGGATCGAACCCGGGTCTCCAGCGTTGCAAGCAATGTAAGGCAGCCACTGTACCGCTGCACCACCGTATCTGTCTTAATGTTTCTTTAAAAGTTGCAATAGTTCCTGCCTCAACTACCTACTCCAGCAGCTCATTCCATCACCCACTACCCTTTGTGAAAATACTCCCTCAGGCTCCCATTAAATCTTCTCCCCCCCGCCCCCAATAACTGGTCGTGGTGAGATAAGCCAAGAATTGGTTGGGGATAGACAGCATGGCTTTGTGCAGGTAAAATCATGTCGCACAGATTTGTTCTTAGTAATGTTTCAAAGACAATTTTGCAGGTCAAGCTAACTTTTTTTTAAATCATATATGTTTAGGTTATGTTGAAAACCACATCACTTCATCAACATCAACAAAACAAAGCAGTTTGTCCAGAACCACATTCTGACCAGAGACTCAACAGACCGCAGGACAATTTGGAGGACACATTGGGATTGGTCCTGCTATCAGCCATCGTGTTTGTAGGTTACACGTTCTGTATGGATTTAATTCACAGCTCACCTCCAGAGGGGCAGCATCCTTTGCTTGGATGACAGTAACTGTTCCAAAAATCAGCTGAGTTAAATCGTTGCTTTCTTCAAATTTCACACACCTGTTGGGGATTTAAGCAGATGCGTCAATTCGAAGGTTGCCAGGCGACCAGCATCTCCAAACACTGAATACTAGACGACATGCGTAGCGCAGCGGTAGAGCTGCTGCCTCACAGTCCCACAGATTCGATTTCGGGTTTGGGGGGCCGAAGGGCCTGCTTCCCAGCTCTATCTCTAAACTAAACTAAATGGGAGAGCACCACGGCAAATATAAAGTGAATTGTCCGATCTTTAAATCTCATCAAATTTCCCATTAGAATTTGTGGTGCAGATACTATCAAGGATGTGTAAGTGCAGCTCTTAAAACAAGTTCCTCGGGTTAGAATAATTTTCCCTCTATGTTTTACATAGAGTTTAGAAGGATGATGGGGGGTGTTTCCTTAAAACCTACTGAGTAATGAATGGCCAAGATAGAGTGGATGTGGAGAGGATTTTTCCACATGGGAGAGTCTAGGACCAGAATGCACAGCCTCAGGATAAAAGGACGTATCTTTTGAATGACGAGGAGGAATTCTTTTAGTCAGAGGGTGGTGAATCTGTGGAATTCACTGCTACAGACAGCGGTGAAGGCTAATTCATTGGGTATTTTTAATGCAGTAATTAACAGGTTCTTGATCATTAAGGGTGGTCAGGGCTTATGGGGAGAAGGTAGGAGAATGGGGTTGAGAGGGATAGATCAGCCATGATTGATGGCAGAGCAGACTCGATAGGCCGAATGGCTTAATTCTGCTCCTATGTCTTATGCACATAGACGGCAATTGAATAAATACGCAAAAAATTGACACTTTGACCTTTAATAAAAATATATACAATTATACCATAATCAAGCACCACTGGAGTACAGTGCAATCTAGTTGGGAACGTGTTATGTTTCCGAGGGCCCAAATTAAACCATACAAAAAACAAATGAAAGCTGCAACCCAATTGTTTGATGTAAAACCCAAAGTCTTCCACAAGTCAGGAAAAGGTTCAAGTCAACAGGGCAGCACAGTGGCGCAGCGGTAGAGTTGCTGCCACACAGCGCTAGAGACCCTTATGCTCTTACCATCACCACTTGCTTCATTGTAGACCTCAGGTATTGTACTTTTAGACAATGTTTTCATATAAATTATTTTTAATTTGGACGGAAGTTTAATCGCATCATGTACTTCTGACCAGCTCATCAGGAAACACACCCACCTCAGCTGATGACGAGACTCCACCAGATAACACAGGAACCTCTGACCACAGAGATCACTGGTGAGAAATACTTTAGTGGCCTGAGAGTTCTTCTCCCTGTGAAAACACAAATCAACACTTATGGCTCCCACGGCGCCAGAGCCCCATGTTTGATCCCAAATACAGGCGCTGTCTGTACGGAGTTTGTACGTTCTCCCCATGATCTGCACAGGTTTTTTCTGCGTGCTCCGGTTTCCAAGACATGCGGGTTTGTCGTTTAATTGACTTGGTATAATTGTAAATTGTTCCTAGTGTGTGTAGGATAGTATTAGTGTATGGGGATCGCGGGACGGCACGGACTCGGTGGGTCGAAGGGCCTGTTTCCGCGTTGTAAACTAAACTAAACTAACAACAGAAAATCCTGAATACACGTGCTGCCATTGTGGAGTTTGTACGTTCGCCCCGTGACCACGTGGGTTTACCCTGGGTTTCCCCACTCACTCTAAAGACCTGCAGGTGTGTAGGTTAATTGGCTTCAGTAAAAATTGCCCTTCTGTGTATCGGGATCGCTGGACAGCATGGACTCGGTGGGGCGAAGGGCCTGCTTCCACACTGTATCTCTAAACTAAACTAAACAAAATGGATTGTGGATCGGGTAAATGCAGAGTCTTTTGCCGATAGAAGGAAAATCGAGAAACAGGAGGACATAGATTTAAAGTGAGGGGGGAGAACTTTAACAGAAACAAGATGGGATTTTTGTTTACACAAAGGATGGTGGGTTTATGGAACGAGCTGCCGGAGGAGATAGTTGAGGCAAATATTATCGCATCGTTTAGACCGATACATGGATAGGATACGTTTTACAGGCATATGGGCCAAAGGCAGGCAGGTGGGACTTGTGTAGATGGGGCATGTTGGTCTGTGTGAGCAAGTTGGACTGAAGGGCCTGTTTCCACGCTGTAAGACTATGACTATGAATACCAAGACAGGTTCTACTTGTATTAAAACTAAGGGGGCAGCTAAGAAAAGGGTCAAGCCACTCAGGGAAAAGAGGTCATGTAGGACCTTGCCCGTTTCCTCTCGCTCCAGATGAGCAACCAGAGGAAGTGAGCAAGATCCCACATTAGTACTTTGCCTTGGTATTCACAAGAAGTTATGGATGATAGTGAAATCAGGGAGGGATATGTTGATATTCTCGGGCATGTCGCTATTAAGGAGGATGAAGTGTTTGGTCTCTTTAAAAAATAGGGTGGATAAGACCCCAGTGTCTAATGTAGTCTGTTCTAGGAAACTGAGGGGAGGAGATGGCTGGGCTCTTGACCAAGATCCTTGATCCTTCTCTGCCGCGGACAAGGTCCCCGAACAATCGAGAATAGCCAATGCTGTTCCTTTATCAGGAAGGGAAAAAGGGCCAAACCAGGAAATTACAGGGCAGCCAGCCTTACATTAGGAGTCGGGAAGCTTTTGTTACACGGAGGGCGGTGGGTGTATGGAACGAGCTTCCAGAGGAGGTAGCTGAGGCAGGTTTTCTCCAGGTGGTACGGTTTCCTCCCACACTCCAACAACGTGCAGGTTTGCAGGTTAATTGGCTTCGGTAAAATTGTAAATTGTCCCGTGTCGGGGATCGCGTGTTGGCGCGGACTCGGTGGGCCAAAGGGCCTGCTTCCGCGCTGCATCTCTAAAGTGGTAAAGAAAGTTTGTTGACTGACCTCATGTTGAGCACGTTTTCCGTCCACAGGTGCTCAAGACACAACTCTGGAATGACCGGCTCCGTTTCAGACACGAGCAGGGAGTCGCTGAGGGTGCTGTTCGGGGAATGGGAGTTACGGCCACGCTTTGGAGAAGGAGTGTAGGTCGATAGGTTGAATCGCTGAATGCCAGAGAAAGCTGAAGCTCCCAGGGAAGGGGAGTGAGAGCGGCTGGAAGGCAAGGAAAAACATGACAACGTTTACAGAGGGCAGGCGATGGTCTACAGAAGGCACAAAACACCAACGTATATCGGTCAGGCAAGTCCTGCTGGATGGATCGCCTTTGTTGCCAGCGATACTGCTCAAGTTTACATTGTAGCCCATTATAGTATAGAAATACGGTACAATGGCACAGTGGTGGAGTTACTGCCCCACAGCGCCACAGACCCGCGTTCGATCCTGACTACGAGTGATGTCTGTACCGACTTTGTACATTCTCCCTGTGACCGCGTGGGTTTTCCCTGGGTGCTCCGTTTTCCTCCCACACTCCAAAGACGTGCAGGTTTGTAGATGAATTGGCTTTGGTAAAGATTGTAAATTGTCCCTCGTGTGTAGCATAGTGTACGGGGATCGCTGGTCGGTATGGACTCTGTCTCCGTGCGGTATCTCTGAACTAACCTAAACTAAATTAAACTGGACCATAATCTGATTGGTTAGAAAGGCCCTCTAGAGTGGTCTGCCTCTTTAGGACCCCCTCCTTCTCTTAATACAACTGATTATTATGGCCCTGATTGTTTTGTATTTTCTTGAATCTCTCCTGTTTTCCCGGTTGCTAACCAGTTGAACTCCCCTCCCCATTCTGACTTTACTGTCCTGACCCTCCTCCATTACCAGAGTGAGGCAACAAGCAAACTGGAGGAACAGCACCTCATATTCCACTTGGGTAGCTTGGGCAAATTGGAGAAGCCACTCACTGAAAACCGCTCACCTCAGGGCGGCCATGTTTGAGATGGAAGGCGAGTGCGAGCGAGAGTGGGTGCCTGGCGAGGCCGTGGATCTGCTCTGGCTGGGGAAGGAGGAGAAGTTTTGAAACGGCGAGGCGATGGGCGACTCGCCCTTGGAGACGCTTCTGAGGTGAGCAGTCAACGAACTGCTGGTAGCTATCTGCTGAGGAGTCCCCGATGTGCTGGGATGTCTCAGAACTGTGTTTTGCTCCTGTTGGAAGAAAATACAAGGATTACTGCCGGGGCAATGAGGGACACTGTAAGTAGGTATCATGCCAGGTCTGTGGACAATCTACTGCAACTTGCTACATCATAATAAACAGGTCCGATATATATATGGCTTATTTGGAGGTTGTTGTGCTTAATAGCCTGATGGTAGGAAAGAAGCTGCCCCTGAATCTGGAAAACGTCTTTGATCACCCTGGTAATCCTGCTTTTTATTTAACATCACCCCCTTCTATCCTGCCCCTTGGATAGATTAAGATCCTTAAAAGATTCAGCATGTCGACGAATACTCTCTTGAACCTCTACAGGTGTATGGTCGTGAGTTTACTGACTGCTTGCATCACGGCGTAGATTGAGGAACGAGGGCGAGAGGGATGGGCAATGTCCGGTCCATCATGGGTATTTACCTGCCCTCCATCAAAGGGATCTGTAGGAGGCGCTGTCTTAAAAAGTCAGCCCGCATCATCGGAGACCCACACCATCCTGGCCACACTCTCATTTCACTCCTACCATCGGGAAGTGGGTACAGGAGCTTGAATACCATGACTACAGCTTCTTCCAGCAACATTAACCTTAGCTACGATGAACTTCCATGGACTATCGTTGGTTGAACTGCAGACATTAGTTTTTGCACTATTAGTTATTGTTACCTAGTATTACGGTTAATTATTGTATTTTGGATTATTATATATATGTATGATTATTATCTGTAATTGCTCCATTATCAGTACATATGACAATTAAACACTCTTGAATCAAGGAATTTCTATTCTATCCAGAAGCGGCACAGTGTCGCAGCAGTAGAGTTGCTGCCCTACTGGGCCAGAGACCCAGGTTTGATTCTGAATATGGGTGCTGTCTATGCGGGGTTTGCATGTTTTCCATGGGTTTTTTTCCGGGTGCTCCAGTCTCTTCCCACACTTCAAAGACGTACAAGTTTGTAGGTTAAGTGGCTTCGGTAAAAATTGTAAATTGTCCCTAGTGTGCAGGATAGTGCTCGTGTATAAGGTGATCGCTGGTGGAATAGTGAAAAGCCTGGATAGAGTGGACGTGGAGAGGATGTTTCCACTAGTGGGAGAGTCTAGGATGGTATAGCCTCAGAATTAAAGGACATTCCATTAGGGAGAAGATGAGGGGGAATTTCTTTAGTCAGAGGGTGGGGAATCTGTGGAATCCATTGCAACAGAAAGCTGTGGAGGCCAAGTCAATGGATATTTTTACGGCAGAGATAGATTCTTGATTAGTATGCTTGTCGGGGGTTATGGGGAGAAGGCAGGAGAATGGGGTTAAGAGGAGAAGATGGATCAGGCATGGTTGAATGGGGGAGTAGACTTGATGGGCCGAATGGCCTAATTCTGCTCCCATCACATGAACGTATGGTCAGCGCGGCCTCTGAGCCGAATAGTCAGTTTCCGCGTTGTATCTCTAAAGCAAACTAAAAACTATCCAAATTTACTATCAATGAACACAGAGTTCTGGATCCCAAGACAACATTAAAAAAATCCCTGCAGTAACTTTAATTTAGATTAATTTTGTTTAGTTTAGAAACACAGGCCTTTTGGTCCACTGAGTCCGCGCCGACCAGCAATCCCCACAAACTAACGCCATCCTACAAACACTAGGTACACTTTACAATTTTACCAAGCCAATTAACCTACAAACCTGTACGTCATTGAAGTGAGGAACGAAACTGGAGCTCCTGGGGAAAATCAACGCAGTTCACGGGGAGAACGTACAAACTCCGTACAGACAAACACTCTTCGTCGGGGTGGAACCCGGGTCTCCGGCACTGTGAGGCAGCAACTCTACCACTGCACCACCGTGCCTATGCCTGAACCAGATCATATGGAGAAGAATGAAAACAAAATTACTCTGCAGAACAGTTACCTCTGTTTTAATTTTGCGTAGTGCCCAGACTGTGTGCAAACACTGTACTGTGTCGTAGGTCAAGATGATTGAAGGTGCTGTGCCGGAGAAAACTATTTTCATGGTGTAGTCAGCAACATATTGCACCCTTGTCAGGCTGGCCGCACACCCTGAAAGGGAGAAAGTGGGATTTTAATTCTGTCACAGCTCATTCAATTGACAATGGCTCTGGGTTGTCCTTTCGAAATATTGAATTGAGAAAGTCATAAGAGATAGGAGCAGAACTACGCCCTTCGGCCCATCATGTCTTCTCCGCTATTCAATCATGGCTGATCTATCTTCTCCCTCCTAACCGCAGTCACCTGCCTTTTCCCCATAACTTCTGAACACCCCTGCAATTTGCAGAAAGTATCCAGTACACAGATTCACCGGGGGTGGAGGCAGATACGACAGTGCTGTTTAAGAGGCTTTTAGATACGCACATGGATATGAAGGGAATAGTGGGTTATGGATCATGTTGCAGGCAGAGATTACATATCTTAGTATCATGCTCAGCATAGACATTGTGGGCTGAAGGGCCTGTTTCAGTGCTATACTATTCTATGTTTAGTTTCAAACTACAACATAGAAACAGGCCCTTTGGCCCACCAAATCGTGCCGACCAGCGATTATCTACTTTTATCCTTCACACTAGGGGAATTTTTTAACATATAGAAGCAAATGACCCTACAAACTTGCAACTCTTTGGAATGTGGGAGGAAACCGGAGCACCCGGGAAAACCCATGTGGTCACAGGGAGAATATACAAACTCCGAACAGACAGCACCTATTGTCAGGATCGAACCCGGGTCTCTCGCGCCGTCAGGCAACAACTCTACCGCTAAGCTACTGTGCCACAGTCTTCTAAATTTCTACCTTCAATACGTGCCTGCATAATTATTACTAATCTAAAATGCTATTTTATTTTTGTAATTCACCCATTAATTGCAATTTTTACATTTAAATATTACAAATGTATTTATCTTGCCATCTCTAAAAATGTTCAGTCTTTGTTAACTTAATTCCTTTGTGACTTTGCCAAGCATTTTAAATTGTCATATATTTACGATTGAATGTATTAAACTATAATTAAATTGAGGCTTAATAGTTTAGTTTAGATATACAGCGTGGAAACAGGTCCTTTGGCCCAAAGAGTCCACACCCACCAGCGATCCCCGCACATGAACACTATCCCACACAATTATATACCAAGCTAATTAACGTACAAATCTGAATCAAGAGTCCCAGCTTACATGCAGAGAACGATGCATGTGTCCGTGCTGGATGACTATGACTGAGAGTGATTTGTAAGTTAAATGGCCTCTGTAATCTGCCGCTAGTGTGTTGCGATCAGATGCCAGAAGTGTTCCTATTAAAATCATAAGGGGAACAAATAGGGTGAATGCACAGAGTCTTTTACCCGTGGTAGCTGAATCAATTCCCCTTATGATTTTGTAGCCCTCAATAAGATAATCACTCTAAGGAATAACGTCCTAGCCTGCCAAACCTCACTCCTTCCGCATCCAACACATCAGTCTGAAGAAGGGTCCTGACCCAAAATGCCACCTGTCCATGTCCTCCAGAGATGCTGCCTGCTGAGTTACTCCAGCATCTTGTGCCTTTGCTCCAGAGATGCTGCCCGACAGGAAGAGTTCCTCCAGCACTGTATGTTTTACGCACAATTCCAGCATCTGCGGCTCCTTGTGTCTCCATACCACTGTAAGTTGTTTGTTTTTACTGTTTGGTCTGATATACAGTAATTGATGAACAGAAAGTCCTCCCAGTAAGTACTAACCAACAGTAGCTAATTCCATCCCTCATCATGGTAAATACCTGAAACTGAACTGGACTGCTAGGAATCGGGAAGTCACACTAGACCATGAACTTTGGCCCTTATGGTCATGCCTTCACTATAACCTCAGCAACTCCCAAAACTCATGTCAAGGCCTGTTCACCCATCACAGCTGCGTTGAACTTGAGCAGTACTTCAGTCTTAAGATTCTTATGGGTACCTCCAAAGAACATAGAAACATAGAAAATAGGTGCAGGAGTAGGCCATTCGGCCCTTCGAGCCTGCACCGCCATTCAATATGATCACGGCTGATCATCCAACTCAGTATCCCGTACCTGCCTTCTCTCCATACCCCCCCGATCCCCTTAGCCACAAGGGCCACATCTAACTCCCTCTTAAATATAGCCAATGAACTGGCCTCAACTACCTTCTGTGGCAGAGAATTCCAGAGATTCACCACTCTCTGTGTGAAAAATGTTTTTCTCATCTCGGTCCTAAAAGACTTCCCCCTTATCCTTAAACTGTGACTCCTTGTTCTGGACTTCCCCAATATCGGGAACAATCTTCCTGCATCTACCCTGTCCAATCCCTTAAGAATTTTTGTAAGTTTCTATAAGATCCCCCCTCAATCCTCCAAATTCTAGCGAGTACATGCCGAGTCTATCCAGTCTTTCTTCATATGAAATTCCTGACATCCCAGGAATCAGTCTGGTGAACTTTCTCTGCACTCCCTCTATGGCAAGAATGTCTTTCCTCAGATTAGGAGACCAAAACAGATTAGGAGACCAGAGAACCACCCTCTCTATAATCGTTAATCTCTTCCTTCCCCCCCATCATCACCACGATTTTTGCACCTCCTTAAATTCTGACCTGCTGAGCATTTTGGAATTGAACTGTTCCACCACCAGTGGCTGAGGCTTCACCCACCAAGGTCATAGCTGTTGGGAATCACTCATCGTCACTCAATCATACAGCACGGAAGCAGGGCCTTCAGCCCAACATGTCCATGCCGACCAAGATGCCTCATCCAAGCTAGTCCCACCTGCCCGCATTTGGCCCATATCCCTCAGAAGCTTTTTTATCCATGTACCTGCCCCAATGTCCTTTAAATGTCTTCTCATCCCTTCAAGATCTGAGACTGGGAGAATGGAGCTGGCGATGACGACAGACATGTCCACTGAGGAGCAAAGCCAGTAGGACAGTGAACCGGGTTGTGGCCTACTCCGCCCTGGAGGTCGGTAGTGGGAGGTGCCCCCGTGGATCAAAGGAGGACGGGCGAGGAGCGGTTGTTTCGCTAGTCGCGTGATGGCTGGAGGCCCGCAGCAGCCTGGGGCTTGCCTAGATCGGGCACCGCTCATAAGAACCAGAGCGCGGACTGGACTTGGAAAATGGCGGCAAATACATGGCCTCTTGAATGCGACTATTTCTGTACACTTTGCTAATCGCGGTGTGCGTTAACCAGCATCTGCAGTTGTTTATTTCTACAAAATAACGGTACACGTTGCGGTCCTTACCTCCTGGTTTACAAACGACGGGTGCAATTTCATCCAGTGGGTGCAGCATGCTGAACATCGTGGGCAACGGCTCCCTGCAACCACACAACGGCAACGGGCATCAAAATCAACACTGCAACAGCACGCGCCCCAGCATACGGGACACTTGCTCATTGCAACAGAGGAAGCCACAGTGACCGGTATCGGATGGCAAGATTGGTATAAGCTAAGTTTACTAAGTGGAATTGAGAGGTGACTCAAACATTTTATACAATTATGAGGGGAATACATGGTGTATGGTAAGGTGGCGCAGCGGTGGAGGTGCTGCCTCACAGCACCAGAGACCAGGGTTCGATCCTGACTATGGGTGCCGTCTGCACAGAGTTTGTACGTTCTCCCTGTGATGACATGGGTTTTCTCTGGCTGTCTGATTTCCTCCCACATTCCAGAGACGCACAGGTTTGTATGTTAATTGTCCCTAGCATGTAGGATCATGCTAGCTTATAGGGTAATTGTTGGTTAAGGTAAACTTTGTGGGCCGAAGGGCCTGTTTCAACATTGTATCTCTAAACTAAACTATTCCTTCCAAATACAAGAAGGTGAAGCAAACAAGGGTAAGATCAAATGGTCCACCTTCAACCAGACCCAGCTTGGGAAAACAAGGCAAAGTCAGTTTTAAACTTGCATGGGGAATTTGTCGAATCAATCTGGGTCAGGTGTGCGCATGTGTTTTGGTGTTAATCGCATGCTTACCTCAGAGGACTTAAAGGTATCTCTTGAACAGGATTACTGCGCTCGAACATTAGCCCAAATGCAGTTGCCCAAATGTCTGCAACCTAGCGAGAGATGGCAAGATATTACTTCACTAATACATTTGCAGAGCGAGAGAAAAAATTCAAGTGGAATAAACAGTGAATATTCAACCCACAGGGTGTTCAGAAAGTATTCAGACCCCTGCACGTTTGCAGGATCTTTTTAATTACTTTGCAAACATTTCTTAACACATGTTTTCACATTTTTATTATGGGGTATTGTGTGTAGATTGATGATTTAAAAAAAAAAAAATCAATTTAAAAATAAGGCTCTAACGTAACAAAATGGCGAAGAAATGAAGGGTCAATACTTTCTGAATGCACTGTATGTATTTCGAAGAGTTCAAACAACAAACTCATTATTTATAGACAGCGCAGAATGATTCCATTTTAATGCAGTGGACAGATTTGCACAAATGTTATTGTCAGTTTGGTTTACTTTATTGTCAGCTATACCGAGGTACACTGGAAAGCTTTTCTGTCCAGTCAGCGGAAAGATTATACATGATTATTACAATCAAGATGACCACAGTGTACAGATACAGGATATAGGGAAAACTGGTTTGTTGGTCGCAAAGCGCCAGAGACCCAGGTTCGATCCTGACTACGGGAGCTGTCTGTACGGAGTTTGTATGTTCTCCCTGTCACCGTGTGGGTTTTCTCGAGGTGCTCCGGTTTCCTCCCACACTCCAGGGAGTGTGCAGGTTTCTAGATTAATTGGCTTCAGTAGAAATTGTCCCGAGTGTGTCGGATAGTGCTAGTGTAGGGAATGATCACTGGTGGGCACGGTCCCGGTGGGCTAATGGGCACGTTTCCATGCTGTATCTCTAAAGTCTAAATGCTTATGAATATTATTAACTACCTGGAAAGGTAATGGGGCAATGTAGTCCTTCCCGTCCATGGTGTGCACGTTCACACTGGATTTTTGTACGATGCAAACACACCTCTCCCTCTTTTCTTGAGCTGAGGAAGAAAGAACTTTAATTGGAGTCTACCAGCAAATAGAAATCTCCCGCGACTGCCGTAATATTGCCTTCCTTACATGTCGACCTGAGTTACTGATGTAGCTCATGCCCTGGTTCCTGGGCTCTGTTTGGTGGCCTGTAAACCACTCCCTTCGGGGTATTTTTACCCTTGCAGTTTCTCAGCTCTCCCCACAATGACTCTACATCTTCAGATCCTGTGCCATCCCTTGCTAAGGACCAAATTTCATTCCTTACCAGCAGAGCTACCCCTCCTGCTCTGCCCACCTGTCTGCCGGTAGGATGTGTGACCTTGAATATTCAGCTCCCAGCTCCAATTCTCTTACGGCCACGTCGCTGTAATGCCCACAACAACATACCTACCAATCTCTAACTGTGCTACAAGCTCATCCACTTTGTTCCTTATACTACGTGCAGTCAAATATAACTTTAATTTGATTTTCACCTCCCCTCCTCTCACATCGGTCTTGATTTTACCTGACCTTACTCTCATACCACTTCTTAAACATTTTTTTTAATTAATAGTGTTTTATTATTAATGTTTTAATGTTTTATGTGTCATTCCTAACTGTCACTATGTCATGTTGTCATTTGCAGGCAGAGCACCAAAGCAAATTCCTTGTATGTGAATACTTGGCCAATAAACTTATTCATTCATTCATTATGGAGACTTCTGTAACCTCTCCTGCACCCTCTTTCCCTTTAACTCCATCTTTACACTTATAATTTTATTGTGTATTGTGTGTTCTTTTTTGATTGTACTGCTGCTGGCAAATTCATTTGACTCCACATTATGTGCAAGTGACAAATAATACTTGACTTGACTTGGTTACATGGTTTGCCAGGACTCGGGTCCCAACAGGGTTCATTCAAGTGGAGTCCGTCCCGTCGGAAAACAGATCCCTCCTTCCCCAATTCTGGTGCCAATGTCCCAAAACTTCAAACCCACTTCTTCCACATCAGTCTTTGAGCCACGCTTTCATCTCCTTCACCTTCTCGACCCTGTGAAAAACTATAACGCGGCTCAGGTAGCAATCCAGGGATCATTACCTTTTTGGTTCTACATTTCAATTTGGTGCCTAGTTGTTCAAATTCCCCCAGCAGAACATCTTTCCTCGCTCGACCTATGTCATTGGTACCCTCATGGACCACGATGATTAGATTCTTTAATCCTCAAATTCAAAACTAAATGTTTAATCGATCGCGAATAAGAGTGGGAATTTACCTTCTGCACATTCAGTCTTGTCCTGTGGTATGCTGAAGTTGCACCATAGAGCCTGAAGACCAAGAGAAACCTGTTAATTAACTTGCTTTTCAGTTTTGCTGACTGGTTAAAAAAAAACTGCTCAATGATTCAAATGCACTGGACCAGCTCAGAAATCACGCCGCCTGCCTAAGTTTAAAATGAACATTTCTATAAAATGGCTACACAGTAGAGCAGTTGGAAAAGCTGCTGCCTCACTGTATCAGAGGCCCAGGTTTAATCCTGACTGCGGGTGCTGTCGGTGTGTGGAGATTGCGCATTCTCCCAGTGACCGCGTGGGTTTCCTGCGGGTGCTCCGGATTCCTCCCACGTCCCAAAGACGTGCGGGTTTGAGTAACTGGCCGTCTGTAAACTGCCCCTAGTGTGTAGGGAGTGGATTAGAAAGTGGGATTATATGGAACCAGTGTGAACGGGTGGTCAATGGTCAGTATGGACTCAGTGGGTCGAAGGGACTATTTCCATGCTGTAATCTTTCAATAAATCAATTAATCGAAAGTAACAGAAACAGAATGCTTCCCTCACAATCCCAGTCGCAATCATGTCGCGTTGTTACAAAATCTACCATCAGCAGCGGGATTAAAATACAGATTTGTATTGGTTGTTGGAGAGGGATTTCCTCGGGCTTTAGCTGATGAAGAAAAATCGTTCGGTCTTCCATTCGTGTTTTTTTTAGCATTTTGCTGGACGATTGCGTCGTTAGATTTAACTTAAACTCGACTGAAAACGCCTTCGACATCGCGGATCGCAATATCAGGACGAAACAAATGATATGTCGTTTATTATCTTGCTTTTTGGTGCGGCTTCATTTTTTTATTATCTTATGATGCGAAAAATGTTATTTAGGCCCCATACGAATCGGCCGTGTCTTGCCTGCCGATACGGCAACATTTCAAGCGATCAAATTCCAGAAACATCCACTCTCAAGATAATCAAATTCTTTTTTTTTGCACAATCATGTCAGAAGAACATCTAAATCATCTATATTTTGTGTTATTGTCTATCCATGATCAATATTTTCATACTAAATAGCCACAGTATATTTTTAGTCAGATGTATTGTGCAAAAAAAGAATGATTTTGATTATCTTGAGAGTGGATGTTTCTGGATTAATTTATGGGAATTAAACATTAAATCCCTTCCATTTGGCATATAAATTCATGGTAGTGAGTTAAAAAATCATGTTATATTGTGAATTCTTGTGTGAATGGGATCAGTTTGTTATTTGTTATTTGGATACTTAGGCTATTAAAAAAATTAGCCTTTTCTTATAAATTGGATAGATGTTTAGATCTAGTAACTGAATTTAGATGAATTTAATTGATTAGATGAATTTAATTGATTTGATGAAACTGTTGAATATGAATTTTCTGTTGGGTATTTACTATTTGTTTTAGCGTTTAACTTTATCATTTCTACCTTTGTTTCTAAAAATCCAAATAATAACTTGTTTCTGTTAATGCTAATCGTTACATTTTAAACAGATGTCTCCGAAGAAGAAATGCAAAATTGTCAAACCAAATGCCCAGCAAAAGAGACTGATTTCGACAGCATTCGCAGAGATTATCCAAATTTGGACTACTCCAAATGTGATGATCTACAGGACATTCTTAATGGGAACGTAGTGGGCAGAAAGGCTGGTCATGCGTGGTTTGAAGAGCAAAACATGGTTTACAATGCCAAAATTTAAAAGTTGAGGAAAAACAAGGTGTACAGAGTTGCTTATTGGTTACAATCTGAGGAGTATGATAATGCTACTGATTATGATATGCCAATATACCAGCTAGCAACTGATCTTCTCCATAAAGACTTGGTCTTTTGCTAGAAATTGTAGTTTCTTTACCTGTCTGTTACGGACTTACAACATATAATACAATAATATTAAAGTTCTGATTTTGAGAATATCACATTTTTGAATTTTCAAGGCAGTCTGGGTGTTTATTACTATTTCCGTCACAACAATTGGATGACAGTCAATTTTGTAATTAGCTACAATTTGGTAACTAACTAATTATATGCTTTAATTTCAGGTCATCCAAGTAAGATGTTTCATATTTGTTGCACACTGCTTCAATATACTATAACTGAACATTTCATTCAGTTCTCTTAATTTTTAAGAAAGCTGTGGGTTTTTGACTGTCCTTGATCACAGCTTTTGTGTTAAGTCAATGGAAAAGCAATAGAGAACAAGGTGTTAATTTCCGAGTATGAAATTGACCATAACGTTTTAAATACTGAAGATATGAAAGTGAATTAGGTATCAAATTAAAGTTATTTTTATGCTTTATCTGATGGGATAAACTACAGGCTTGATTTTTTAAATCTCAACATTTTGTAACATTCCTAAATCATGACTGAGACTTTTACCAATTATTTAAAAAACGTAAACAATTCTGTCTGCAAATAAAAAGAAACAGGAATAAGATTGATGTAGGAAAATTTGAAAATTATAAGGAGGACGAGTAGTTTGTAATCTGTTTAACCCAAGACCTTACATACTGGGGAAGCAAGGGAAGGCAAGATGGCAAAATAGCCAAAATTGGTAACAAGGATGTTAGTGAGGCAAGAAATAGATTTATCATGGTGTTTAGGTTCCACAGCACAGCTGGTTTAGTTTACATTTTTGGTTCTCTCAGAGTGTTTCCTAGTGCGCTTTGTTAAGGCCTTGAATAAACCGAATTGTTTGAGAAACTCAGCGCTACTTTACAAAGTGTTTTATTTTGTGTCTGTTCGTATCTGAGCCATAATTAAGAGGGCAACTGAGCCCTATGTAAAAGCTAGAATCAAGGTACAGGTTAAGGAAGCTCCCAACGAGCGCTAGGCAGATACGCTGGAGCGGGCACGGCTGCCAGCATGGAGCCGATCAAGACCAGATTCGGCCGGCGGACACCACGAGCAGGGAACAAAGACAGGCCTGCAGGCCGAGCAAGGAAGGAGGTCGTTGAGCGAGGGGGAATGTTGGTGAGAGTGGAGGGAGGGGGGTGAGAGTGGAGGGAGGGGGGTGAGAGTGGAGGGAGGGGGGTGAGAGTGGAGGGAGGGGGGTGAGAGTGGAGGGAGGGGGGTGAGAGTGGAGGGAGGGGGGTGAGAGTGGAGGGAGGGGGGTGAGAGTGGAGGGAGGGGGGTGAGAGTGGAGGGAAGTGGGTGAGAGTGTAGGGAAGTGGGTGAGCGAAGCGGGCCAGCAGCAAGCGAGGGGGAATGTCGGTGCCAGTGGAGGGACGTCGGTGATATTGGAGGGACGTTGGTGAGCCATCGCCCACATAAATGTCGGCGAGCGAGTGGTTGCATGAATCCCAGCAGTCGGTCGAGGAAGCACTGACGGGAACAAAGAGGAACCTGCCATGGGCGGGCCACCAAGAGAACAAGGATGGACTGGGGGGGGGGGGGGGAGGGCGAGAATGAAGAGTCCCTCCTACAAAGGTCAATTCTGATCAAATCAAAACTTATTAAGAAGCAAACATAGTAAATGTAAATTGCCGCCTAACCTGCAGGACTTGGCTATCCACTGTAAAGGCTTTGTAAACGGATGAGGCGTGACTCTTACTCCCTCGGCTCCAGATGACCATGTTTCCAGCCACATAAAGCTCTTCATCGTAATCCAGCTCTTCACCAATTTCGCAACAGCCTTTCCTCAGGTGCCAGCTCTCCTGCAACAAGTTACATCACCATTGGTTATCACGCCTTAAAGAAACAGAGGAACCAAGAACTCGCCCGGAGATTTGATAATAAATAAACCATCGAACGATTGGAGGCAGATTGTCTTCTACCACACTGGGACTTTTCCAACTACTTTCTAAAATTGAAATGAGTCCAGAAGTAAGCTAAAATTAGATCAATGGTTTCTTTATTATCACATCTTTATTATCACATGTACAGTTCAGTACAGTTTTATTTGTCATATGTAGGTTAACACAGGGTAAATGGTACAATGAAACGTGTTTGACAAGACAACGGGTCACCTCAGCAATGATATATCAATGATAAAAATAAGATTTAAAAAGATAATACAAAAGTGACATTGGTAGGTAAACGGCAATAATAAATAAAATAATCAACACATATGATGTGTTTATGAGTTCAGAAGCCTGATGGCCTGATGTACCAAGATACAGTGAAATACTTATTTTGCATATAAGATCAGCAAGACTATCACCATGTATAAATACAATCCTCCAGTTAGTACAGAACAGCTCACTGAGTCTATAAAGAGGTGGCATTTTGGCACCATATTACATTCACATCGCCTCTCTCCCAGCCACCACACCTGATCAGTTTTATTGCCCTCGGCTTAGTTCACAACCTCCAATGTTTATTTTAACTGAAGGTAGACACAAAATGCTGGAGTAACTCAGCGGGTCAGACAGCGCCTCTGGAGAAAAGGAATAGATGACAATTTTGGTCGACGCCCTTCTTGAGACTGGGGTGGAGATGGGAAGATATGGTAAGTGGTGGGATCCCGTTGGAGGTGTCGAACATGTCGGAGGATTATCTATTGTATGAGACGGCTGAAAGATAAGGACAAGGGGTCTCTGTTGCAACATGAGTCAGGGAAAAGAACAGAAAGGTCAGCATGGGAGTGGGAAGGGGAATTCAAGTGTTTGGCAACCAGGAGATGATGTAGTTCCAAGCGGAATGAGCACAGGGGTTCAGTGAAACGATCGCCCAGTCTACATTTGGTCTCGCCGATGTACACGAGTCCAGACTTTGAACAATGGATACAGTAGATAAGGTTGAAAGTGAACCTCTGCCTAACCTGAAAGGACTATCGGGGTCCCTGGACTGAGTCAAGGGAGGAGGTATAGGGACAGTTCAATCAATCAATCAATCAGTTTTATTCGTCACTTGCACATAAAGTGCAAGTGAAATGAATTTGCCAGCAGCGGAACAATGAAAAAGAACACACAAAAACACAATAAAAATTTAACACAAACATCCACCACAGCATTCATCACTGTGGTGGAAGGCACAAATTTTGGCCGGTCCTCATCCATTTCCCCCCGTGGTCGGGACCTCACCCTCCGCAGCCACCGCTGCGGGTGTCCAGATGAGAAGACAAGGTAAAAGGTTGTTGCATCTCCTGCGGTTGCAGGGGAAGGTACCTGGGGATGGGGTGGTCTGGGTGGGAAGTGACAAGTTAACCAGGGAGCTGAGGAGGGAACGGTCTCTGTGGAAGGCGGAAAGGGGTGGAGATGGGAAGATATGGTAAGTGGTGGGATCCCGTTGGAGGTGGCGAAAATGTCGGAGGATTATCTATTGTATGCGACGGCTGAAAGATAAGGGCAAGGGGTCTCTGTTGCAACATGAGGGAGGGGGAAGCAAGGGCTCAGCTGCGGGGAAACTGGCTGTGCTGTGGTATCCAAACATCATGTTCGTCCATCTCCTTGCACGGCCCTCTTCAGCCCTTGGTCCCCAGGGGGTTGCCTCCTGCAATTGACAGCGAGGGTGCGGAAGGTAACACCATATAAACGTGATACATCAGCAAGAGTCTGAAGAAGGGTCCAAACCCAAAACGCCACCTATCCTTGTGCTCCAGAGATGCTGCCTGACCTGCTGAGTTACTCCAGCATTTTGTGTCTTTATTTTATAAACATTAGTTTGAAGATTTTCTACTGATTTTTCTGATGGTTCGGTGGATTTATCTAGTTAAATACTATACCTTAAGGACAGGAATGTGCAACTGCATCACTAAAATGGAATAGGTATAGAAGTATTTAGACTTTATCTTGCACTAAATGTTGTACCTTCTATCAGTGCACTGTGAACAGCTTGATTGTATTAATGTATTGTCTTTTCTTTGTCTCGATTGCACCTACCATCTACCTCACTGGAGACAAAGTAGTTTAAGATGCTGATGCTGGAAAATTGAAGGTAGACAAAAGTGCTGGAGAAACTCAGCGGGTGCAGCAACATCTATGGAGCGAAGGAAATAGGCAACGTTTCTGGCCAAAACCCTTCTTCAGACTGATATGGGGTGGGGGGGGGGGGTGAGGGCGGGGAGAAGAAAGGAGAAAGGAAGAGGAGGAGCCCAAGGGCTTGTGCCATGAACATTAGCCGTTGCTGTCTCCTCCCCTTCTCAGCTCTCTCTCAGCCCTTGGGCTCCTCCTCTTCCTTTCTCTTTTCTTCTCCCTGCCCCCCCCCACATCAGTCTGAAGAAGGGTTTCGGCCCGAAACGTTGCCTATTTCCTTCGCTCCATAGATGCGGCTGCACCCGCTGAGTTTCTCCAGCACTTTTGTCTACCTCACTGGAGACCTTTGGACTATCTTTAATCGGACTTTACCTTGCACTAAACGTTATTCCCTTTACCCTGTATCTGTACTCTGTGGACAGCTTGATTGTAATTTTGTATTGTCTTTCCACTGACTGCATAACACGCAACATAAAAGCTTTTCACTGTACCTTGGTACATTGTGACAAGAATAAAGTAGACAAAACTCTGTTGCTCTGTGACCTATACCCTAACGAAGACATTTTAACCTTGGAGGAGGCAGAGTATAGATTTATCGAAATAAAAAGCATACGGGGGTTAGGAGGGAGAGATAGATCCGCCATGATTGAAAGGCGGAGTAGACTTGATGGGCTGAATGGCCTAATTCTAATCCTATTTCTTATGACCTTATGATTAAAAAAAACGATGATGATGAAAATTTGAAGTAAAATGTTGATAGCTTTTCAGGTCGGTGATCTTTCTAATAAAAGGTTACCAATCTGAAACGTTAGCTCTTTTACTCTCTCCAAGCATGGTGCCAGATCTGAGTGCTCCCAGTATTGTCTTTTTTTGAAATAGAATGATATTTGATTCATCCCACCGAGTCCCTGTCGACCAGCGATCCCCGAACACTATCCTACACCACTAGGAACAATTTACAATTTTCACCAAGCCAGTTAGCCTACAAACCTGTAAGTCTTTGGAGTGTGGGAGGAAACCGGAGATCCTGGAGGAAACACACGCAGGTCACGGGGAGAACGTACAAACTCTGCACTGACAGCACTCATAGTCAGGATCAAACCCGGGTCTCTGGTGCTGTAAGGCAGCAACCCTAACGCTGCGCCACTGTGCCACCCATAAGATCAATTAAGCTACAAACCCGCAATTCTTTGGGATGGTCTTTCTCCACAATAGTTAGATCTATAACTAGCGCGTTAACGAATACTCTCTTGAACTTCTGCAGGGGTGTGGCAGAGAGCATGTTGTTTATAATGTTGTGCACTATTGAGTACTGCGTTTACAGATCTGTTGTGCTGCTGAAAACAAGACATTCATTGGTCCGTTTCAGTACATATGACAATTAAGCACTCTTGACATAGAACTTTAAACACAACACAAGAATAGGCTCTTCACCCCACAGTATCTGTGCCAATCATGATGCTCAGACCACACTAGCGGCATAAACATTGACTTCTCCAATTTCCGGTAGCCCTTGCTGTCTCCTTCCCTTCTCAGCTCTCCCTCATCCCTCTGGCTCCTCCTCTTCCATTCTCATTTGTTCTCCCCACCCTACATCAGTCTGAAGAATGGTTTCAGCCCGAAACGCTGCCTATTTCCTTCGCTCCATAGATGCTGCTGCACCCGCTGAGTTTCTCCAGCACTTTTGTCTACCTTCGATTTTCCAGCATCTGCAGTTCCTTCTTAATCGCTTATCTACCTGCGCATAATCCATATTCCCTCCATATCTATATGCCTGGTCTCAACTCAAAACGTCACCCATCCATGTTCTCCAGAGATGCGGTCAGACCAGCTGAGTTACTCCAGCACTCTGAGTCCTTTTGCCCATCTCCAACCCTCTTAAATGCCACGATCATATCTGCCTCAAACCCCCTCCCCCCCCACAGTAGGTTCCAGACACCCAACATCCGCTGTATAAAAAAGTTACCCTGCACGTCTCCTTTGCCCCTCTCACCTTAAAGCTGTGACATTGTGCTTTAACTTCGAGTCTATGGTATTTTATAATAAAGCTTCCTTTAGAGTTTAGAGATAATGCGTGGAAACAGGCCCTTCAGCACATAGAGTTTGCGCTAATCAGCGCTCACCCCTTACACCAGCACAACCCTACACACTAGGGCCAAATTTGCAATTTTACCTAAATCATTTAACCTACAAACCTGCACGTCCTTGAAGTGTGGAAGGAAACCGGAGAAACCCATACGGTCAAAGGGAGAACGTGCAAATAGCATCCATTGTCAAGGTCAAACCTGGGTCTCTGCAGGGTGGCGTACCGCTGCCTCTACGTTCCTTGTTTCTACAAAGGGAAAATGGAGTTGCTCTGTGAGCTGGCATAGACTCAGCCAGATAAAACGGCCTCTGTACTGTGAGAACCTCATGGGATAACCCTTTCATCCTGGAGTCATTTTGTAAATGTACACTGCAGTAGCTGGAAGGCAAATATACACATTCAAAATGTGGTCTGAAGAAGGATCTCGGCCCAAAACGTCACCCATTCCTTCCCTCCAGAGATGCTGCCTGTCCTGCTGAGTTACTCCAGCATTTTGTATCTTCGGTGGTTTCAACAACGTTCTGCACACGTGTAGCAAGGCCCCCTTGTTCAGCTGAAAGCCAAGCAGTAATTTCATCAAGAAAGTCCCGTACCTTTTGTTTCTCATGGATTGTAACCTCCCTCAGCGAGCCCACCAGCCCCGCATCTCCGTCAGACGACCACAGCTCCGAGGCAGGCTGCAGCTGCCGCAGCTGCAGGTTTGTGGCATTAGGGTGGCGCCTGCAGTGGTCACGGCCAAACGGAACAAAGTCCTGCATTTCCCCTGCTGCGATCATCGTTACCCTCTCTTCATAGACGTTCGACATGGGTTCCAGATATCAGCATTATTTCTGCGCAGAGAAAAACAGACATTTACAAATCCCGAAACATGCCCCCTGTCACACCTCACAGGTGATCACACATTTGCCCCGGGTCACATCATCAATCGTAAAAGCAGCTCACAGTCAATACTACAAATAGTCGTAGACTGGAAAGAGGTCCCTCAGCCCAACTCGTCCATGCTAAACAAGACACCCCATTTAAGCTAGTCCCCTTTGTCCATGTTTGGCCCATATCCCTCGGACCGAGGTCTCACTCGCAGGTGACCCGCCGCTAGGCCCGGCTCGCCCGCCACGAACATTAAATGGGTCCCTGAGCCACGGGCTCCAACAGTACCCGCACCGCCGAGAACGAGGAGAGACCCATAAGCGAAGGGGAGCCATTGAGAGCGCAGGGGGCCGTCAACTGCGTGGGTGGGCCGTCAAGAGGGCTGTGGGGGGGGGGGGGGGGTGTCGAGAGCACAGGGAGGCCAGACGTACACGTCTAGCAGCAGGCAGAAGACTGGACTGTTCGGAGAACTGTTGTAACTTTGTTGACACCGGACACTTGGTGACACTTGTATACTGCCTACGATTTTACCAGGTTGTATGCAAAACGGTACATGTGACAATAAAGTATCATTGAACCCTTGGTATCCATGTACCTGTACAAATGTTATTTAAATGCTGTCATGGTCCCTACCTTAACTACCGCCTCCAGCACATCGTTCCATACACCCACTACCCTGTGTGAAAACGTTGTCCCTCAGGTTCCTATTATATCTGGCTCTTTCACCATAAAACTATGCCCTCTAGTTCTTGATTTCCATACCCTCAGTAAAAGACTGTGCATTCATCCTTACTATTCCCCTCATGGTTTCATACATCTCTAAAAGATCACCCCTCAGCCTCCTGAACTCCAAGAAATAAAGTTCTAACCTGTCCAAAATTTCCCTGTAGCTCAGGCCCTCAAGCTCTGGCAATATCGTCATAAATCGTCTCTGTGCTCTTTGCAGAATAACATCCTTCCCTCAACAGGGTGACCAAAACCGAACAGAGTACTCCAAGAGTGGCCTCACTAATGCCTGGTACAACTGTAACGTAACACCCCAACTTCTATACTCAATATCCTAACAGATAAAGTCAATGTACCAAAAGCCTTCTGTACCACCCATTTTTAAAAATCTGAAATGTTTTAAAAAAAGGAAATACTTGGCAGGTGAGGGGGGGGGATAAGAGTTAAACTCAAGGTGCTGGAGCAACTCAGCAGATCAGGCAGCATTTCATAAAGTCATAGAGTGATAGTGTGGTAACAGGCCCTTCAGCCCAACTTACCCACACCGGCCAAGCTGAACTAGATCCATCTGCCCACGTTTGGTCCATATCCCTCCGAACCTGTCCTATCCACGTACCTGTTTCTTAAATGTTGGGATAGTCCCTGCCTCAACAACCTCCTCTGGCAGCTTGTTCCATACACCCACCACCCTTTGTGTGTAAAAGATAGCCCTCAGATTCCAATTGAATCTTTTCCCCTTCACCTTAAACCTATGTCCCCTTGTCCTCGATACACCTACTCTGGGCGAGAGACTCTGTGCATCTACCCGATTTGTGGAGGGAATGAACTAGCGGCATTTTGGGTCGGGGCCCTTCTTCAGACTGAAATAAGAATTAATAGGCTAGATCCCCATCTTCTCTATTCACTGCCTTTTCTTTCTATTGGTAGGACCACATTCAACAAACTCAATGGTATCTGTGCAGAATGTGTACATTCTCCGAGTGACCTGCGTGCATTTTCTCTGGGTCCTCCAGTTTCCTCCCACTACAAAGACACGCAGGTGTGTACGTTAATTAGCTTCGGTAAAATTATAAATTGATCCTGGCGTGTGTAGGATAGTGCTGTGTGTGGGGTGATCGCTGATTGGTGCACTTAGTAGGTCGAAGGGCTTATTTCCACACTGTATCTTTTAACTAAACTAAAGGCTCTCCCGATACATAAGCACCAACCATCCATCAGTACAGAACAGCCCACTGAGTCCATAGACAAGATGTAAGCCAGCATCTGCAGTTCCTTCTTACAACACTTCGTAAACTAACGCAAAACACCCAGTACTCTGGTTTTCTTCCACATCCCGAAGACATGCGGGTTTGTAGTTTAATTGGCGCTCTGAAAATTGCTCCTAGTGTGTAGGGAGTGGACGAGGAAGTGGGATAACGTAGAACTTGCGAGAACAGGTGATCAATGGTCAGTGTGGTCTCTCCACATCGATTGCGTGGGGATCTGCTGATGGGGTGTTGTGAAGGGGGGGGGGGTTTACATAAAAAGCTGGAGAAACTCAGCGGGTGCAGCAGCATCTAAGGAACGAAGGAGATAGGCAACGTTTCGGGCCGATTCCCTTCTTCAGACTGGACCGGTGTTGTGAAGGTGCATTTTGGGCAGAACCCGGTGAAGATTGATCTTTTAGGTGGGAGTTAGGATTAGCAGGTGATGTTTGAGGTTCGGGACGGGGTGAGTTTGCGGGGAGGAGGGAGGCGGTGAGACTGGGTAGGTTTCAGGGTGTGGGATGAGGCGAGGACCCGGTGAGGGGTTTTGAGGGGGTCGGGGAGTCTGCTGAGGGTTTTTGGATGCCAGGCCAGACCAGGCGGCGGGGGCCGGGGAGGTTCAGTCTGGGGTCAGTGAGTCAGGTTCCCACCACCTCCCTCTGGGCCAAAACGACCGTCGATCCGACCTGTTAAAACAACAAGTTGAGGCTCCCGCAGCCGATGTCTCCCCCGCCCTGCACCGCCTGCCCGGTGCCGTTCCCCGGGGAGTGTAGATTCCCGCCGCCGGGGAGTGTGTTGCAGCCGCGGGTCCGTCCCCGGGGAGTGTGTCTGCGCGTGTGTGTCCGGGGGGTCCGCGTCCTCCTGCTCCTCCCGCCGCCGCCGCTGCCGCTGCCCGGCTTCACTGAGCCTCCGCGTCGCCGTCGCCGCCGCCGCCTCCCCTGGGCGCCGCCATCTTGCTATCCCAGCACCCACCGCGAGCCGGGAGCAGGCGCACTGAGGGCTCTCGAGAGTGTCCCCGCCCGGCGGGAGGAGGGAGTGCAGGCTGCTCCATCCACCAACATTGAGTGGTCAATAGATGGATGCACACATTCCTCCCTCTTCCTTTCTCTCTATCCCCCCCCACCACCTCTCAACCTCTCTCTCCTTCCTTCTCCTTCCTTCTCCCTCCCTCTCCCTCCCCCTCCCTCCCCCTCCCTCCCCCTCCCTCCCCCTCCCTCCCCCTCCCTCCCCCTCCCTCCCCCTCCCTCCCCCTCCCTCCCCCTCCCTCCCTCCCCCTCCCTCCCCCTCCCTCCCCCTCCCTCCCCCTCCCTCCCCCTCCCTCCCCCTCCCTCTCCCTCCCCCTCCCTCCCCCTCCCTCTCCCTCCCCCTCCCTCCCTCTCCCTCTCTCCTTCTCTCTCCCTCCCTCCTTCCTCTCCCCCCCTACCTCTCAACCCCCTCCCTCTCCCCTCCCAATCTCCATCTCCCCCCCTTCCCCTTCCCTCCATCCTTTCCCTTCCCCCTTGTTTCCCTGTCCCGACCTTCCCCTCCTTCAACCCCCCCCCTCCCACTCCCCCTTCTCCTTCCCTCCCACTCCCCCTCCTCCTTCCCTCCCACTCCCCCTCCTTCCCTCCACGCTCCCTCCCTGCCTTACACTGATTGAAGCTGAACTTAGCAAATCAGGCAGCATCCCATGAGAATATAGATAGGCGATATATCTGAAGAAAGGTTCAGACTCAAAACATGTTCTCCAAGGAGGGTACACAAAAGGCTGGAGAAACTCAGCGGGTGCAGCAGCATCTAAGGAGTGAAGGAGATAGGCGACGTTTCGGGTCGAGACCCTTCTTCAGTTGCCTTGCTTGCTGAGTTACTCCAGTATTTTGTGTCTTTCTATGGTATAAACCAGCATCTGCAGTTCCTTGTTATTACATCCCTCCAGACCTTTCCAATTCAGTAAGTTTGGTTTTTTTTCCTGAACATTGGTTGTGCAATGTTAGAAAGCACAAGTCTGTCGACAGGACCCTACGACAGGTGTCCTGGGCTGAGATATCAGAGAGCAGCAGCTAACGTAGATGTACATCCCAAGAGACAGTAGAGGCAGCAGGAAAACTAAAGGCATCAGGATGCAGGTATGGCCAGCACAGTTTTGTAGATTAGTTTAGTTTAGAGATACAGCACCGAAACAGGCTCTTCGGCCCACCAAGTCCGTGCACACTAACACTATCTTACACATACTAGGGGCAATTTACAATTTTACCAAGCCAAACAACCTACAAACATGTATGTCTTTGGAATGTGGGAGGACACCAAAGCACCTGGAGAAAACCCACGCAGATCACGGGGAGAACGTACAAATTTGTAGTCAGGATCAAACCCAGCTCTCTGGCTCTGTGAGGCAGCAAGTCTATCGTTGCACCACCATGCCGGCACAAAGCAAGTAGAGCTGCTGCCTCAAGGCTACAGTTACCCAGATTCAACCATGACCTCTGTTTGGCAGTCTACACCTCCCTGTGACCAAGTCGTTCCCTCCGGGGGCTCGGGTTTCCTCACACATTCCAAAGACACACATTCCACTATGTTATCTACATCCCCCAGATAATAGCAGCAACTCAAAACAATTTATTGTGTGCAAAGTATGTTGAGTGGTCTGTATTAGAGCAATTTGCTTTATGCATCTGTCATCAAACGCATATTTCTATGGTTTCATAATTTGAATTTGTGCATTCATATTTTTCAATAATTTTCTTTTCCTCACATTTAACTTAAGGGGATTATGTATTTCACAAAATAGAAAAGAATCTGTACAACCCTTTTGGGCTTTGAAGAAAGGAAGAACTTTGAACATAAAACAGTACAATACAGGAAAAGGCCCTTTGGCCCACAATGTCTGTGCAGAACATGATACCAAGTTAAACACGTTTGCATGTGCCATTTCAAAACCTCTAAAATGTAATTGTCGTATCTGCCTCCACCACCACCCCAGGCAGTGCATTCCAGGCAATCTGTGTGAAAGAACATGCCCCGCACATCTCCTTTAATGTTTGCCCCTCTCACCTGATAGGTATGCCCTCTAGTGTTTGACATTTTCACCCTGACTGCCTTTCCAATTTATGCCTCTCATCTATCTATCTATCTCTGCAACTAAAAGTCTCATCTTGACCACTTCCTGTCTGCGCTGTATATTGATTTTGGAAAAACGCTACCATATATCGCTATGATGTTTGGCCATCTTACTCACAGTCCACCTCCGCTGAGGCAGCCCCGAGGATTTTTCCGATCGATGACAAATAAAAAAATTATGAGTGTTTAAAACATCTTGAGATCAGCTGATTGGTCTTCTCGCCTGTCAATCACCATGATGAAAGTAACGCCCCTTTTGGAGGGGGCAGGACTATAAAACACCGGATGCCTGGACGTGAGTCAGCCACTCTGGAAGATTGGAGGGAGAGTCCACAACTGTGATTCTAAGCTGTGAATCAACTGAACTATGAGTCTGCAATGTACTTGCAATAAATGATTTGTTAGCCCTTAATGACAATGCAATGAGTTGTTTGGCAATTTGGTGGCCTGCACTCTGCTTGAAATGCTATGAAATTGAATTTTTGTCAAAGAAGGAACTGCAGATGCTGGAGAATCGAGGGTACACAAAAGGCTGGAGAAACTCAGCGGGTGCAGCAGCATCTAAGGAGCGAAGGAGATAGGCGACGTTTCGGGTCGAGAGTCTCGACCCGAAACGTCGCCTATCTCCTTCGCTCCTTAGATGCTGCTGCACCCGCTGAGTTTCTCCAGCCTTTTGTGTACCCATGAAATTGAATTTGGTGGCCTGCACTCTACTTGAGCCATGTGTGAACTGCCAGTCCATCAGCCCAGAGTGATTGATCTACCAGCCCACCAGCCCTGAGTAACTGAGCTGCCAGCCCACCAGCCCTGGGTGACTGAGCTGCCAGCCCACCAGCCCTGAGTGACTGAGCTGCCAGCCCACTGGGCCTGAGTGACTGAGCTGCCAGCCTACCAGGTCTGAGTGACTGAGCTGCCAGCCCAAGAATCCATTCAGCTCACTATGTCCATACTAGCCCTCTGAAAACCAGTCCCTTCGGCCCACAGCACCCATACTAGCACTCCAGAAAGCCCTGCCCCCCCCCCCCCCCCCACTGGCCACCAATATTGGAATTGGTGGAGAGGTGGAATATTGCGTTGGGGACCACCCATCCCGTGTGAACATGAGACCCAACGGGTCCCACTTAGTCTAGTAATCATATACAATTCTATCAGGTCTCCCCTCAACCTTCATCCTTCTAGAGAAAACAATCCAAGTTTGTCCAAACTCTCTTTGTAGCTAATACCAACTTATCCAGGCAGCATTCTGGTCAACCTATTCTGCATCTTTTCTACAGCCTCCACATCCTTCCTGCAACGAGGCGACCAGAACCTCCTGTAATGGGCAGCACGGTGATGCAGCGGTAGAGTTGCTGCCTCACGGCACCAGACACCTGGTATTGATCTTGACTAAGGGTGCTATCTGTACGGAGTTTGCATGTTCTCCGAGTGACCTGCGTGGGTTTTCTTCAGGTGATCCGGTGGGGTGGAAGATTGCAACCTTCACGTGGTCCGCCCTGTTTCGACTAATGCAATCAACTCGACGTGCACAAATGGAAGATCAAATAGAACAAGTTGTCCAACAACTTTAGGCTGTGCACGCCACACGAAAGAAGAAGAAGGTGATCCGGTTTTCTCCTACACTCAAAAATGTACAGGTTTGCAGGTTAATTGTCTTCTGTAAAATTGTCCCTAGTGTGTAGGATAGTGCCAGTGTGCGGGGTGATCGCTGGTCTGCATGGATTCATTGGGCCATGCTGCATCTCTAAAGGGGTAACACTTACAAAAACACCCTACATCCATTATGCATACTGCAAAAAAGGGCCATAAGGATAGTTAATAATGCAGGATTTTGTGAACACACCAACTCTCTGCTTTTAAACTCGAATGCCTTGAACTTTATGGATCTAGTAGAATTTAATACAGCACAAATAATGTATAAAGTAAGAAATAATTTACCACCAAGTAATATACAAAAAATGTTCTTTAACAGTTAGGGTGGTTATAATTTGAGAGGAAAGTTTAATTTAAAGAAACTTTGTGTTCGTACAACTATGAAGAGTATGTGTATTTCAATCTGTGGGGTGTAATTGTGGAATGATTTGGATGTGGGACTCAAGCAAAGCACAAACATTATTCAGTTTAAGAAGAGGTGCAACATTTTTTTTTCCAGAGGTATAAGAATGAGGAAGGGCTGTGATGACGGTTAAGTTTTAGTTTATTGACACAGTGTGATATTTGCGTCGTACATAGAATTTGGATAATTGTTTATAAACTATATATATGTATGTTTGTGTGCATGCTTATGTGTGTATGTATGTTTGTGGCTTATGTATGGATATATGTATGTAAGTATGTATATGTGTGTGTATGTGTATATATATGTAGATGAGATATAGAGACTTTTAGTTACAGAGATAGATAGATAGATGAGAGGTAGGAATAAATAAGTGTACACTTCCTCCTACTCCTTTTCGAGCATGTACTATTTAATTTGTGATGTTTATGAGAAGTTATTCAATAAGTTGTGCATAGGTTTATTGTTCATTTTATTGTTATTTTGCTTTGTTTTTAACTTTTTTTGTTTGACATGTTTGAAATAAAATATATACAAAAATTTATACACAAAGTGTAAGGTCGAGAGTAAAGTCTAACTGCACACAAGGTGGTGTTAAAGGTAAGCTTGTGGGTCCTTCCTGACAGGAGATCAAGGTAGATTGGATTTAATGCGTTCCTTACCCAGCCTCTCAAGCATTTCATGATGGTGGATGTGAAGGCCATTGGACGGTAGACGTTAAGGGATGATGGTGGCCTTCTTGAAGCAGGTGGGTACCTCAGAACGGAGTAGGGAGATATTAAAGGTATCCTTGAACACCCCTGCTAGCTGGTCCACGCAGTTCCTTAGGACACAGCCTGGCACTTCGTCTTTCCATGGGTTCACCATCAGGAAGGCCGATCTAACCTCTGTAAGTGACCCGAGGAAGAGACACATTTGAATCGGATGTGACGGATGTCATCTGCTCAAAGCGAGCATAGAATTCATGAAGTTGATCAGGGAGGGCTGCACTATCACCAGCGATGCTGCCTGACTCACTTTGCAGGCAATTATCATTCAGACCTTGCCACATTCTGCGGATGTCCGAATGATTATACTGGGACTCAAGTTTGTCCCGGTGTTGTCTCTTGGCATTCTGGATGACTTTGCGGAGATCATAGATGATACCGCTCGGGATCGTTTGACTTGTATGCAGTGGACCTGGTCTTATCCTGTGAATGTACCTGGCGGTTCATTCCAGGTTTCCGGTTTGGGGAACACTCGCATTGTCTTCATCGGCACGCACTCCTCCAGGCACTTGCTGATGAAATCCACTTTGCTAGCAAAAACCGGAAGGCAGATTACTATCTAAGTGGTGTCAAGTTGGGAAAAGGGGAAGTACAACGGGATCTGGGGGTCCTTGTACATCAGTCTATGAAAGTAAGCATGCAGGTACAGCAGGCAGTGAAGAAAGCAAATGTCATGTTGGTCTTTATAACAAGTGGAATTGAATATAGGAGCAAAGAGATCCTTCTGCAGTTGTACAGAGCCCTAGTGAGACACACCCGTGTACAGTGTGCATAGAGAGTATTGTGTGCAGTTTTGGTCCCCTAATTTGAGGAAGGACATTCTTGCTATTGAGGGAGTGCAGCGTAGGTTTACAAGGTTAATTCCCTGGATGGCAGGATTGTCATATACTGAGAGAATGGAGCAGCTGGGCTTGTACACTCTGGAGTTTAGAAGGATGAGAGGGGATCTCATTGAAACATATAAGATTGTTAAGGGCTTGAAGACACTAGAGGCAGGAAACATGTTCCCGATGTTGGGGGAGTCCAGAACCAGGGGCCACAGTTCAAGAATAAAGAGTAAACCATTTAGAATAGAGATGAGGAAACACTTTTTCTCACAGAGAGTGGTGAGTTTGTGGAATTCTCTGCCTCAGAGGCAGGTTCTCTGGATGCTTTCAAGAGAGAGCTAGATAGGGCTCTTAAAAATAGCAGAGTCAGGGGATATGGGGAGAAGGCAGGAAAGGGGTACTGATTGGGGATGATCAGCCATGATCACATTGAATGGCGGTGCTGGCTCGAAGGGCCAAATGGCCTACTCCTGCAACTATCGTCTATTTTCTATTGTCTATTGTCAGTCATGGCAGTGGGGTACTCCTTCAGGTCGGCTGCAGAATCCCTGAATATGGACCAGTCCGCTGACTCAAAGCAGTCGCGTAGGATGTCATCCGTGTCAGTTGACCATGAAGCAGTGCTGAACTACTCTCTGCCTCTGATGACCCTCAGACTATCCTTGACGGGACTTTACTGGCTTTGCCTTGCACTAAATGTTATTCCATTATCATTTGTCTGTACACTGTAAATTGATTGATTGTGATCATCTGTTGTGTTTCTGCTGACTGGTTAGCACGCAACAAAAAGTTTTTCGGTACATGTGACAATAAACTAAAATGGCCAGCATTTCACAACTCTCTGTACCGGATCGTCCTGCTTTAGTTTTTGTTTGTGGGCAGGGAGTAGAAGCACAGCTGGGTGATCAGATTTCCCAAAATGTGGCCAAGCTCGGCGTTCTTTATGGATGTGTAAACGGATTAATATAAAGTCGGGTTTGTTTACACAACACAATAGAGAGCAGTGTGCTATACCATGTAATTTAAAGTGATTTAATGTCTATGTAGCATTTAGAAATGGTTTCAAGGCTGTTTTTCCTTACATCGACTGTTGCAGTGTTTTTTTTTATTGATGTGTAACAGTGTTCTAGGCTCTGGTGGGACAGTGTTCTAGCCTCTCGTGAGGTTTACACGAATGATCCCAGGAATGAGTGGGTTAACCTATGTTGAGCGTTTGTTGGCACTGGACCTGTACTCTTCAGAGTTTAGAAGAATGAGGGGGGACCTCATTGAAACATACAGAATAGTGAAAGGCTTGGATAGAGTGGATGTGGAGAGGTTGTTTCCACTCATGAGAGAGTCTAGGACTGGAGGTCACTGCCTCAGAATTCAGGGACTTTTTTTAGTAAGGAGAGGAGGAGAAATTTCTTTAGTCAGAGGGTGGTGAATCTGTGGACTTCTTTGCCACAAAGGGTGGAGGCCAAGTCGATGGATATATTTAAGGCAGAGATAGAGATTTTTTATTACTACGGGTGTCAAAGGTTATGGGGAGAAGGCAGGAGAATTGGGTTAGGAGAGAGAGATAGAACAGCCATGATTGAATGGCATAGTTGGGCCGAATGGCCTAATTCTACTCCTATGCTTATGACCTTAAGAAAGCTCCTGTCAGGCACTGCTGCGGTGCATTGGGGAAGCTTCCGGCAGGTGCCAGCGGTCAAGGGAGGCCGCTGGCGGTCGAGGACGAGACTGGTGGTCAAGGTTGGACGGGTGCTGGAGGTGGGACAGGCCACGTGAGTTCCGGACAAAGAGGGAGCTGGCGTGGGGGGCTGGGGGCACCGAGAGTACAAAGGGGGACCATTGAGAATTAAATGGGATACCTTGTAATTATGTCGGCACTCGATATGTGGCGACTCTTTGCATTCCATTGGGTATGCAAAACAAAAAAATCTCACTGTGACTCGTCACATGTGAAAATAAAGAATCGTTCATTCATTCGTTCAAGAGAGATGCTGGCAGTGCTTTCGTGCAACCCCAACTGAGGTTGACTTGATTGAAGTCTCCGGTTACAATCACCAGGGCTTTGGGGTATTAAAATACCTTTATCACAAATGCTCTGCCATGGTTTTAAGAAAATGGTTTGCCACTGCCATTAACGGTGCTACTTCCGTGTCATGGACAATTTGGCATTACGCTTGGCCGGTGATGGTAGGATTCTGTGAGTGAGTGCAAATACGATACAAATATTCTTAATTTCAGAAAAGTTACATCACATTCTCTCCACGCTTAACATCATCGTGTCCACTTCAATACAAGATTCAAGCAAATTATCATTTCAAATTATAAACTGGATATAATCAAAGCTGAAACTATATAATTGACTAGACATCTGTGAATACATAAGTGAGTTACTTGTCTAGACACTCGTTTTGGGTTTTTTCCCCTTCCTTCCTTCCCCCCTCCCCCTTTCCAATGCCCCACCTCGATTCACACCCATTTCTCCCCTTTCCCCTTCCCCTTCACTTATATCCCTTCCTCAGGCTTCACAATTTATACAATTCTTCATCTCTAGCTTTTGTCCAACGATCGGGGGTGGCAAGGTGATGCAGCGGTAAAGTTGCTGCCTCACAGCGCCAGAACCCCGGGTTCAATCCCGACTATGGGTGCTGTTTACACGGAGTCTGTGCGTTCTCCCCGTGACTGCATGGGTCTCCACCAAGTTTCCTCCCACACTCCAAAAACGTATAGGTCTGTACGTTTAATTGGCTTCGGTAAAGATTGGAAATTGTCCATCGTGTGTAGTATAGTATTGGTGTACAGGGTGATTGCTGGTTGGCAAATCTTGTGCCTCCATGCGAGTTCTTGTTCTGGTAGTCCAGGATATCAGGCAAACTACTGCCGGTGAGCGCCTTGGAAGCTTGGACCCGGCGGTCGTGCAAGGACGGGCAACGGATAGGCATCCAGGCGGCACAGCCGAGAGAACAAAGAGGTCTTAAGAAGGGTCTCGACCCGAAATGTCACCATTCCTTCCATCCAGAGATGCTGAGTTCCTCCAGCATTTTGTGTCTATCTTCAGTGTAAACCAGCATCTGCAGTTCCTTCCTTCGCAAAAGAGGGACCCGGCGTGGGGTGGGGCCACCGAGAACAAAGAGGGATCAACATAATTCTAATGAGCACTTTTGTAACTTTGGCGACGCCAGAAACATGGCGACTCTTTGCGTACTTTGTGCATTGTGCGCAAAACAAATAATTTCAAATAAATAACTTTGCGGAGGTGTACAGTGTAACGATCGCCGAGTCTGCGCTTGGTCTCGCTGATATACAGGAGTCCCCACCTAGAACAGTGGATGCAGTGGATGGGGTTGGAGGAGCTGCCAGTGAACCTCTGCCTCACTGGGAAGGACTGCCAGTGTCCCTGGATGCCAAACATTTTAACTTTCCGTTCCCATAGTGATCTTTCTGTCCTGGGCCTCCTCCACTGCCAGACTGAGGCCGCACACAAATTGGAGGAACGGCAGCATGGTTCGCTTGCGTAGCTTACAACCATACAGTATGAATATTAATTTATCTAATTTCTAGTAACACTTGCATTCCCTCTCTCTTTGTTCCTCCCCAACCCTAGTCTTCCTACTAGTTTCGCTGTTTGTATTCCTTTGTTATCACCTCCTCCACCGCCAACAATAGACCATTGTGGAATCCTTGCCCACCGGTGCCTGCTCTGATTTGTCCAGCACATTTTCATACCTCTAGTTTCCGTCTCTACTGACTCTCCGTCTGAAGAAGGGTCTTGACCCGAAATGCCACCTATTCCTTTTTTCCAGAAATGCTGCTTGACCCATTGAGTTACTCCTGCATTTGTGTCCATCTTTGGTGTAAGCCACCAGCATGTGCAGTTCCTTCCTACATATGTTTAATCAGACTTTGCCTAGCACTAAACATTATCCCCTTTATCCTGTATCTGTACAGTGCGGATTTCTTGATAGTAATCCTGTATAGTCTTTTTGTTGTCCTGTTAGCACACAACAAAAATGTGTTTCACTGTACTTCAGTACACATGTCAACAATAAAACTAAGAAACTGCAGATGCTGGTTTCCAAAAAAAAAACACAAAGTGCTGGAGTAATGGAGTCTGAAGAACTTTCAGTCTGAAATGTCAGACTGAAACGTCACCTAATTGCTAAAGGTAGCTAGATAAAACAGAGTCTTTTCATTTCTAAACAGAGGGTTTCTGCTGTGAAGCTCCAGACTGCAAGTGGAAAATGCAATGCCACAAATGTGGCGAAATCTAATCCTTGAATGGTGAGCATCACTTGCTTGTTTTTCTCAAACCGGTCCTTGGCTGATAAACATGCTCAGGGTGGTGTAGATTTCTGGGCGGGGGCAGGCTGTGAACAAAACTCAATCTGGGGCCTCACGTTGCAATTAACTTAAAGGAACAAAACGGCGGTGGTAGCGGTCCGCTGCCAATACGCAGAGTGTTCTCTCCCGCTTCCAAATTGTGCATCGGCGGATGGGTCTTATCATCCAACAATTACAGCCGAGGTTTTGGTGTTTAACTCCAAGTAATCTGCAGTGTTTTTACAATTAGTCACTGCAAGAATAATCCCTGAATGAATGCCAAGCATGGCATTTTTGGGGAGTGTCACACACAAGTGACCAAAACCAGTTTTTCAGGTAAAAAGATTCGGAGAGGCGAATCGAGGTTTACGATCATTCCTCAGTGTTATGGTTGCCGACTGTTGTGGACGATAGCAAAGGCACAAGGCTTTATTCCAGAGTCCTTTGGGGGGTAAAATACCATGGCTTCCCCAGAGACGAGCAATGTTGAAACCACATCAGATTCAATTCTTCCTTCGGGGTCAAGATTACTAACAAGCTTCCCAGATCTTCTTATGTTACCCGAGCTCGTGAGTATAAAAAGCTTCACCAATCAAGAAATAGTGACAGATCTTGGTCTGTCTTACATATATATTGTGGAAACGTTACGTTTTTTAGTTAATTGCTTTTACTTCTATGTATAATCGAGGTGCAGTGAAACTCTTCACAGTTTTGCACTCTATCCAAACGAACCAGATAATACTATACGTAGAAACAAAGAATTGCAGATAGTGGTTTATACCAAAAATATTCACAATGTGCTGGAGTAACTCAGCGGGTCAGGCAACAACTCCGGAGAGAAAGGATAGATGGCGTTTCGGAACGGGATTGTTCTTCAGTCTTTTTCTCCAGAGATGCTGCCTGACCCATTGAGTTACTCCAGCATATTGTCTATTTTCAGATGATACTATACGTGAATCCAATTAAATCAAGTACAATCGGTAGGACAAAGGGGAAGATACCGAGTGCAGAATATAGTACTCTGTAGTGTAACAGGTCAAATGACAATGTTTAATCAGCATTGTAACATTTGCAATATTGCTTTTGGTAAAAAATAAAATTCGAAATCATATTGCTCAATATTACGTAATCATGCAAGTCAGCAAAAAAGTAGCCAAGCCCTTCTGTCTAATTCTGAGGCAATATAGACACATTTATTTCTTAATGCTGAAGTAAAGAAGGACTCTGGGAGAAGACAGGGACAGGGTATTGAAATGGATGATCTACTATGATCAAATGTTATAAGGTAACGTGAGCAAAATGAAAGAAAAAATCTATTAAAATGATATAGTTTGAGTGTTCTTTCGCCATCATTGATCCAAAATCTCAAATCCTGCTTGTATTTCATTAGTTTAGTTTAATTTATTGTGACGTGCACTGAGGTACAGTTCAACATTTTTGTTGCATGCTAACCAGTCAGCGGAAAGACTATACATGATTACAATAGTGCCATTCACAGTGTACAGATACACCATAAAGGGAAAAACATGAATAATGTTTAGTGCAAGATAATGCCAGCAAAGTCCGATCAAAGATAGTCCGAGGGTCTCCAATGAGGTAGTTCAGGATTGCTCTCAAGTTGGTGATAGGATGGGAAGAAACTGTCCCTGAATCTGGAGATGTGCGTTTTCATACTGCTGTACCTTTTGCCCGATGGGGGAGGGGAGAAGAGGGAGTGACCAGGCTCATCCTTGATTGCAATAGACAATAGGTGCAGGAGTAGGCCATTTGGCCCTTCGAGCTAGCACCGCCATTCAATGTGATCATGGCTGATCATCCCCAATCAGTACCCCGTTCCTGCCTTCTCCCCATATCCCCTGACTCCGCTATTTTTAAGAGCCCTATCTAGCTCTCAATTGAAAGCATCCAGAGAACCTGCCTCCACCGCCCTCTGAGGTATAGAATTCCACAGACTGACAACTCTCTGGGAGAAAAAGTGTTTCCTCGTCTCCGTTCTAAATGGCTTACTCCTTATTCTAAACTGTGGCCCCTGGTTCTGGACTCCCCCAACATCGGGAACATGTTTCCTGCCTCTAGCGTGTCCAAGCATTGAGTTACTCTGTGCCACCCCTTGAATCTTTAAAAAAATGTTATAGTAACTGCTGATGTCAATGGAATTTCTTTCCCTTCCTACAGGTCTTTGGTGGGCTGGTGTGGATTCTTGTGGCTTCCTCGGAGGTCCGCGATAAAGACAGCCAGGGCTGGGTGATGTTCGTCTCTATCCTCTTGTTCGCGCTGACACTGCTACTGATGATTTGCTACTTCATTGGATGGCCCCGGAACTCGACGGCATGGTGTTTATTGGTAAGGGCCTGCGATCATTTTATTCTTGTTTTAAGCACCTCGGCACTTTATTGTACGGCTGAGGAAGTAGATCATTTACAGAAAGCGTGAAAGCGAGTGTGAAGCCTGGCCTTGGAATCATATAAACATAGAAACATAGAAAAATAGGTGCAGAAGTAGGCTATTTGGCCCTTCGAGCCTGCACCGCCATTCAATGTGATTATGGCTGGTCATCCAACTCAGTATCCCGTACCTGCCTTCTCCCCATACCCCCTGATCCCTTTAGCCACAAGTGCCACATCTAACGCCCTCTTAAATATAGCCAATGAACTGGCCTCAACTACCTTCCGTGGCAGAGAATTCCAGAGACTCACCACTCTCTGTGTAAAGAATGTTTTCCTCATCTCGGTCCTAAAGGAATTCCCCCTTATCCTTAGACTGTGACCCCTTGTTCTGGACTCCCCCAACATCGGGAACAATCTTCCAGCATCTAGCTTGTCCAACCCCTTAAGAATTTTGTAAGTTTCTATAAGATCCCCCCTCAATCTTCTAAATTCCAGCGAGTACAAGCCGAGTCTATCCAATCTTTCCTCATATGAAAGTCCTAACATCCCAGGAATCAGTCTGGTGAATCTTCTCTGTACCCCCTCTATGGCAAGGATGTCTTTCCTCAGATTTGGAGACCAAAACTGTACGCAATACTCCAGGTGTGGCCTCACCAAAACCCTGTACAACTGCAGTAGAACCTCCCTGCTCCTATACTCAAATCCTTTCGCTATGAATGCTAACATACCATTTGCTTTCTTCACTGCCTGCTGCACCTGCATGCCTACTTTCAATGACTGGTGTACCATGGCACCCAGGTCTCGTTGCATCTCCCCTTTTCCTAATCTGCCACCATTTAGATAATAGTCTACCCTCATGTTTTTGCCACCAAAGTGGATAACCTCACATTTATCCACATTATACTGCATCTGCCATGCATCTGCCCATTCACTCAGCCTATCCAAATCACCCTGCAGCCTCCAAGCATCCTCCTCACACCTAACTATACCCCCCAGCTTGGTGTCATCTGCAAATTTGGAGATATTGCATTGAATTCCCTCGTCCAAATCATTAATATATATTGTAAATAGCTGGGGTCCCAGCACTGAGCCTTGCGGTACCCCACTAGTCACTGCCTGCCATTCTGAAAAGGACCCGTTTACTCCTACCCTTTGCCTCCTGTCTGCTAGCCAGTTCTCTATCCACATCAATACTGAACCCCTAATGCCGTGTGCTTTAAGTTTGTATGCTAATCTCTTATGCGGGACCTTGTCGAAAGCCTTCTGGAAGTCCAGATATAACACATCCACTGGTTCTCCCTTGTCCACTCTACTAGTTACATCCTCGAAAAATTCTATCAGATTTGTCAGACTGGGACTGATCTGAGACAATGTCCACCAGGGTGGAAGTTTGTGTTCACAAGTTATAGGAGCAGAATTAGGCCATTCGGCCCATCGAGTCTACAACCATTCAATCATAGCTAATCTATCTTTCCCTCTCAACCCCATTTTCCTGCCTTCTCCCCATAACCCCTACACCTGTACTAAGCAAGAATCTGCCATTCTCCATCTTAAAAAAGGCACTTGGCCTCCACAGCCTTCTGTGGAAAATAATTCCACAAATTCACCACCCTCTGACTAAAGAAATTCCTCCTCATCTCTTTCCTAAAGGAACGATCTTTTAATTCTGAGGCTGTGGCCTCTGGTCCTAGACTATTCCACTAGTGGAAATATCCTCTCCACATCCACCCTATCCAGGCCTTTCACAAGAATTTGGGGGGAATATCAGAACCATATAAGTCCCTCTCTAAATTACACACCATCACAACCCCTGTGTGAAATAAATTGCCCCTCGGGTCCCTTTTTAAATCCCTCTAACCTTAAACCCATGCTCGCTAGTTTTTGATTCCCCTATGCAAGGGAAAAGATTGTGACTTTTCCACTCATCCATGCCCCTCGTGATTTTGTGTAAGGTCACTCTTCAGTTTCCTGCGCTCTAGGGAAGATCGTCCCTCTCCAAGTTGCACACCACATTATTTTGGAAATACATCGCAGATGATCCTAATGGAGAAAGGCCTTTACCAAACCAACATGGGATAGCAACGAGGCAAGTGGTCTTGAGTGTTAATGACAGGGATTTTCACTCTACATGTTTTAAGGTCGTTATGGAAATTCAACATTCACTTGGGTGGCACGGTGGTGCAGCGGTAGACTTGCTGCCTTACAGCGCCAGAGACCCAGGTTCGATCCTGACTACAGCTGCTGTCTGCACGGAGTTTGCATGTTATCCCTGTGACCACATGGGTTTTCCACAGCTGCTTCAGTTTCCTCCCACACTCCAAAGACATGCTGGTTTGTACGTTATTTGGCTTTGGTAAAAATTGTAAATTGTCCCTGGTGTGTAGGATAGTGCTTGTACATGGTGTGATCGTTGGTCGGCACGGATTCGGTGGGCCGAAGGGCCTCTTTCCATGCTGTAACTCTAAAGTCTAAAGTCTAAATCTTTGACAAAAGTGGATCGAGAACATCCACTTGCAGATTGGTCTATAGATGACAAGAGGGAGGCGTTCAAATATAACATAAGCGAGAGATCAGGGCCACATATTGTTATGAGGGACAAGGCGAGGCAACAAGTCCAGGGAATCCCCCATATCAAGGGACATCGAGACTTGGATAAGGAAAACGAAAGGAAACTTATGGCAGTCATGGAATATTGGAAACTTACCAACGGGAAGAAGGTAAAGGAGTCCATCAGGGTCAAGAACAGTTTCTTCCCAACAACCATCAGGCTCTTGAACACTAAACAATGCTCACCTCAGGTACAAACTATGGACTATCTTTGTTAACAATAGGACTTGCACTTTTTGCACTAGAATTGAGGTTATTAATTTCTTGAATTTTAATTTATTATCTATGTGTATTGTGTTCTTCAAGCATGTAAAGCTGCTGCAAGTAAGAATTTCAGCATTACGTTGTGGGTACATAAGACAATTACTCACAAGTCAGACACAAAGTGCTGGAGTAACTCAGTGGGCCAAGCATCATCTCTGGAGGGAAGGAATAGGTGACGTTTCAGGTCGAGACCCTTCTTCAGACAGAGTCAGGCGAGAGGGAAACTAGAGGTATGAAAAGGTACAAAAGAGCCGGCACCGATGGCCAAGAAGTCCACAATGGTCCATTGGTGGTTGCGGAGAAGGTGATAACGAAGGGATACAAACATTGAATCTAGCAGGATGACTAGGGTAGGGACGAGGATGCTGAAATACTAATTAGTGGGACAAAGAGAGGTACAAAATAGTAGCATTGCTGAATGGTACAACATGGTCGAGATGTTGGAGTGTTCAAAAAAGGGTTTGGTGGAATTCTGAAACAATTTCATTGCCACAGAAGCTGGGGAGGCCAAGTCAGTGGATATTTTTAAGGCGGAGATTGACAGACTTTTGATTAATAGTGTGAAGACAATGGGACACATTGTCAGTGAGCACATAAACCCATGGATTACCCATGATGAACAACCATGAGTAACTCCATGAAAATAATTATGGAGGAGTGGCACTTGCAGTACGGAGCAACCCTCCCCAACAACAACTTCCTATCGATTTCTAGCACCTTTGACGTTAGTTGAATAGTACGGATGTCAGTGGTTATGGGGAGAAGGCAAGAGAATAGGTTTTAGAGGGAAAGATAGGTCAGCCATGATTGAATGGTGGAGAAGACTCGATGGGCCGAATGGCCTAATTCTGCTCCCACAACACATGTATTTATGAACTAAGGGCTAGGATGTTATTCCTTGGAGTACAGGAAGCTGAGGGGCGATCTTAGCGTGGTGTGTAAGATCTTGAGAGGAATAGGAAGGGTGAATCAAGGAGGGATCAATTGCACCCACCTCATCTACTTCCTCTGGCAGCTCGTTCTCCATACCCACTGTCCTACTCCATGAATGAAAAAGTTGTTCCCTGGGGCTTTCCCTGAAGAGCACAAGAAATGGGTCATTTAGCACTTTGAGATTATTCCATCATTCATCAGAATCATAGCTAATCTCCCACCTCTGATCCACTTTCCAGCACTGTACACATATCCATTAATTCCCTTAATAGTCAGAAATCTGTAGACTTTAGAGATACAGCGTGGAAACAGGCCCTTCTGCCCACCGAGTCCACGCAGACCAGCGATCACCCCGTACACTAGCACCATCCTGCACACAAGGGACAACTCACAATTTACAGCAGGCAATTAACCTACCACATGTGTTTGGCAGCACCCAGAGAAAACTCCCGCGGTCACAGGGAGAATGTGTAAACTCTGTACGGAACAGCACCCCTAGTCAGGATGTGGTTGGCCGAAGGGCCTGCTTCCACACTGTATCTCTAAAGTATCTCTGATTGAACCAACCTTCTAACATCAGGTGGGAATCCTTGGGAACCAGTGGGTCTGGGGTGCAGCCTCAGTGATGATCTCCAGTGAACCTAATCCTTTCCCAGGTATTGGGAGATTTATGGAGAAACTAGGGAACTGCAGATGCTGGTTTACAAACAAAAAAGACACAAAGTGCTAGAATAACTCAGCGGGGCAGACAGCATCTCTGGAGAACATAGATAGATGACGTCTTGGGCCGGGGCCCTTCACAGAGAAGGAGATCTTATAGAGAGTCACAGAATGATACAGTGTGGAAACAGGCCTTTCGGCCCAACTTGCTGACACCGGCCAACATGTCCCAGCCACACTAGTCCCACATGCCCACATTTGGTCCATATCCCTCCAAACCTGTCCTTTTCATGTACCTGTCTGAATGTTGGGATAAGTCCCTGCCTCAACTACCTCCTCAGGCAGCTTGTTCCATACACCCACCACCCTTTGTGTGAAAAAGTTACCCCTCAGATTCCTATTAAATCTTTTCCCCTTCACTTTAAACCTATGTCCTCTGGTCCTCGATTCACCTCCTCTGGGCAAGAGACTCTGTGCATCTACCTTCTTCAAGGTAGGCTTACCTTGAGGCGATTTTCCCTTGGAGCGGTAAAACCGAGATGCAAAGAACTGCAGATGCTGGTTCACCAAAACAAAGACACAAAGTGCTGGAGTAATTCAGCAGGTCAGGCAGCGTGTCGAAAATGCTTGGATGGGCGACGTTTCAGGTCGGGACCCCTTCTTCAGACCTGAAGCTGAAGAAGGGTCCTGACCCGAAATGTCACAAGTCCATGTTCTCCAGTGATGCCACCTGGCCCGATGAATTGCCACAACACATTGCTTCTTTTATTTGGAAGATTTATATTAGGAGTTTTTTTTTAAAGATTCAAAACCTTTCATAATTTCCTTCCACAGGATGCCGCCTACCATGGGATTTCAGCCATTTTATATTTCAGTGCCGCAGTTCTGCAGGCGAACACCACCGTACGTCAACAGTCTTCCCCTAACAATATCTACAAAATTGACATTGCTGCCTCGGTAAGTAAGCACGGTATTAACTAAAATACTGCCATATCTCAGGAAGGATGTGCTGGCTCTAGCGAGGGTCCAGAGGAGGTTTACAAGAAGGATTCCAGGAATGAGTGTGTCAGCATATGATGAGCATTTGACAGCACTGGATCTCTACTCGCTGGAGTTTAGAAGGTTGAGGGGGGACCTCATTGAAACTTACAGAATAATGAAAGGCTTGGATAGAGTGGATGTGGGAGAATCATAGCCTCAGAATTAAAGGGTGCTCTTTTAGAATGGAGGTGAGGAGGAACTACTTTCGTCAGAGGGTGGTTTATCTGTTGAACTCATTGCCACAGAGTTGTGGAGGCTGTCAGTGGATATTTTAAAGGCAAAGATGGACAAATTCTTGATTAGAACGGGTGTCATGGGATATGGGGAGAAGGCAGGAAAATGGGATTAGGGGGCACAGATCAGCCACGATTGAAAGGCAGAGTGGGCTCGATGGGCCGAATGGCCTAATTCTACCCCAATAACTTGTGAACCTGTGAACAAAGGCGTTTACTTTATCTTTGCTCCTCGTGATGTTATATACCTCTGTAAAGTTACTATTCCTCCTCCTAAGCTCCAAAGATAAAAGTCCAAGCCTATCCAACGTCTCCCTGCAACACAAGCCCAGGCAACATTCTGATGAATCTCTTCTGCCGTTTCCAACCCAATGACAATCTTCATAGTTGGCCATTGAGCACTATTGTTATGTTCTCTCTGATCAAAAGAGATGTGGCACACTGGCACAGCTGCTAGAGCCGCTGCCTCACAGTGCCAGAGACCTGGATTCGATCCTGACCTCGGGTGCTGTCTACGTGGAGTTTGCATGTTCTCCCTGTGACTGCGTGGGTTTTCTCTGAATGTTCCAGTTTCCTGCCACATCCCAAAGATGTGCGGGTTGGTGGGTGAAATAGCCTCTGTAGAATCGCCCCAAGTGTGTTTGATTGAGAAAGTGTTTCCAACATAGAACTAGTGTGATCGATGGTCGGCAGGGACTCGGTGGGCCAAAGGGCCTGTTTCATAGAAACATAGAAAATAGGCGCAGGAGTCAGCCATTCAGCCCTTCGGGCCAGCACCATCATTCAATATGATCATAGGTGATCATCCAAAATCAGTACTCCGTTACGGCTTTTTCCCCATATCCCTTGATTCCCTTAGCCCTAAGAGCTAAATCTCACTCTTTTTTTAAAACATCCAGTGAATTGGCCTCCACTGCCTTCTGTGGAATGTGACAGAGAATTCCACAGATTCACAACTCTCAGGGTGAAAATGTTTTTCCTCATCTCAGTCCTATATGGCCTACCCTTTATTCCTAAACTGTGACCCCTGGTTCTGGACTCCCCAACATCAGGAACATTTTTCTTGCATCTACCCTGTCCAATCCTCTGAGAATTTTATATGTTTCTATAAGATCCGCTCTTATCCTTCCAAATACAAGCCCAGTCGACCCGTTCAATAATAAGAAAGCGAATAGCATGTTGGCCTTTATAACAAGAGGAGTCGAGTATAGAAGCAAAAAGGTCCTTCTGCAGTTGTACAGAGCCCTAGTGAGACCACACCTGGAGTATTGTGTGCAGTTTTGATCCCCTAATTTGAGGAAGGACATTCTTGCTATTGAGGGAGTGCAGCGTAACTTTACAAGGTTAGTTCCCGGGATGGCGGGACTGTCATATGCTGAGAGAATGGAGCGGCTTGGCTTGTATGTTTTAGAAGGAGTTTAGAAGGATGAGAGGGGATCTTATTGAAACATATAAGATTGTTAAGGGTTTTGACATGCTAGAGGCAGGAAACATGTTCCCAATGTTGGGGGAAGTCCAGAACCAGGGGCCACAGTTTAAGAATAAGGGGTAAGCCATTTAGAACGGAGATGAGGAAACACTTTTTCTCACAGAGAGTGGTGAGTCTGTGGAATTCTCTGCCTCAGAGGGCGGTGGAGGCCGGTTCTCTGCATACTTTCAAGAGAGAGCTAGATAGGGCTCTTAAAGATAGCAGAGTCAGGGGATATAGGGAGAAGGCAGGAACGGGTTACTGATTGTGGATGATCAGCCATGATCACATTGAATGGCGGCGCTGGCTCGAAGGGCCAAATGACCTACTCCTGCACCTATTGTCTATTGTCTATTGAATACAAGCCCAGTCGACCCATTCTTTCATCACATGTCAGTCCCGCCAGCCCGTGAATTAACCTGGTGAACCTGCGCTGCGCTCCCTCAATAGTAATAATGTCCTTCCTCAAATTAGGGGACCAAAACTGTACACAATACTCCAGGTGCGGTCTCACCAGGGTCCTGTACAACTGCAGTAGGACCTCCTTGCTCCTAAACTCAAATCCTCTCACAATGAAGGCCAACATGCCATTAGCTTTCTTCACTGCCTGCTATACCTGCATATTTACTTTCAGTGACTGATCTACAAGCACACCAAGGTCTCGTTGCACCTCCCCTTCTCCTAATCTGACACCATTCAGATAATAATCTGCCTTCCTGTTCTTGCTACCAAAGTGGATAACCTCACATTTATCCACATTTACTGCATCTGCCATGCTGCTGCCCACTCACCCAACCTGTCCAAGACCCTGCAGCCTCAAAAGATTCTCCTCGCAGCTCACACTGCCACCCAGCTTTGTGTCATGTGCAAACTTAGAGATGTTACATTTAATTCCATCGTCTAAATCGATGCTGACTTTGACCGATCCCATCACTGCTTTCCAAATGCGCTGCTATTACATCTGTAATAATCAACCCCAGCAACTTCCCAACTACCGATGTAAGGCTAATTGGTCCATAATTCCCCGTTTTCTCTCTCCCTCCTTTCTGAAAAAGTGGGGTTACATTAGTTACCCTCCAGTCCACAGGAACTGATCCAGAGTCAAGAGAGCATTGGAAAATGATCACCAATGCATCCACGATTTCTAGGGCCATCTCCTTGAGTACTCTGGGATGCAGACCATCAGGCCCTGGGGATTTATCTGCCCAGTCCCAACAGTTTACCTAACACCATTTTCTGACTAATGTGGATTCCCTCAGTTCCCCCCTTCCACTAGATCCTCGGTCCCATAGTATTTCCGGGAGATTGGTTGTGTCTTCCTCAGTGAAGACAGAACCAAAGTACTCGTTTAACTGTTTTGCCATTTCCTTGTTTTCCATTATAAATTCACCTGTCTCTGATTGTAAAGGACCTACATTTGTCTTCACTAATCTCTTCCTTTTGTACACACCTATGGAAACTTTTACAGTCAGTTTTTATATTTCCCGCAAGCTTCCTTTCATGCTCATTTTTCCCCTTCTTAATTACCCCTTTGGCCTCCTCTGTTGAGTTCCACATTTCTCCCAGTCCTCTGGTTTGCCGCTTCTTCTGGCTAATTTATATGCCTCATCCTTGGCTTTAACACTATCCTTGACTTCCATCGTCAGCCACAGTTGAGCCGCCTTCCCAGTTTTATTTTTTTGCCAGACAGGGATGAACAATTTCTAGAGTTCATCCATCTTCGCCATTGCATCTCCACTGTCAACCCTTTAAGTATAATTTGCCCGTCTATCCTAGCCAATTCCTGTCTCATAACATCAAAGTCTACTTTATTCAAGTTCAGGAGCCTAGTTTGTGAATTAACCGTGTCACTGTCCATCATAATGCAGAATTCCATCATATAATGGGCACTGTTGTGCAAAGCCCCTAAGTTTGCTAACTAATCCTTCCTCGTTACATAACACCCAGTCTAGGATGGCCTGCCGCTAGTTGGTTCCTCTACATATTGCTTTAAAAACCCATCCCGTATACATTCCAGGAAATCCTCCTCCTCAGCGCTACTACCAATTTGGTTGGCCCAAATTTAAATTAAAGTCGCCCATGATAACCGTTGTACCTTTGCTACACACATCTCTCATTTCCTGCTTGATGCTATCCCCAACCTCCCTACTGCTGTTTGGTGGTGTGTATACCACTCCAACAAGCGTTTTCTGCCCTTGGCTTTTTCTCAGTTCTACCCATACCGATTGTACAGCATCCAAGCTAATGTCTCTCCTTGCTATTGCATTAATTTCCTATTTAACTAGCAATGCCACCCCACCTCTTCCTTTCTGTCTATCCTTCCTGCATGTCTATACCCCTGCATGTTTAGCTCCCAGCGTTGGTCACCCTGGAGCCATGTCTCCGTAATTCCAACTATATCATATCCCTTAACTACCAACTTCATCCACCTTATTTTGAATGTTCTTCGTATTAAGGCACAAAGCTTTCAGGTTAGTTTTTCTTTTCTCCCTCCTACCTTTTGCTTCTGTCCTCCTTTTGTGGCCCTCTGTCTCCTTGCATTGGGTCCCACCACCCTGCTCTTTTAGTTTAAACGTGACCTTTCCTACACTCTCTTTCCCGTTAGCTGCACGGATACATGTCCATGTTGTTGACTCCACCCCCACATAGATCTATGCTGTATCTATAAATTATACTAAAAAGGCAACTCTGACACCTCTCGCACCTGGTTCTCTATCACTTCCATAGCATCTATATGCTGCTGCACCAAATTGCCAGTCCGATCCATTCTTTATGTTATTATACCTATAAAATCCAGTTCCCTCCAAGCCAATCCACGCCCTGTTCAACCTGCCTTACCTACTAAGCCTCTGGCATTGAATTAAACACAGTTTATTTGTTCATCATACAGACGCTTTAATTGTCATTGACAATGGGCGGTGCCACGATAGAGTTGCCTCCTTACACCGCCAGAGACCTGTGTTCGATCCTGACTACGGGTGCTGTCTGTACGGAGTTTGTACGTTCTACGTGTGACCGCGTTGTTTTCCCCGGGTGCTTCAGTTTCCTCCCACACTCCAAAGATACGCAGGTTTGTAGGTTGATTGGCTTCTGCAAATTGTCCCTACTGTGCAGGACAGAACTAGTGTGCCAGTGATCACTGGTCGGCATGAACTCAGTGGGCCACAGGGCCTGTTTCCACACTGCATCTCAAAATTTTAAAGTAAAGTCTAGTGAACAATGAAATCTGTCTTTACCCTGCAGGTATTTGCATTTGCAGCCACGGTGGTCTATGTGGTCCATGCAACCTACTCATTCAAAAGGTGGAAAACGGTTTAACGTTCTTCGTGGAACTGGCAGCTGGATCTTCATCGAATCGCTTGAATAAAACACATCAGCCTTCTTAGTCCGCACCAACCCCCGAACGTCCATTTACTCTAATCCTACACTAATCTACCTTATTCCCTCAGAAAAGGACACAAGGACAAAAGCTCACGGTGGCGCAGCGGTAGAGTTGCTGCCTTACAACGAATGCAGCGCCGGAGACCCAGGTTCGATCCCGACTACGGGTGCTGTCTGACCTGCGTGGGTTTTCACTGAGATCTTCGGTTTCCTCCAACACTCCAAAGACGTACAGGTTTATAGGTTAATTGGCTTGGTACATGTAAAAATTGTCCCTAGTGGGTATAGGCTAGTGTTAGTGTACGGGGATTGCTGGTCGGCCCGGACTCGGTGGGCCAACGGGGCTGTTTCCGCGCTGTATCTCTAAACTAAACTAAACAAAGTGCTGGAGTATCTCAGCGACTCAGACAGCATCTCTGGAAAACATGAATAGGTGTCGTTTCGATTCAGCACCCTCCTTAGTTTAGTTTGTATTGTCACGTGTACCAAGGTACAGTGAAAAGCTCTATTTTGCGTGCAATCCAGTCAGCGGGAATACAATACATGATTACAATCAAGCCGGCCACAGTGTACAGATACAGGATAAATAGAATAACATTTAGTGCAAGACAAAGTCTAGTAAAGTCCGATCAAAGATAGTCAGAGGCAGTGCTGGACTTACCTATAAGCTAAATAAGCTATAGCTTAGGGCCACACACCCTCGGGGGCTTCATTTTTTGAAATATATTTTTATTTTATCATTTTTTACCTGAATTATTTTAGAGAAGGGCCTCAAATTTCATACAGCTTAGGGCCTCAGCAGGTGAAAGTCCGGCCCTGGTCAGAGGGTCTCCAATGACGTGGATAGTAGCTCAGGACTGCTCTCGTGTTGTTGGTAGGACAGTTCAGTTGCCCGATAACAGCGCCTCTTTCAGACCTTTTGTGTCCTTTAATGTGTTAACCAGCTCCTGTAGTTCTTTGTTTCTACTCGAAAATTGAATAGTTTAAGAATTTCAGATATCTACCTGTATTATTCTCTCCGATGTCAAACAAGTTGGGTAATTTAGTTTAGAGATACAACGTGGAAACAGGCCCTTTGTGGCCCACAGAGTCCTAGCCGACTAGTGATCCCCGTACACTGACACTATCCTACATACTAGGGACAATTTACAATTTTACCAAAGCCAATTAATCTACAAACCTGTACATCTTTGGAGTATGGGAGGAAAGCGGAGCACCCGGAAAAAAACCCACGCAAGTCACAGGAACGTACAAACTCCATTACAGATAGGACCCATAGTCAGGATCGAACCCGGGACTCTGGTGCTGTAAAACAGCAACACTACCACAGCGCCACCGTGCCACCCTAATTTAGTGTGGCCAATTATCCTACCAATCTATCAAATTAAGAGTACGAGTTGTCCACAGGGAGATTTATATCCTCTCAACTGCCAGCACTTGCTTCAAGGGCAATGAAGTACAATTATGTAAGAATTTTTCTGCGTATTTTCTATACTCATATAATGCCTCAAGCCTAGTCAAATTAGGAGGCCATTTGTCCCATCAAGTCTGTGCTAGTTCCTCTTTAATCCCATGTCCCCTTTTATTTTATAAAGTCTTCGAACAGAGAAGCAAGTCCATTGGCCCATTATTTGTGCCCTTTACAAATCACCATTCATCCCATTGTATTCTCCCTATTGTCCCATCAACAGCCTGAATTCCTCCCCTCATGCTGCATACTAGGGCCAGTGATTTACCAATGATCACCCATTCACACTAGTTCTACGTTAGAAAGACTTTCCCACTCCCTAGCACTAGGGGCGATTTTACAGATACAGCACATAGACCGGCCCTTCAGCCCATCGAGCCGCGCCGATCAGTGATCACCCCGTACACTAACACTGTCCTACACACACTAGGGACAATTTACAATTTTACCAAAGCCAATGAATCTACAAACCTGTACGTCTTTGGAGTGCGGGAGGAAACCGGAGCACCCAGAGAAAGTTCACGCAGGTCACGGGGAGAACATACAAACTCGATACAGACAGAACCAGATCGAAGCCGGGACTCAGGCGCTGTAAGGCAACAACTCTACCGCTGCTCCACTGGGCCGCCCGGTGGAGGTGGAGCAGCAACAAATGGAAAAAGCTGAAACTGCCCAAGTCATGTTCAGCAAGGATCAAAAACTCTAGAGCATTACGGTGAGAGGGGCAAAGTTTAAAAGTGATGTGCGGGGCAACTTTATTTACACAAAGGGTGGTGGGTGCCTGGAAAACGCTGCTTGGGTTGATTGTTGAGGTAGATAAGATAGTGGCATTCAAGAGAATTTTGGATCGGCCCGTGGATATGCGGGGAATGGAGGTGATATGGATTAACCCTAATACAGGCAGATAACAGATGAGCTTGGCTTCATGTTCGGCACAGACGTTGTGGGCCGAAGGGTCTGTTCCGTTGCTGTATTTCTCTATGTTCAATGATCAGTCAAAGCATGGTGTGAGAATTAAAGAAACATGACCTAGCAACTCATTTGTGTGCCTTTTTTTTTAAACTTTAAAACATTGTTGCGTGGACCCTAAACACCACTTTAAAAGCTCTTTAAAAGGGTTGCGTCCAGCTCATTGGAAAAAACCCCGCGTGATCACATGAAAACGTACAAACTGTACAGAGAGCACTTGTAATCAGGATCGAACCCGGGTCTCTGGCGTTGTAAGGCAGCAACTCTGCCGCTGCGCCACCGTGCTGCCCCTAAAGATTCAAGAAATTCCTCCTCTCCTTTCTAAAAGTTTGTCCTTTTCTTCTGAGGCTGTGCCCTCTGGTCCTAGATCCTCCCACTGGAGGAGACATCCTCTCCATATGAATGAACCCTTTGCAGGTGCGGTAACTGGCTGACTTCACCAACTGACCAGTGAGCGGAACATTGGGAGGGATCTTCAACATCGTGTTGGAGGGATTCCATGGTTTAGGATGAGGTTTATTATTGTCACGTGGACCGCGAGGTACGGTGGAAAGTCAGTCTTTCTCACAACTTTAATCTCTGCGTTTTGCTCCAAACATCTGCCTATCAAAAACTCTTTCCACTATTACCTGCCATGCATTGTCCTGCCCCTCCACTCTCCCAGCCTTTTTCATCACCACCCCTCGACCTGAGACGTCTCCTATCCATGCACTCCAGCGATGCTGCCTGGCCCGCTGAGTTTTAGTATTTTATTTTTAGAGATTTATTTTCAGCACGGAAACAGACCTTTTGACCACAGAGTCGGCGCCGAACATCGATCACCCCTTCACACTGGTTCCATGTTATCCCACTTTCTCATCCACTCTCTACACACTAGGGGGCAATTTGCAGAGGGCCAATTAACCCACAAACCCGCACGTCTTTGGGATGTGGAAGGAAGCCGAGCATCCGGAGAAAACCCACACGATCACAGGGAGAACGTACAAACCATGCAGACATCACACAGGGTCAGGATTAAACCTGGGTCTCTGGCGCTGTGAGGCATCAGTTCTACCAGCTGCACCACTGTGCCACCCACTCCAGTTAGGCCCAGTTACTCCAGCACTTTGTGTTCTATGCAGAGAAAAGCTTTATTTAGCATGCTATTCAATCAAAATTAGATAATGCTCGACATAGATACAACCAAGCCAAACTCGCGTATAATAGGTGGAGCATATGGAGAGAGACTTCAAGAGCAATTGTATAGGATGGTAGTGGATCTTTCACTGGGACCAACACACAAAGAGGAGATGGTGGGGGAACATGGAGTCACAGTGACCTTGGTCTTCCCATGGAATGAGTAAACAAAGATGGAGTGATGGAACCTCTTCCTGCCAACATACATATCTCAGCATAACCTGGTGGCATTTCACACTGTCTGTAGTACTTAGTGTCATGTTGGCTTGGGGTTTGGAACTAATCCAATTAACAAAGGATCTTATGTCTCACCTTGTTACATTTCATGGAAACAGGCCCTTCAGCTCAACTCATCCATGCTGACCAACATGCCCCACCTGCCCGTTTGGCCCATGTCTCTCTAAACCTTTCCTATCCATGTACCTGCCCAAGTGTCAGTCTCAGCTGGATTTGGATGGAGTCTACACATTTGGCCGAGCCAACCTGGAATACCTGATGTTCACACCACATTAGCTCTGACCCAAAGCTATTGATATCCAAGGTACCTGTCCTTAGCTTGCCAGCGTCCAACGAGTTTATGTCATGGGCTTCTCACTGCCAGTCTGCAACTCACTCTTTCAGCAGAGAGCTGTTAGTTTCGTTTAATTTAGTTTAATTTAATTTACTTTAGTTAATTATTATTGTCAGGTGTATTGAGGTACAGTGGAAAGCTTTTTTGTTGCAAGCTATCCAGTCAGCAAAAAGACTACACGTGATTACAATCAAGTTGTTCACTGTGTACAGATATAGGATAAAGGGAATAACTTTTAGTGCAAGGTACAGTTAGATTAAAGAAAGTCCGAGGATTTACAATGAGGTAGATAGTAGCTCAGGACCACTCACTCAATATTGGTAGGATGGTTCAGTTGCCTGATAACAGCTGGGAAGAAATTGTCCTTGGATCTGGAGGTGCGCATTATCCCATTTCTGTATCTCATGCCTGATGAGGGGAGAAGAGGGAGTCGTCACTGGTCCTTGATTATGCCGGTGGCCTTGCTGAGGCAGCGTGAAGTGTACAATTCACAGCTTCACTGCAAAGCAACATTTTGACTAGATGCAGAATAAAATTATACAAGTTCAGTTAGTCATCAGATCTGGAAATGATGTACCAATGTTCCTCATGGATGAAATGGCACTAATTTAATCAGTTGGTGCAGCATCGATTGTTGGTGTGAAGTGAGTCATAATAAGAGGGTGTGTATTTAACACTGCAACAGTCAATGTAAGGAAAAACCAGCTTTGAATTCACTTCTAAATGCTACTTATAAACATTAAATCATTTTAAATTACACGGTATAGCTCACTGCTCTCTATTGAGTTGTGTAAACAAACCCCACTTTATATTAATCCGTTTACACATCCATGAAGAACGCCTACCGCTCCATTCCTTGGCCACATTTAGGGAAATGTGATCACCCAGCTGTGCTTCTACTCCCTGCCTACAAACAAAAACTAAAGCAGGAGGATCTGGCACAGAGAGTTTTGAAATGCTGGTCAACGGACACAGGTGACATATTACACGACTGCTTTGAGTCAGCGGACTGGCCCATATTCACGTATTCTCACCTGAATGAGTATGCCACTGCCGTGACTGACTCCATCAGCAAGTGAATGAAGGAGTGCGTGCCGACGAAGACAATCCGAGTGTTCCCCGAACCGGAATCCATGGGTGAACTGCCAGGTACATTCACAGGTCCGCTGCATACATGTCAAATGATCCCGAACGGCACAAGAGGGTTCGCTGTGATCCCCGTAAAGTCTCCAGAATGCCAATACCGAAACAAACCTGAGTGCCAATGTAATCATCCCTACACCCGCAGAATGCAGTACGGTCTGGATACTGTAACTGGCTGCAAAGTGAAGTCAGGCAGCATAGCTGGTGATAGTGCTCATTATCTTAAGTACCTGATGAACTAACTCATTCTATGCTTGCTTTGAGCTGAAGGCCAACATCTGTCCCCTCAGATTCAAGTGTGTCTCTTCGCAGAGTCACTGTTGCAGAGGTTAGATCGGCCTTCCTGAGGGTGGACCCAGGGAAAGTGACTGGACCAGACGGAGTCCCTGGCCATGTCCTTAAGAACTGTGTAGACCAGCTAGCGGGAGTGTTCACATACCTTTAATCTCTCTCCACTTCGTTCAAGAACTGATGATTGGGGAACCAACCTGCTTCAAGAAGACCACCATCATCTCAGTGCTGAAGAAAAGCAAGATCTCATGCCTTAATGACTGCCGTTCAGTGGCCTTGACGTCCACTATCATGAAGTGCTTTGAGATGGTTATGGAATGCATTAAATCCAATCCACCAAGTAACATTGACCTCTTAAACTGTGTTCTTTTGTCAGTCCAATTCAAGAAACTTGAATCAAACCATTGCTGCCAAAATCAATTCTTTATTCTGACAGAGCTAAATAATTCTTTAAACCTTCCAACACAGAGTTTAAAAACTCTGGAGCAGGTTGAAAGAACTACTGACTTTGGTATAAACGTAACACATTATATAGGTATTAGACAATTATAATACAAAAGGAGTGGCAAACTATTAACCAATCATTATGGTTTACCATAAATTTAACTTAATTGCATTAACCAATCAACTAAATCCTTTCCATTGATTGACAACATGTATAGTCACATGGTTTGCCCTTTTCCAACCCCATTACAACTTTTTTCCCCTCTGTGGTTTTCTACAAGCTCTTTGTTCAAAATCATTTTATTTCAATGAAGTAAAACCACAGATATAAAACTAATTCTCAGAACACCTCTCAGAATATACACATCATACAGACTCTGAACACTAACCTAAACCAAATACAACTTCTGACAGTTATAGCCGCTCAAAAGCAAGCAAAGCTATTCCTATTTACATCAACATCTCCATGTTATAACAAGCCATCTGTCCTCCTATGTGTGTGTGTTCTTTATTCCGTTGTGGCCTATGTATTTTGAAAACCTCTGCTCCCAGGCCTTCTCCTGCAACTCAACATTAGTTTCTCACACAGATATTATAATGTGAGCAATTTTATTTTATAATATTTCCTCAGACCCACTGCAGTTCACCTCCCGCCACAATAGATCCAAGGCTGATGCCATCTCACTGGCCCTATACACATCCCTGCAACACTTGGATATGAGAGACTCCAATGTCAGACTACTATTCATCAACTATAGCTCTGCTTTCAATACTATTATCCCATTCAAGCTCATCTCCAAACTCATGGAACGTGGAGTCAGCCCTCATGTCTGCAACTGGATCCTCGACCTCCTGACCAACAGACCACAATCAGTGAAGATAGGTGACAAATCATCCTCTATGATAATCCTCAACACCAGGAACGTTGAATGCTCTCATTTTTAGGGACTTCTACTAACAATCCCCTACCCCTCCATCCTCCACCCATCATCTAACCAGTTCCAGTTTGACACAATGAGCCCATCTTGATCATACCTTCCCTAGGCAACAATTGGCATATCAGGATCCATACAGGTGAGGTCATCTGTTGCTGCCCCTGATTTTTCCTGGTCTTTTCTCGCCCCCATTTCCACCCCCACCCCCCCACTTTTAGTCTGAAGAAGGGTCCCAACCGAAACATCACCTATCTATTTTCTCCAGAGATGCTGCCTGACCCGCTGAGTTACCCTGACATTTTGTGCCTTTATCAGGTGGATTTTCAATTACTTTTCAGAGGTCATTACTACTCATGATACGATGCTACAAAGCGTTATTTATCCAGGGAAATTGATCCGCATTCACAGTCATTAAAAACACAAAAACACAAAATACATTAAATTAAAGTGACGAGTGGAAAGGATTGGGGATGGGCAAAGATTTGGGGGGGAGGGGGGGGGGAGCAGTCAGTCTCAGTCTACTCCACGACATAAGGGGGAGGAGTTGTACTGTTTTATAGCCACAGGGAAGAAGGATCACCTGTGGCATTCTGTCCCGCAACTTGCGTTGTGAACAAATAGACAATGAGACAGATACAAGAAACTGTGGAAGCTGGAAACATGAGCAAAACGCAAACTGCTGGAGTAACTCAACAGGTCAGGCAGCATCTGTGGAGGGATGGTGGGAATGGACAAGTGCCATTTGGGTTGAGTCCCTCCTGGTTGTTTATTAGATTGTCATTGCTCCCACAGCCAGCAGAGGGAGCTGTGGGTGCACCAGAACCAGAATGTGTTTTTTCTCCAGAGATGCTGCCTGACCCACTGAGTTACTCCAGCACTTTGTGTCCATCTTTGGTATAAACCAGCATCCTCATACATAATGTATAGAAATTCCATATTCACTACGACTGAATCCATTGCAGCTGGTTACAAGACAAGAGAATATTGTGATATGAAAGGGAAATAAGCTCATTCACCACAGTTAATTTTGGAGAAATGCAGCAAAATTTGAGGGCAGCACAGAGAGAACATGCAAACTCCAAGCAGAGAGCACACAAGGTCAAGATTTATTTCTGGCGCTGTGAGGCAGCAACTCTATCAGCTGTGCCTCCTTTAATTAGCCATGATGCAGCATATTTAAGGACTTGAGTGGAAAATATAGATCTTATGTGTTAAGTACTTTAGACTGTGCACGCCATACGCAAGAAGAAGAGAAGATGTTTTAAGTCAACAGTTCGGCGTAGATTGGGTTTTCTTCACTGTTTAATGAACAGTTGGCTCTGTGTCCTCTCCATAACTGAATACATTCCTTACTGAGCAACAAAATATAATTTGTGAACTTACAAATAACACTATCAAAACCATAGTGCTACATGGTTAATGCAACCCAAAAGCTACTGACATATTTTAAGAAAAGTGCAAAACCTAAATGCTTTTTTAAATAAACTAAACCATTCTACCAGCAACTGGAGAGCAGTTCTGACCTACCATCTACCTCATTGGAGATCCTAGGACAACTTTTACTTGGACTTTACCATGCACAAAATATTATACCCTCTACCCCGTATCTGTGCACTGTGGATGGCTTGATTATAATCACGTATAATCTTTCCACTGACTGGTTTGCCTGCAACAAAAAAGCTTTTCACTGTACACGGATCATTAATAAACTGAACGAGGCTATGTAGGCTTGCTTGACTTTTGGATTTAATAGTATAATGGAAGCTCGATCGTACGTAAGAGTATTCATAAGTCGGGCGTTCGTAACCCTGGACAAGTTGTACCTGTAAGCAGCTTTATCAGGAGAATCTGTCCTCTGTTAAATCAATATTCTGTCATCAAATACCCCAGGAAGAATACCCCAGAGGCGGCGCAGTGTTGCAGCGGTAGAGTTTCTGTCTTACTGCGATTGCAGCGCCGGAGACCCGGGTTCGATCCCGACTCCGGGTGCTGTCTGTACAGAATTCTCTGAGATCTTTGGTTTCCTCACACACTCCAAAGACATACAGGTTTGTAGGTTAATTGACTTGGGTTTGAATACTTGGTGCAAGGGTAAATTGTCCCTACTGCATGTAGGCTTGTGTTAATGTGTGGGGATCGCTGGTCGGTGAGGACTCGGAGGGCCGAAGGGCCTGTATCCATGCTGTATCTCTAAACTAAACTAAACAAACAGTTGTATTATTATCCAGACATGATGTGCTACACTTGACTGGAAAGGGAAATAACTGGACTGATTTTCATACCAGTTCTGCTTTAAGTTTTCAACTCATGATAGCAATATCTTTCACTCACTGGGGAATAACCTGCAGAAGAATTTCATTGTTCTGTTTTGGGACAGATGACAATTAAACACCCTCGACCCTTGAGACAAATGTAGTCTAATGCCAAATTAAATCGGCACCAATTTCTGAAGCAGCTCATTGTCTAGCAAACAATGGAAAACACTTGCATTGAGAACTCCACCAAATATTTAGTCGACTAACAGGATAACCTTTACTTTTTTGAGAAATAAAACGCTTTGCAGATATCCTAATGAAAATAATGTTGGCTGTGGAGGATAGTTTGTTCATTTTAGTTTTACTGGATGGGAAATTTAGAAGCATTTTTATTAAATATTAATTGTATATTCTGAAAATATAAAATAAAACAATATCTCTATAATACTGAAACTCTTCGCCTTGTTTGTGTGTGTGTGTTTGTGTGTGTGTGTGTGTGTGTATGTGTGTGTGTGTGGGGTTAATTCCTATTTCCTTCCAAACGCTAGGCCACAACCTTTCTATTTTCACACATTCTGCTCACATTTTTCATCGAGGCGATAAACATCTTCCTGTAGCATTCCCACCAATATTTCCGAATTTTATAAACATTTAAAGTTTAAAAACAGCCGGAAAACATCGGAAAAACACCCGAGTGACGTCACGATACATTCGCAGGGCAGGACGGGACACTGCGGTAGGAGAGGCACTACAACACTCACGGTGAACGGAGTAAGATGTTTTATATTTGTTTCAGAATGCTTCAATCTATAATAACTGAAAATGTCATTCAGTTCTCTTAATTTTTAAGAAAGTTTTAGGGCTTTTGACTGTTCTCGATCACAGCTTTTGTGTTAAGTCAATGGAAAAGCAATAGGGAACAAGATGCTAATTTCCAAGTATGAAAATGACCATAACCTTTTTTAATACTGAAGATATGAAAGTGAATTAGCTGTCAAATTAAAGTTCCTTTTATGCTTTATCTGATGGGATAAATTACAAGCTTGATTTTTAAAATCTCAAAATGTTGTAACATTCCTACTGTCTGTGTGGGGTTTGTGCTTTTTCCCTGTGACCGCGTGGGTTCTCTCCGGGTGCTCCGGTTTCCTCCCATTTCTTCAAAATTATCTGCTTGAAGAAGGGTCACGACTCGAGACGTCACCTATCCATGTTCCGCAGAGATACTGCTTGACCCACTGAGTTAGGTTTAGAGATACCGCATGGAGACAGGCCCTACAATTACAATCTTTGCCGAAGCCAAATTGACCTACTTTGGAGTGTGGGAGGAAACTGGAGCACCCGGGGGAAATCCTCGTGGTCAGGGGGAATGTACGAAATCCATACAGACAGCATCCATGGCCAGGATCGAACCTAGGTCTCTGGCAGTATAAGGCAGCAGCTCTATCACTGTGACACCGTGCCACCCTACCAGTTACTGAACTAAACAAAACTAAACTAAGAAACTAGGTTTCTGCGCAAGAAACCCAGCACCAAACACGCCCTTGACTACGACATAAATCCCACCCACATAATAACGGGCAGTCTAAAATTTAAAGACAAATGCCATAATTAATGACACATAAAAGAAGCCAAATGGCCGCTACAGGAATGGGTGACCCTTCTTCTTTTCGACCTGAAACGTCACCCATTCCTTCTCTCCAGAGATGCTGCCTCACCCGCTGAGTTACTCCAGCATTTTGTGTCTACCTTCGATTTTATCCAGCATCTGCAGTTCTTTCTTGCACATAATTCCACTGAATTGGTTACATTAATATTTTACACTATAGACAGCAATATTCATCAATACTTGCAATGAACACATATGTAATGGATTGCTCTGTGGTCCAACTCCAGCTTTGATTGAGGCAGCCACTTGGACCTTGTTTGTAACTTTTCTTGCCACAATATGAATACTGCAGATCAGCCCGTCATCTTGTGCAAGTTGTTTTATGCCCTGGAAGCGACAAAAGAGAAAATAAAAATGGTTATCAGAAGTAATTATATACTGAAGGATTTGCATCAAAATGACCCCACATCCAAACACACAGACATCCAAACATCTCACCATCCATAAAGCAAAAGGATGCCAAAACCGTCACATATATGAATGAATGTATGAATAAACTTATTGGCCAAGTATTCCCATACAAGGAATTTGCCTTGGTGCTCCGCCCCCAAGTGACAACATGACATACAGTGACAGTTAGAAATGACACACAAAACATTAAACATTAATGACTTATGAACCTATCTCTCTGCACATAACACATATCCCTCCATTCCCTGCATATCCACATTCATATCCAAACATTTTTTAAATGTCACTAACACATCTGCTTCAACCATCACCTCCAGCAGCACATTCCAGTGCTCACCACCCTCTGTGTTAACATTAAAAGAACGCGTCTGTCTCCAACACCTCAGCCACACGTTCCAATCACACAGCATCCTCTGTGTCGAAAAAAACGTACATCTCATTTGAACTTTGCCCCTCTCATCTTGAAGCTATGCCCTCTAGTGCTTGAATTTTCCATCCTGGGAAAAAGGATCTGAATGACTAGCCTCATAAATTTTGAGATTGAGATTATCTGTAAATGAAAATTGAAATGTGAAATAAACACCGAAAAACTCTCTGTGTTGCAAAAAAAAAAACTTGCCCGCACATCTCCTTGATTTGATTTGTCCATCCTTGCTGTGTGCAGAGTGGGCCGCTGGAGGCCCTGCAGCACCTGGGAGATCGCGTGGATCAGAGGGAATGGAGGCCTCACAGAGGTCACGTGTACAGATCAGACGAGGCCTGCAGCGGCACAGAGCAACGGTGGAGGACACAGACAACATCTCCAGGTCAGGCTGACCCCCACAACACTGACCCAGTGCCGCTGCCAGGACAACGGGACTTGATGGCCGGGGTAAGACTCTACATTTTTGAAGAAACTCAAACTTGAAGGATGCAAGATGTTGCTGAAAACGTGGTTACTCTTCAATGCTTCAATGTTATCTACTATGCTTATACTCCTGTACTTGGGTATAATTGTGCTTATTCATAGTAAGGGTTTTACTGAACTGTATGCAAAAAAGGGATTTTCACATGCATCTCTCAAACTAAACGCACAGCTTGTGGTCTACGAGGTTTCAGTGATGTCTACAGTGCAGTTCAGACACAATGACCTGCCCCTCGGCAAACTCCTCCAAACTCACTGGATGTTCAATGCTAGTTCCCTGACTGCACTCAAAATCAAAGATCGTATAGCGGAGCAAGATAGACCACTCCTGCTAAATGCAATGGGCTGACGTGTAGTACGCAACGGAGCGGAACGTGGGCCTTTTATTCATCCATTTCCGTAACTGGACCCGCCCGACCTGACTCGCAGTGTAATCAACGTTGCGGGGGAACAGTTTGTGTTAATAAATTAAAATTCTGAAAATGAGGAGAAGACTTTTACCAAATTTATTTTTACGAGGATGTTTCCGTAACCGGCTTTCGTCTCCGCACTAGTATCCTATGGGATCTTTGGTGTGGAGACGGAAGCCGGTTACGGAAATGGAGCCTTAAATCACCCATGAATCTGCCCATGACCGTACTACGTCTTTTTCGTCGAGTGGACTATCTTGCTTGCTATAGGATCTTCGGTCAAAATGCCAAGCATCGAGGCTCATTACAGGCAGCAGTCACATGGCGAGCACAACAGTTCAGAGATAGGAAAGGGTGAGGGTTATGTGCAAAACTAAATCAACTAGCTCAGGTGAATATCCAAATCTACATGGATGAGAAGGGCCAAAAGGCCTGTTTCCTTGTCATATCAATCAATGTTTAAACTCCTGAAACAGACACTACACTGAAACAGACACAAAGTGCTGGAGTTACTCCACGGGTCAGGCAGCATCTGTGGAGAGAAAGGACGGGCGTTGTTTCGGGCCAGGACCCTCCTGAAGAATTTAAGAAACGTCGCCCATCCTTTTCCTCCAGAGCCTTTTCAAGAGATAGTTATAGCTCTTAGGGCTAAAGGATTCAAGGGATATGGGGAAAAAGCAGGAACAGGGTACTGATTTTAGATGATCAGCCATGATCTTATTGAATGGTGGTGCTGGCTCAAAGGGCCGAATATTATAATATTTTTATATTTTTCTATGTTTTCTAGATCCGCTGTGGAATTGCTCCAACACTTTGTCTGTCTGTCTGTCGTTGGTGCAAACCAATATCTGCTTAGAGTCATAGAGTGATACAGTGTGGAAAGAGGCCGTTCAGCCCAACTTGCCCACACCTGCCAACATGTCCCAGCTACACTGGTCCCATCTGCCAGCATTTGGTCCATATCCCTCTGAACCATGCTATTCTTTGTTTCTGGACTCTGGGCTCCACAACAAGATTAACAGGAAGACAAAAAAGAACCGATTCAAGCTTGTTTTCTTTGGTGAAAAAAGCCGTAGCTAATTCTTGGGAATCCCGTCGCCTACAAGAAGACAACATTGAGAGTAAGCCAAGACAGACACAAAAAGCTGGAGTAACTCAGCGGGACAGGCAGCATACCTGGAAAGAAGGAATGGCTGGTGTTTCAGATCAAAACCCTTCTTCAGTCTCCAACAACATGGGTAGTGTTTTTGTAGAAAAGGCATCTGTGGCACCACTGCTTCGTTTAAAATGGTGCCACTGGGGATTTAAACTCTGCGAACAGGGTCCGTTCAAAATGGCGCACACGGGGGGGGGGTCGTCAGCGGCAGAGCCTTGATCTTCTCATCGAGTCCACACACAAGATTAGAAGTTGTTCAGTCAGAGCTTGTGCGAGGTGGTGGAAAGATTGGAGAAAACAGGGCCGTGATGTGAACACCCTTTCCTTGACTTGCCTCCATGAAGGGTCGAAGTGTCCTCCCTGATGGGTCAGTCTGGTCGTCAAGGGGTAAGGAGTCCTCTCTCATTGGTTGGACTGGTCGTCAGGGGGCGAGTTGTTCGCTCTCATTGGTTGGGCTGTGCCATCACCAGGAGGAGCCCTCATTCATTGGTCGGGCCCGTTGCTCAGTAGACCAGGCGTTATCTCATTGGACGGACTGGTCGTCAGGGAGCGCATCGTCTTCTCTCATTGGACGGACTGCAAACACGCTGCGGGTCCATGTGCTGAGGCGAGGGTTTAAAATCCTCTCCCACTTTCTCATCCTCTCCCCACACACTGCGGCCAACATGCCCTGTCCACCCTCTCCCCCCTCCCATCACTATCCATTTGTACGCGGCACCTCTTCTCTTACAGGTGTCAGGGGTTGTGAGGAGAAGGCAGGAGAATGGGGTTAGGAGGGAGAGATAGATCAGCCATGATTGAATGGCGGCGTAGACTTGATGGGCCGAATGGCCTAATTCTGCTCCTAGAACTTATGACCTTACTAACTCCTTCACGTTAGTTGAGGAGGTGATGAAGATGTTCAATGAGGGTAGGGCGGTGGATGTTGTCTCCATGGATTGTAGCAAGGCGTTTGATAAAGTCTCCCATGGTAGGCTTGTCCAGAAGATTAAGATGCATGGGATTAACAGTGACTTGGCTGCATGGATTCAGAACTGTAGATAGACACAACATGCTGGAGTAACTCAGCATCTCTGGATATCTCTGGCTCTATCTCTGGATAGAAGGAATGGGTGACGTTTCAGGTTGAGACCCTTCTTCAGACTGGCCCACTGATAGAAGACAGAGGGTTGTGATGGAAGAACAATATTCAGGCTGGTATCTGTGACGAGTGGAGTTCTGCAGGGATCTGTGCTGAGAACAGTTTGGGTCTCCTAATTTGAGGAAGGACATCCTTGTGATTGGGGCAGTGCAGCGTAGGTTCACGAGATTGATCCCTGGGATGGCGGGACTGTCATATGAGGAAAGATTGAAAAGACTAGGCTTGTATTCACTGGAGTTTAGAAGGATGACGGGGGATCTTATAGAAACATATAAAATTATAAAAGGACTGGACAAGCTAGATGCAGGAAAAATGTTCCCAATGTTGGGCCAGTCCAGAACCAAGGGCCACAGTCTTAGAATAAAGGGGAGGTCGTTTAAGGCTGAGGTGAGAAAAAACTTTTTCACCCAGAGTCCACGTTGTGAATTTATGGAATTCCCTGCCACAGAGGGCTGTGGAGGCCAAGGCACTGGATGGATTTAAGAGAGAGTTAGATAGAGCTCTGGGGGCTAGTGGAGTCAAGGGATATGGGGAGAAGGCAGGCACGGGTTATTGATGGGGGATGATCAGCCATGATCAGGATGAATGGCGGTGCTGGCTCGAAGGGCCGAATGGCCTCCGCCTGCACATATATTCTATGTTTCTATGTTTCTATGACCTCTGCTGTTTGTGTTACATATAACTGACTTGAAAGTAAACATAGACAGTTTGGTCAGTAAGTTTGCAGATGGCAGCAAGATTGCTGGGGCCACAGACTGTGAGGAAGACTGTCAAGGTATACAGCAGGATATAGATCAGCTGCAGAAGTGAGCGGAGAAATGGCAGATGGAGTTTTATCCGACCAAGTGTGAGATGTACTTTGGGAGGTCAAATGTAAGAGGAAAATATTCAATTAATGGCATGTGCCTTCTTTACCACTCCATCTACTTGTGTCGCTACTTTCAGGGAGCTGTGGACTTTTTGCCCGAGATCCCTCTGAACATCAATGTTGCTAAGAGTCATGCATGGCCCCATAGCAGGAGCGTCCACGTCGCGGGGCTGGAAACTGGAAGTATCCTGAGCTAATTCTGCTACCACCATCGTCTATTGCGACAAGTGATGGCATCCACTGATTGTCGCCGGAAGCTTGCGCCCTTTTCAGGACGGACGATGACAGCGAGGCCAACATTTGTAACAAGATGGCCATGAAAAGAAGAAGAGTCATGCATGATCCTTAACAGAATTGATGTAGTGAAGGATATTGGGGTCCAAGTCCATAGCTCCCTGAAAGTGGCAAGACAATAGATAAAGTGGTAAAGACGGCGTATGTTATGCTTGCCTTCAGTCGGGGCAATGAGTATTAGAGTCAGGAAGTAATGATGCAGCTCTATCAGAGTTTGGTCAGGCTGCAATTGGAGCATTGTGTGTAGACAATAGACAATAGGTGCAGGAGTAGGCCATTTGGCCCTTCGAGCCAGCACTGACATTCAATGTGATCATGGCTGATCATCCCCAATCAGTACCCCGTTCCTGCCTTCTCCCCATATCCCCTGACTCCGCTATTTTTAAGAGCCCTATCTAGCTCTCTCTTAAAAGTATCCAGAGAACCTGCCTCCACCGCCCTATGAGGCAGAGAATTCCACAGACTCACCACTCTCTGTGAGAAAAAGTGTTTCCTCGTCTCCGTTCTAAATGGCCTACCCCTTATTCTTAAACTGGCCTGGTTCTGGACTCCCCCAACATTGGGAACATGTTTCCTGCCTCTAGCGTGTCCAAACCTTTAATAATCTTACGTTTCAATAAGATACCCTCTCATCCTTCTAATACAAGCAAGTATACAAGCCCAGCCGCTCCATTCTCTCAGCATATGACAGTCCCGCCATCCCGAGAATTAACTTTGTAAACCTACGCTGCACTCGCTCAATAGCAAGAATGTCCTTCCTCAAATTAGGGGACCAAAACTGCACACCATACTCCAGGTGTGATCTCACTAGGGCCTGTACAACTGCAGAAGGACCTCTTTGCTCCTATACTCGATTCCTCTTGTTATAAAAGCCATCATGTCATTCGCTTTCTTCACTGCCTGCTGTACCTGCATGCTTACTTTCATTGACTGTTGAACAAGGACCCCCAGATCCCGTTGTACTTCCCCTTTTCCCAACTTGACGCCATTTAGATAGTAATCTGCCTTCCTGTTTTTGCTACCAAAGTGGATAACCTCACATTTATCCACATTAAACTGCATCTGCCATGCATCTGCCCACTCACCCAACCTGTTCAAATCACCCTGCATTCTCATAGCATCCCCCTCATAGTTCCAACCAGCTCTGTGTCATCTGCAAATTTGCTAATGTTACTTTGAATACCTTCATCTAAATTATTGACGTATATTGTAAATAGCTGCGGTCCCAGCACTGAACCTTGCGGTACCCCACTAGTCACTGCCTGCCATTCTGAAAGGGACCCGTTAATCCCTACTCTTTGTTTCCTGTCTGCCAACTAATTTTCCATCCATGTCAGCACTCCTATATGGGACCTTTCTGAAATGCTTTCTGAAAGTCCAGGTACACTACATGCACTGACTCTCCCTTGTCCATTTTCCTAGTTACATACTCAAAAAATTCCAGAAGATTAGTCAAGCATGATTTCCCCTTCGTCAAACCATGCTGACTCAGACCGATCCTGTTACTGTTATCCAAAAGTGCCGCTATATCATCTTTTATAATTGACTCCAGCATCTTCCCCACCACCGATGTCAGGCTAACTAAACTATAATCAGTCTATAATTCCCTGTTTTCTCTCTCCTGCCTTTCTTAAAAAGTGGGATAACATTAGCTACCCTCCAATCCACAGGAACTGATCTTGAATCTATAGAACATTGGAAAATTATCACCAATGTGACAAAAATTTCTAGAACCTCGTCATAAGTACCCTAGGATGCAGACCATCAGGCCTTGGGGATTTATCAGCCTTCAGTCCCATCAGTCTACCCAACACCATTTCCTACCTAATGTGCATTTCCTTCACTTCCTCCGTCACCTCCGATCCTCTGGCCACTGCTATATCAGGAAGATGTGATTGGATTTTTGGATTGTTTTTCCTGTTGGAGGTTCTGGGGAGACCTGACGGAAGTATATAAAATTATGAGAGGCATAGATAGGATAGACAGTCATCTCCAATCGTTTTCCCAGGGTGGAAATGTCCAAAACTAGAGGGCATAGCTTTACGGTGAGAGGGGCAAAGTTGAAAGGAAATGTGTGGAGCAGGTTTGTTTCACACACAGAATGGTGGGGACCTGCAACGAGCTGCCAGGGGTGGTGGTTGAGGCAGATACAATAGTGACGTTTAAGAGGCTTATGGATAGGCACGTGGATATGCAGGGAATGGAGGGATATGGATCACATGCAGGCAGGGAACAGATGGTCTTGGCACCTTGTTTGGCACGGAGGTTGTGGGCCGAAGGGCTTGTTCTGGGTCTGCTCCATAGTCTCCCTCTTGCAGGCCTGTCGTTGTGGGTGCGGGTGTGCGGAGGGTCCGTGGAGATGCTCCCCCGCAGCCGCGTGGGGCACGCCTTCCGTCGCAAACACCCCCACCTCTTCCCTGTCGGTAACGCAACACCTACATCAGGTACTGGGGACGGGGTGGGTGGGGAGAGCGGGGGAGGGAGAAGAGTGTGGATGGGGAGAGTGGGGCTAATTTGACCCCTGCAGCAGGAGCCAGCAGATCCGCTCCCATAGCCGACTTCCGAGGCCGACTTTGCGGGCCGGTACCTCGGTCCCCCGGCGACCCAGACTCGCTGCCAGGGGATTGAGGTACCGGCCCCCAAAGTCGGCCTCGGAAATCAGCAAATCCAGCAGATGATCCAGAAAGGCTCTGGAATCGAATCAGTGGTGGACCTGCATAATATTAATTGATCTGTTTGGAGAGCAGACAAAACAAAGCTTTCACTGTATCTCGGAGCACATGACAATACAAAGTAACCCTGAACCTGGAGCTGTCGGTACGGAGGGGGAGTACGGTGGGGGATGTCTGCATCGGCTCCGAGCCTCCCCCCACCCCCATTCCAGGAACATGCAGCGCACAGTCGAGGATTGGATGGACGACTGTAGGTGATTCTACTGCGCTGCCCGTCCCTCAGCCAAGGGGCTGCCTTATGGAGAGTGAGTGGGCATTGAGAGTGAGAGGAAGAGGGGAGACATGGAGACGGGTAGTGGCGGGAGGGAAGGAGGAGGGAAGGGATGCTAAGAGGGAGGGGGGTGGAGGTTGGTGGGGAGGAGGTTGTCGGAGAAGGGGGGTTCCCACCTCTGACTGGCCCCTACCTTCCTTTCCCAGTATCCGGAGCCAACTGAAGCTGAAGCCGGATCTGAACTGCAATCCCTTCCACTGGTACATGGACCATGTCTACTCCGAGCTCAGGAGGTGAATGATTGGCAGAGAATTGAGAGAGTTTTATTGTCACGTGTCTCTGATAGGACAATGAAATTCTTGCTTTGCTTCAGCACAACAGAATATAATAGGCACGAATACTGAACAGATCAGTGTGTTTTGCATATACCATGGCATACATGTATACTCACATGAATAAATTAAACTGATAAAGTGCAAATAAACAGATTATTGGCTATTAATGTTTTGTCCGAGCCGAGTTTAATAACCTGATGGCTGTGGGGAAGAAGCTGTTCCTGAACCTGGTCTTTGCAGTCTTCAGGCTCCTGTACCTTCTACCTGAAGGTAGTGGGGAGATGAGTGTGTGGCCGGGATGGTGTGGGTCCTTGATGATGCTGCCAGCCTTTTTGAGGCAGCGACTGTGATAGATCCACTCGATGGTAGGGAGGTCAGAGCCAATGATGGACTGGGCAGTGTTTACTACTTTTTGTAGTCTTTTCCACTCCAGGGTGCTCAAGTTTCAGAACCAAGCCACGATGCAACCAGTCAGCATGCTCTCTACTGTGCACCTGTAGATGTTCGAGAGAGTCCTCCTTGACATACTGACTCTCCGTAATCTTCTCAGGAAGTAGAGGCACTGATGTGCTTTCGTTATGATTGCATCTGTGTTCTCGGACCAGGAGAGATCTTCAGAGATGTGCACACCCAGGAATTTGAAGTTCTTGACCCTTTCCACCATCGACCCGTTGATATAACGGGACTGTGGGTCCCCACCCTCCCCCTTCCAAAGTCCAAAATCAGTTCCTTGGTTTTGCTGGTGTTGAGGGCCAGGTTATTGTACTTGCACCATTTGAATCAGTCATCCAGCATGGAAAATGTCCCTTCAGCCCAACATGTCTTTACCGACCAAGATGCCCCTTCGACACTAGTCCCATCTGCCCACATTTCCCGCTTATCCTTCTAAACATTTCCTAGCCATATGCCTGGCCTGAGTCTAAAGAAGGGTCTCGACCCGAAACATCAGCCATTCCTTCTCTCCAGGGATGCTGCCTGTCCTGTTGAGCATTTTGTGTCTACCTTGTACCTGTCCAAATGCCTTTTAAATATTGTTATAGTACTTACCTCAACTACCACCTCTGGCAGCTTGTTCCATATACCCACCACCCTCTGCGTGAAAGAATTGCCCCCTCGGGTTCCTGTTAGATCCTTCCCCTCTCACTGCAAACCCATGCCTTCTGGTTGTTGATTCCCCAACCCTGGGTAAAAAAAACTGTGCATTCACCTTATCTATAGCCCTCATGATTTTGTGCACCTCTATAAGATCAGTTCTCATCCTCCTGCGCTCCAAGGAACAAAGTCCTCAACTCCTCAACCTCCCCTTAAAAGCTCAGGGCATCGTGTCCTGGTAACATCCACGTACAACTTATCTGCGCCCTTTTCAGCTCAATGACATCCTTCCTCTCGCAGGGAGACCAAAACTGCACGTAATGCTCCAGAGGGACTGGAACAGTGGAGAGAGGGACTGGAACAGTGGAGAGAGGGACTGGAACAGTGGAGAGAGGGACTGGAATAGTGGAGAGAGGGACTGGAACAGTGGAGAGAGGGACTGGAACAGTGGAGAGAGGGACTGGAACAGTGGAGAGAGGGACTGGAACAGTGGAGAGAGGGACTGGAATAGTGGAGAGAGGGACTGGAACAGTGGAGAGAGGGACTGGAATAGTGGAGAGAGGGACTGGAACAGTGGAGAGAGGGACTGGAACAGTGGAGAGAGGGACTGGAATAGTGGAGAGAGGGACTGGAATAGTGGAGAGAGGGACTGGAAGGAGAGCCCGTGCCTCTGGGGCTAAACTCGTCCACCCCTGGGTGCCTGCCGCCTGCACGTCCACCCTCCACCGCCGGGGGGCGGTCGGCTCCGCGGGTGGAGGGCTCCATGCAGTTCCCGGCGCGACCGTGGGGGGGCGACGTGAACAGTGGAGTCGTGGGAAGTTTGTTAGAGAGGAGGAGGGTGGAAGAGAGAGGATGGAGAGAGAGAGAGAGGGAGAGAGAGAGATAGGGAGAAGGAGAGATAGAGAAGGAGAGGGAGAGAGGGTGGAGAGAGATAAGATGGAGAGAGAGGGATGGAGAGAGGGGAAGAGGGGGGAGGGGTGGGGAAGAGAGAGTGTGGTGGAGAGAGAAGGGGAAGGAGAGAGGGTAGAAGGGAGAGAGGGGGATGGAGAGAGAGGGGGGAGAGGGTGGTGGAGAGGGAGATAAGGAGGGGTGGAGAGAGAGGGGGAAGGAGAGAGGAAGGGTGGGGGAAGAGGGGAAGGGGGATAGAGGGAGGATGGAGGAAAGAGAGGGAGGGAGGGAGGAAAGAGAGGGAGGGAGGGAGGGAGGATGGAGGCAAGAGAGGGAGGGAGGGAGGAGGGAGGAGGGAGGGGTGGAAAGGAGGTGGTGGGGAGAGAGGGGGTGGGGAGAGAGGGGGTGGGGAGAGAGGGGGTGGAAGGGAGGGGAAGGGAAGGGCGGAAGGGGGAGATAGGGGTTGGGAGAGAGTGGGGGTGAAAGAAGGGGGAGAGTGGGGAGATAGAGGGGTGGTTGGGGAGAGGAGGGAGGAGTTAGTATAGGGGGAGGTCCCCGGAGGAGGGGGAGAGGGGAGAGGAGGAGGAGGAGGAGGAGGAGGAGGAGGAGGAGGAGGAGGAGGAGGAGAGCCCGGGTGGGGGTGAGGGAGGAGCAGAGCAGAGCAGAGCCGGGCCGGTTGTGTGGCCGGCGGGAGAGCGGGCGGGGCTGGAGCGATGGACGGGGCGCTGAGCATCGCGCTGCTGAGCCTGGCCATGTTCGGGGGGTCGCTGCTCCTGGGGCTGATCCCGCTGCTCGTCCGGCTGCCCGAGGTGAGTGAGACCCCGCCGGGACCCCCCCCGTCCCCGGGATCCCCCGCTGAGACCCGACCCGGGGCCGGGACCAGGACCAGGAGAGCGGGGACTGAGTGTGGGGCGATGCACAAACTTAGTGCTGCAGGAACTAGGCTGTGGAGGGACTGGGTGGACAACGTGTCATGTCGGGACCCTTCTTCAGACGCGGGGAGGGGGAGGGAAGGGGGGGGGGTAGAAAGCTGGAAAAAAACCACCCGGGACTCTCCCAACAGTCTGAAGAAGAGACACAAATAACCGCAGGGGCAGCAATCAGGAATACAAACTTCTGGAGGAATTTAGCGGCTCAGGCAGAGTTTGTGTTGCTCCAGCATTTTTATTGTGTCCCCAGCCTGACCCGGTGAGTTCCTGCAACACACTCTTTGTTCTGTTGCAAGGATGGTGTTCCTGGTTGGCTCCATCGCTCCACAATCTTAACGTTGTTCCCTGTCCCGTATGGAGTAAGATTGCTTCTGCCAGGGACTGTGTAACAACGGGGTACAGTACCGGTGTGGACGGTCTGTCGCTGCATAAAACTGGGGTACAGTACCGGTGGGGACGGGTCTGTGTGTGTAACACTGGGGTACAGTACCGGTGGGGACACTGGGGTGATGTTTAGTTTTCTGCGGGCATTGCCATCTAGTAGCAATGTTACAACATTTTGAGATTTAAAAAATCAAGTCTGCAATTTATCCCATCAGATAAAGCATAAAAAGAAGTTTAATTTGACACCTAATTCACTTTCATATCTTCAGTATTAAAAAAGTTATGGCCATTTTCATACTCGGAAATTAGCATCTTGTTCCCTATTGCTTTTATATTGACTTAACACAAAAGCTGTGATCGAGGACAGTCAAAAGCCCATAACTTTCTTAAAAATTAAGAAAACTGAAAGACATTTTCAGTTATTATAGATTGAAGTATTCTGAAATAAATATGAAACAATCTTACTTGGATTACCTGAAATTACATATAATTAGTTAGTTACCCAATTGTAGCTAATTACAAAATTCAATTACCAGATCTAAACATCTATCAATTTCTTAAGAAAAGATTAACATTCTTAAATAGCCTAAGTGTCCAAATAACATTCACACAAGAATTCACAATATAACATGATTTTTTAATCTCATTGTCATGAATTTATAGGCCAAATGGAAGGAATTTAATGTTTAATTCCCGTAAATTAATGGCCATTTTAATCATCTTGCGAGTGGGATTTTGTGGAACGCGATCGATTGGAACGTTGTGGTTGCGGTGAATTTAAACCCCATATCGGAAGGAAAAATACTGCCGGTTGGTATGGGGAATAAGTCACCTTCTCGCAACATGAAATTTTGATTAAAGGTATCCTAAGACGCACTTTTCAATGAAAAAATAAACTGTGTACTTTGCCTTGCCCCTACACGTGGTCCGTCCTGTTGTCGGCGTTGACGGCTTTAGAAGATGATTTTAAATTTACTACAGCAATTAGCAAGCGCAGTTTAAAAATCAATTCAGAGAACGGCAGTCGAAGTGATTTTTCTTCACCAACTAAATAGCCTCTTCACGGTCGATTTTAATTGGCGTCCGAAATACCGCATTTTAAACCCGCCCCCCTCTCAAAGTGACAGAACTGCAGCGCCGCTCAAGGTAAGTATTGTAACACACCTACATCTAGGATGACCTGTCCTGGGCTCAGCTCTTTTGGTGTGTGTGGTCTCAGGCTTGCACCGGCCGCTCAGTTTTAGCCACAGTAGAGGTGCTGGCTGTCTAGGGCTTCTTCCCGGTAGCTCAGTCTTGACCACATGGTGGCGCTGGGGGTCGTGGGGTTTGTCCCAGTGGCACATTCTTCCTGGAACCTGCACAGGGGAACACAGCTAGCAGAGAGACGCACCACTTGGTGTCTTTTTGTGTGTGTGAATGAAAGATTCCTTTGTGTGTGTGTGTGTGTGTGTGTGTGTGTGTGTGTGTGTGTGTGTGTGCATGCATGCGTGCGTGTGATGTGGTGTCGGGGATGACCACACCGTCATTCACAGTTGGGTGAACTCACATGATATATTTTACTTACAGTGGTGAGAAAGTCCAGGACCACTTGGGGTTGCTGCCTCGTGCCGTCAGGGTGCATGTGCGGTGGTGCTGCCCATCTTGGGCTTGTCCCGGCAGCTCAGTCCCAGTTTAGTTTAGAGATACAGCGCGGAAACAGGCCCTTCGGCCTTCCGAGTCCGTGCCGACCAGCGATCCCCACACACTAACACTATCTACACACACTTGAAACAATTTACATTTATACCAAGCCAATTAACGTACAAACCTGTATGTCTTTGGAGTGTGAGGAAACCGAAGATCTGGGAGAAAACACACGTGGCCATGGGGAGAACGTACAACCTCCATACAGACAGCACTCGCAGTCAGGATTGAACCCGAGCCTCCGGCACTGCAAATGCTGTAGAGGCACTGGCTGTCTAGGTCTTCTTCCTGGCAGTGCAGTCTGGAGCACACTGAGGTGCTGGTGGTCTTGGGATCTGTTGCTCAGTCTTCCTCGAACCTGCGATAGAGGAACACAGCTAACAGGGATACGCCTCACCTTGTCCTTTTCTCACACTTTTCTTCGTTCAGAGAAAGCAAACTCAATGCTAGCATTTATTTCAAGAGGGTTTGCATACAAAAACAGGGATGTAATGTCGAGGCTATATAAGGTGCTGGTCAGGCCGCATTTGGAATATTGTGAGCAATTTTGAACACCATATCTGAGGAAGGGTGACCTGACCTGGGTGACTAGGGGGGTTGCACGTAATGTCATCGGGTCAAAGGGCATGACGCACAGAGCAGCTCAATCCTTCTGGAGTACAAGGCAGCTTTCGCCACACACTGGTAACGCACAAAACGGTTTCTTACCTGTAATAACCGCCTTATGGCCAATTTTTGCGCTGTAAAAAATTGTGGAAATAGGGGTAACCGTGAGAGAAGACCACCAATTCACCCCCCTGTCCCCCAGACCCTGACCCCGACCCCCACTGTAGTTCCACACTCGTGGACCCTGGGCCGTCTGTCACTCCCAGGATCTCCACCACCACATGGGGTGATTCAGCCACCCCCGGACCCCGACCCCCACACCGGGGTGATTCACCCCCGGATCCCCACCACCACACGGGGTGATTCACCCACCCCAGACCCCGACCCACACAGCGGGAGATTCACCGCGCCCCCTTGACCCCCACACGGGGGGACAGACGGCCCGGGGTCCGCGAGTGTGGAACTAGTCAGCATTGAGTCCGGACGCAGGGACAGAAGACGGGCCCGCTGCACTGGCAGCCATAGTAAGCAAAGTGCCTACCTGATTTTCGCCGCTTGTACTCCAGAAGGCGTTGCATGGCAACAGTACGGGTCTAGGGTCGTGACCTCGACTGCCATGCAACCTCCCTATGGAGAGGGTCCAGAGGAGGTTTACAAGAATGATCCAGGACTGAGTAGGTTAACCTATGATGAGCGTTTGTCGGTACTGGACCTGTACTCGGTGGAGGGGGACCTCATTGAAACTTACAGAATAGTGAAAGCTTGGTTTGATTGGATGTGGAGAGGATGCTTCCACTTGTGGGAGAGTCTAGGACTAGAGATCATAGCCTCAGAATTAAAGGATATTCTTTTGGGAAGATGAGGAGAAATTTCTTTAGTCAGAGGGTGATGAATCTGTGAGGGTGATGAAGGCTGTGGAGGCCAAATCAGTGGATTTTTTTTACGGCAGAGATAGATAGATTCTTGATTAGTACAGGGGTCAAGGGTTATGGGGAGAAGGCATCTGTGTGTATATATATCTGTGTGTGTATATATCTGTGTGTTTGTGTGTGTATATATCTGTGTGTGTGTGTATATATATATATATATATCTGTGTGTGTGTGTGTGTGTGTGTGTATACTGTGCCCTCATGTGTGTGTATACAGTGACAAAGTCCCATCATTTATTTATTTGAGCAGGATGTGTCTATACACTTCAAAATTCATTATCTACTACCATTAGCAATTGTATCATCAATGAAGATAAGTGAGCTAGTAACTTCAGCAGCCATACATGCTCTGACAGAGCTCCAGAGTTCCTTTATGGAGATGGGAGAATCTTCCAGAAGGACAACTATATCTGCAGCACTCCACCAATCAGGCCTTTATGGTAGAGTGGCCAGACGGAAGCCACTCCTCAGTAAAAGGCACATGACAGCCTGTTTGGAGTTTGCCAAAAGGCACCTAAAGGACTCTCAGAGCATGAGAAACAAGATTCTCTGGTCTGATGAAACCAAGATTGAACTCTTTGGCCTGAATGCCAAGCGTCACGTCTGGGGGAAACCAGGCACCGCTCATCACCTGGCCAATACCAAACCTACGGTGAAGCATGGTGGTGGCAGCATCATGCTGTGGGGATGTTTTTCAGCGGCAGGAACTGGGAGACTAGTCAGGATCGAGGGAAACATGAACGGAGTAAAGTACAGAGAGATCCTTGATGAAAACCTGCTCCAGAGCGTTCTGGACCTCAGACTGGGGCGGAGGTTCACCTTCCAACAGGACAACGATCCTAAGCACAGAGCCAAGACAACGCAGGAGTGGCTTCATGACAAGTCTGTGAATGTCCTTGAGTGGCCCAGCCAGAGCCCGGACTTGAACCCGATCTCTGGAAGGGCCTGAAAATAGCTGTGCATCTACGCTCCCCATCCAACCAGACAGAGCTTGAGAGGATCTGCAGAGCAGAATGGGAGAAATTAATAAATACAGGTGTGCCAAGCTTGTAGCATCATATCCAAGAAGACTTGAGGCTGTAATCACTGCCAAAGGTGCCTCAACAAAGTACTGAGTAAAGGGTCTGAATACTTATGCAAATGTGATATTTCAGTTATTTCTTTTTAATTACTTTGCATACATTTCTAAACACCTCTTTTCGCTTTTTTATTATGGGGTATTGTGTGTAGATTGATGATATTAAAAATAAATTTTAGAATAAGGCTGTAACGTAACAAAATGTGGAAAACGTGAATACTTTCTGAATGAACTGTATATATAGTGTGTGTGTATGTAACTGTATATGTGTCTGTGTGCATGGTGTGTATAATGTGTGCCTGTACGTGCACGTATTAAGTATGCGTGTCTGCGTGTGGATGTGTTCCACCACCCCTGTCCCTCCTGCCATGTTGGTCACAAGCTGCCTGGAGCCTTGGCAGTGGGTGTGAGAAGCTTTCCTCCGAGCCTGTGATAGCACAAAGGCTGCTTTGAGCAGAGGCTGGCTGTGGCCCAGGTCCTGCCTGAGGCTCGACTCAGTGGCAGGGCTCGGGCAGAGCCATGCTGCATCACACACCATCTCTCTGCTGTTGCCCACCGCACGGCCTCTCTGCTGCATATCTTGCCGCCCCAGCTACAGGCACACAGCCGTACAGCTCAAACACAGACCCTTACTCCTGTGTCATGTGTCTGCATGTTTGTATCTTGTGTGTCTGCGTGTGTGGTGTGCCTGAGCATGTCTGGCACCTCGGTCGTTACATCGAGGTGACAAACTACAAAATGCAACTTCCATCAGGCTGAAGAAGGGTCCCCACCCGAAATGTCACCGGTCCATCTCCTCCACAGATACTGCCTGACCCGCTCAGCTCCTCCAGTACTTTATGTTTTGCTCCAGACGTCAGCGCCTGCAGTTCCCATGTCTCCAAGTCACTCGGAGTCGGAAGTTTATTTCAAGTTCCCACTGTCCCTTCTCCACCCCTCGTTCTGCTCTCCCTTTGCCCCCCCCCCCGACTCTCCTCTTGCCCCCGCCCCAGTCCACCCTCCTTCTCTCCCCTTGACTTCCTCTCTCCCCCCCGCCCCTCACTCCCCCCGTCCAGCACTTACCCCCACCGTCTCTCATTCTCCCGTCCCTCTCCACCCTGTCCCTCACTCTCCCCCATCTCTCCCTCTCCCCGCCTGCAGGCAAGGCTGAGGCAGGTGTCGGTGCTGGGAGCAGGGCTGCTGTGTGGGACGGCGCTGGCTGTTGTCATTCCCGAGGGCATCGAGCTGCTGATGGCGGCCCCCCCCTCAGGTAGGTGGTCTGCACTCGCCCGGGCGGGGGGTGGGGGGGGAGCAGTGGCCCCAGGCTGTGGGGACTGGGAGACGGAGCATAGAACAGTACAGCACAGGAGAATGGGAAAGGGCAGAGATGGGGGGAAGGAACAAGAGATAGACCAGAGGAGCGAAGGGGCAATGGGGTGGAAGAGGAAGATCGGAGAGAGAGGGGGAAAGGGAGAGAGGGAGGCTGAAGGAAGGAAAGAAAGGGGGAAGGGATGGGGTGAATGTGAGGGGAAGGAGAGAGGGCAGGAAGGTGGTGTGAGTGGGTAGGACGGGGTGGGCAATGGTGGGAGCTGGGAGTGTGATGGGGTTATGTTGCGGTGATATCTCTATGGTTACAGGCCGGCTGAGGAACCTGTCGCTAGACCCCGTCACCTCGGAGACCCCGGCGGGGTCCGAGGGAGGGGCCTGCGCCCCCTCGCACGTCTTCATCGGGATCGCCCTGGTCACCGGCTTCCTGCTCATGTTCCTCATCGATCAGATCACCGCCTGTATCACCGGGCAGGGAGGTAGGCACAGCAACCGCCGACGGTCGGCTCGGTAACCACACCCCTCCGACAGACCAGGGGTTAACTACAGTCGATAAACTATCGCCATTAGATACATGGATAGGAAAGGTTTGGGGGGATATGGACCAAACCCGGCAGGTGGTACTAGTGTAGATGGGGCATGTTGGTCGGCGTGGGCAAGTTGGGCCGAAGGGCCTGTTTCCATGCTGCATGGCTCCATTGTCCCAGTTCCATTACCATTTAATACTAATACGCAAGGGCAATTTGAGATTAAAGTGAAGAGTTGGGGTTCTTCAAGCGCATGAAGATGGATAAATTCCCACGACGTGATACGATTTATCCCAGCTTAGTGAGAGAGGCAAGAGAGAAGATTGCGGGAGCCTTGACAAAGATGTTTGCATCTTCTCAAGCCGTAGGTGAGATCCCAGCGGACAGGAGAGTCCTCTAGCACCTAGACTGCCAGGGGACCTATGCAAGGATTCTGGCTCTGCATTCAACACCATTGTGCCAGAGCTACTACACTCCAAACTCTCCCAGTTGACTGTGCCTGAACCCCTTTGTCAGTGGATCACCAACTTCATGCGACAGGAAGCAGCATCTGAGGCTGGGAAAGCACATCTTGGACCCGCAGACCCTCAGCATAGGAGCACCGCAAGGCTGCGTACTCTCTCCTCTCCTCTACTCTCTCTACACCAACGACTGCACCTCTACAGACTCCTCTGTCAAGTTTCTCAAGTTTGCGGACAACACAACCATGATTGGACTGATCCAGGATGGGGAGGAATCTGCCTATAGACAGGAAGTGACACAGCTGGCATCCTGGTGCCATCGCAACAACCTGGAGCTAATTGCCTGAAAGCTCCCCCTCCCCTCACCCCACTCACCATCAATAACACCACAGTCACATCTGTGGAGTCTTTTAAGTTCCTTGGAACCATCATCTCCAAGGACCTTAAATGGGAGGCCACCATCGACTCCACAGCCAAAAAGGCACAACAGAGAATGTACTTCCTGTGGCAGCTGAGGAAGCACAATCTGCCACAGGCAATGATGGTCCAATTCTACACGGCCATCGAGGAGTCCGTCCTCACCTTCTCCATCATGGTCTGGTTTGGCTCAGCTATCAAGCATGACATCTGGAGGCTGCAGCGAATCGTCCGATCAGCTGAGAAGGTTATTGGCTGCAACCTTTCCTCCACTGATGACTGTACACTGCAAGGGCCAGGAAACGAGCGGGCAAGATCATCTCTGACCCCACTCACCCTGGCCACAAACTTGTTGACTCGCTTCCCTCTGGAAGGCGACTCCGGACGGTCAAAGCTGCCACAGCCAGACATAAAAACAGCTTTTGTTTCCACGAGCAGTAGCTCTACTCAACAGCCAAAAATCTGTAGCCTCCTTGTGCTCTGGTATTTTATTTCATTCTGCACAAGTTTAAATTATGTTTTATTTTCATGTTTTCATATTATTTATGTATTTATTTATTTATTTATTTTTGATGTTTGGGTAACCGCTAATGGGGGCATCTTCTGTTCCCTCCACAGAGCAGGGGAGGGGGTCACGGAGCAAGACCGGTCTGACCGCCACCCTGGGACTGGTCATCCACGCTGCTGGTAGGGGGGAGGCGGGGTTGTGAGGACCAAGAGGATGGGGAGGGGGATGGGGAGAGGGTGGAGGAGGTGGGGGTTCGGGGTGGGGTAGGGAGTGGGGTTTTTGTAGCGAGTGGGGGGGGGAAGGTGATGGGGGGGGGGAAGTGGGGCGAGGGGGCGGGATGGTTGCTGCTTTGATGTACATTGATCTGGTGTAGACTGTTGGCCTTGAGACCCACAGTCAGGGCACCAACTGAGGCTCCTCCTCTCCTGCGGTCATAGTGTCACACCGCACAGAAATGGGCCCTTCGGCCCAACTTGTCCATGCTATTCAAGAAGCCCCATCTGCACTCCCCGATCTCCCACATTTGGCTCTTATCCCTCTAAACCTTTCCTATCCATGGACCTGTCCCCCTCTTTTAAACACCGTTATTGTACCTGCCTCAACTACCTCCTGTGGCAGCTCGTCCCACACACCCACCACCCTCTGTGGGGAAAACAGTTGCCCCTCACGTTCCCATTAAATCTTTCATGTCTCACCTTAGACCCTTGTCCTCTGGTTCTTGATCTTCCTACTCTGGGTAAAGGACACTGTGCTCTGGCCGCTACTCTGGCTGACCCATGGATTGCTCAACCCTTGACCCCTGCCCTCTGTCTGACCCCTGGATTGCCTGACCCCTGCCCTCCCTCTTTCAGTGGACGGGGTGGCGTTGGGAACAGCTGCCGGATCTTCCCAGATCTCCCTTCAGGTCATCGTCTTCCTGGCCGTGATCCTGCACAAGGTGGGAGCAGGTGGGGGGTCAGAGATTGGGATGACGTGGGGGGTGGGAGGGGGGAGGTGTGGGGGGGGGGGTGGGAGGGGGAGGTGGGGGGGGGGGTGTCTATGAGAGATCGTTCAGAGATTTCTGGGGGAGATCAATCTTGGCCGGGGAGAGAAAGGGAGGGATGGCAATTGGGAAGGGGTGGAAAGAAGAAGGGGGGAGATCTGACATGGTGGGCAGAGAGCAGGGGTCTTTGTGATCTGGGACTTGGGGTGTGGGGGAGGGGGGGGTGACCTGCAGGGTGATCCTAGGGAGGTGCAAACTCCACACAAACAGCAGCCGAGGTTGGGATCAAACCCGAGTCTCTGGCGCCGTGAGGCAGCATCCCTACTGTGCCGCCCAGAAAGAGTCTTGAAGGGCAACGTCTCCCGTCCATTCCCTCCATGGACGCTTCCTGGCCAGCTGAGCCGCCCGCTGCAGCAGCTGGTTTGTGGGGGAGAGATCGGGGTAAGGGGAGGGTAGGGGGTGCACAGAGAGTACGGGGGTCTGAGTTGAGATATCCCTCCATCCCCAGAGGGGTGTGTGTGTGTGTGTGTGGCGGGTCCCTGGGGAGTGTCTGGGCGGGGGGGAGGGTGAGAGGCTGGTGGGGTAGCAGGCAAGGGGTGACTCTCCCTGTCTCCCTTTTCATATGAGGAAAGATTGGATAGACTCGGCTTGTACTCGCTGGAATTTAGAAGATTGAGGGGGGATCTTATAGAAACTTACAAAATTCTTAAGGGGTTGGACAAGCTAGATGCTGGAAGATTGTTCCCAATGTTGGGGGAGTCCAGAACAAGGGGTCACAGTCTAAGGATAAGGGGAAATTCCTTTAGGACCGAGATGAGGAAAACATTCTTTACACAGAGAGTGGTGAGTCTCTGGAATTCCCTGCCACAGAAGGTAGTTGAGGCCAGTTCATTGGCTATATTTAAGAGGGCGTTAGATGTGGCACTTGTGGCTAAAGGGATCAGGGGGTATGGAGAGAAGGCAGGTACGGGATACTGAGTTGGATGATCAGCCATGATCATATTGAATGGCGGTGCAGGCTCGAAGGGCCGAATGGCCTACTCCTGCACCTAATTTCTATGTTTCTATGTTTCTATCACTCGGCTCCAGGCTCCCGCCTCCTTCGGCCTGGTCTCCTACCTGCTGCACATGGGGCTGGAGCGGAGGCAGATCTACCGCCACCTGCTGGCTTTCTCCCTCGCAGCCCCCCTCCTCGCCCTCACCACCTTCTTCATCGTCCGCCAGGTAAGGCCTGCCCGGCTTCTCCCCCTCCCCCTCTCCCCCTGCCCCCTCTCCCCTCTCCCCCACCCCCTCCTCTACCCCCTCTCCCCTGCCCCCTCCCCTCTCCCCTACCCCCTCCCCTCTCCCCTATCCCCTCACCATCCCCTCCTCTACCCCCTCTCCCCTGCCCCCTCCCCTCTCACCTACCCCCTCCCCTCTCCCCTATCCCCTCACCTACCCCCTCCTCTACCCCCTCTCCCCTGCCCCCTCCCCTCTCCCCTGCCCCCTCCCCTCTCCCCTACCCCCTCCCCTCTCCCCTATCCCCTCACCTACCCCCTCCTCTACCCCCTTTCCCCTGCCCCCTCTCCCCTACCCCCCTCCCCTGCCCCCTCTCCCCCTGCCCCCTCTCCCCTACCCCTTCCTCTACCCCCTCTCTCCTGCCCCCTCTCCCCTACCCCCTCCTCTACCCCCTGCTCCCTCTCCCCTGCCCCCTCTCCCCTACCCCCTTCCCTCTCCCCTACCCCCTTCCATCTCCCCTGCCCTCTCTCCCCTACCCCTTTCCCTACCTCCTCTTCTATACCCTGACCCCTCCCCTGACCCCTTCCCTCCTCCCCTCTCCCCTGCCCCCTACCCCCTTCCCGCTCCTCTGACCCCTTACCCCTCCTCTCACCTCTCCCCTCCCCCGTACCCCCCCCCTCCCCACCCCTGCGGTTGATGGTTTACACCGAAGACAGACACAAAATGCTGGAGTAACTCAGCGGGTCAGGCAGCATCTCTGGAGAGAAGGAATAGGCGACGTTTCGGGTCGGGACCTTTCAGACGCCCCTGACTCTCAGTCCGAAGAAGGGTCTCGACCCAAAATGTCACCTATTCCTTTTCTCCACAGATGCTGTCTGACCCGCTGAGTTACGCCAGCTTTTTGTGTCCATAAGCTTTGAGATAGTTATGACAGAGGACAGATTTGGGCGTTGAGGGAAAGGGGAAGGTAGCAAGTTGGAGGAGTTACATCGCGGGGCAGCACCTCGGGAGGGTTTAGTGTGAGCAGCTGATTCTGAGCAAACCCATATCCGGCTCGTGGGAGTGTGATTTACCTTGTCATCTTCTCAGTGCCCTGCTGTAAAATCTTTAATAAACAGGCTCCAACATTTTCCCTGGGGCAGATATTAGCGAACAGACCTGTACTACTTTTTCTACTTTCCATATCCCGTTTTAGATGCTGGGCTTGTGTGAGGAGCCTGTGGGGACACTGGGTTAGTCTGTGAGGTGACGGCACTAGGATTAGCTGTGACCAATTAGGTCAACGTTGCCACATCTCCTCACAGCGTAGACCGTTATTGTAGTCCATTGAGCCAATGTCAGGTCACAAGTCCATAAGTCTTCTTCTTCTTGCACAGCCAAAAGTTGTAGGACAACTTGTTCTATTTGATCGTGCACGCCAGGTTGATTGCATTCGTCGAAACAGGGCGGACCACGTGAAGGTTGCAATCTCCCACCCCAATCCGTAAGTGATGGGAGCAGATTTAGGCCATTAGGTCCATTCAGTCATGGCTGATCTATCTTTCCTTCTCAACCCCATTCCCCTGACACCCGTAATAATCCAGTTAATCAGTTTATCACCAGTGCCAATTACAGCAGCCAATTAACCTCCTGGGGCACTGAGTACAAGGTTCAGGAAGTCATGTTGCAGCTTTATAAAACATTGGTCAGGCCGCATTTAGAGTATTGCGTGCAGTTGGCCAGAATTCTGTCTGGATTAGAGGGTCTCTCCACAAGGGGAGGTTGGATAAACTTGGATTGTTTTCTGTAGACTGTCAAAGGTTGGGGGGGGAGGGGAGACTTGATTGAAGTATATAAAATGACGAGAGGCATAGATAGGGTAGACAGTCAGAACCTTTATCCCAGGATGGAAATGTCAAGGACTAGAGGGCGTAGCTTTAAGGTGAGAGGGGCAGAGTTAAAGGAGATATGCAGGGCAAGTGTGGCGGTGGGGGCCTGGAACAGGATGCTGGTGGTGGAGGCAGATACTATAGTGGTGTTTAAGAGGCTTTTAGATAGAAACATGGAAAGGGGGAGTGGAGGGATATGGATCTCAATTAGCATCACTTGGCATTGTTGTACACGGACATTGTGGGCCGAAGGGTCTGTCACTGTTCTGTATTCCATCACCCGCACATCTTCGAGGTCGGGATCGAACCCTGGTCACCATCGTTCAGCCTGTGTTTCTTATCTCGCCCACAGAGCAGCCTGGAGTTGCTGCAGCAGACCAAGGCCACGGGCGTCGGGCTCCTCTTCTCCGCCGGCACTTTCCTCTACGTAGCCTCTGTGCACGTCCTCCCCGAGGTCAGCGGACAGCGGCCCCATCCCGGGGTCGAGGGTCGGATGTGCCTGGGCGTCCTTGACAGCCTGACCATGGTGCTGGGCTGTATCCTCCCAGTCCTCCTCTCTCTGGGGCTGCACGATGTCCAGTGATGCCCCACCCCCCTGCACCTTACCGGGGGGGGGGGGGGGGGTAGGGGAAGAAGGGGGTTGAGGGGAGAGGGGGCGGGTACGGGGGAGGTCTGTTTGATCTGCCACAGTCCAGTCCCGCTCACAGCCTTGGAGTTTTGTTGTGAAAAGCTGGGACAACTGAAGGATGGAGGGAGCAGGGAGGCATGGCCGGAGGGGCAGCAGCTAGTATCCCCACGTATCCCGGGGTTAGAGCGTACAAGGAACATCTGTGCCTTTTGACACTGTTTGTGCATGATACGTCTCTGTGTGTCCCCCTCTCCTTTTCTCCTTCCTCCCCCTCCCTCTGTTCCCCTCCCCAACCCTTCTTTGTTTCTCCCTCCTCTCTCTCTGCCTCCAACAGTCACTATCTCACTTCTCATTCCTCTGCCCTCTCCTCCCCTGCCCTTTTCTCTTCACTTCCCCCTTCCTCTTTCCCTCTCTCCTCCCTCTTCCCTTCCCTTCGTCTCTCTTCCCTTCGTCTCCCTTCCCTCTGTCTCTCCCTCCCTCTGTCTCTCGCTTCCCTCTGTCTCTCCCTCCCTCTGTCTCTCCCTGTCTTTCCCTCCATCTCTCTCCCTTGCGCTGTCTCCTTCCCACCCACACTCAGCCCCCTCCCTCTGGATATCTGTGTGATATTTGTCAGGGAAACACAATGAAAAGATAAGGCCAGTACTGGTGAGACAGACAGCTGCCATGAATGGGTGTGGAGCGGCTGGGGTCAGTAATGATTGCCAGGGTGTTACTAGCTCTCCTTTCTTCCTTACCGATAATAAACGAGTTCGGTATTCTGACTGGGCATGCCCAGGTCAAAGGTCACTATGCATAAACAGCCCTGGAAAGCGTTTTGTGTGTATGGCTGGTGCTCGGCTTTCCCCAGCGTCGGGGGAGGGGAGGAGTTGGCCGCTGGTGTCGTCGGTCAAAGCCAGCACGGGGAAAAAGCGCCAACCCCAGCTCAACACCTGCCGGGCCAACCGACAGCCCCGTACCGACGACACCAGCAGCCCCAGGCCCACAGCCAGCGCGGAGAGAAGCGCCAACTCCCGCCTAACCCCGCTCCCCGACGGGCCGGGAACCGCCAGCGGCAGCCGAGCACCAGCCATACACACAAAGCCTTGCAGCAACTCTGCCTCCTCCCCGCGTCGGCTGCAAGCCCGGCCCGGCCCGACACCTCTGGCTGCCCCCGGACGGGGACGAGACACCCGGGAGCGGACGGGGATGGGGACGGCACAGCAGCAACTCAACAGACCCGGTCCCGACACCGACCATGGACAAACACCATCTCGCTCACTCACCAAAGCACAATAAAGCATTAAAAACGACAAAATAATCTGAGCTTTTAACAAAGGAACAATAAATACAACTATTTCATAGTTTGAAAGCAATATTTTCTTACCTAGAAGAATCAAAGCTGGAAAAAATGAAGGTCCACTGCTTCACTACTGCACTGCTGTCCAGGGCTGTGTATGCATAGTGATCTTTGACCTGAGCATGCGCAGTTGGAATATCGAACTCGCTTACTGTTTCCAGACATGGCTGTTGGTAGGAGACACATTTACTTGTTCCGTTGAAGTTACTGGGGCAGCCGACATGATCACTGACTGTCAGACCGTGGGGGAGAGGCGGTGTGTTCTGCTTTGTTCCGGTTGTGGTGGCCACAGAGTTGTACACTTCTGCCCCCAACTTGCCATGCTAATGAGGGCTTACTGGGGTATCAAGGAGGTTACTGGGGCAACGAGGGGGTTACTGGAGTCACGAGGGGGTTACTGGGGTCACGAGGGGGTTACTGGGGTCACGAGGGGGTTACTGGGGTCACGAGGGAGTTACTGGGGCAACGGGGGGTTACTGGGTCACGAGGGGGTTATTGGGGCATTATGTTTGCTGAAGACTCGATGTACCAAGATGCCCAGCTCCTCCCTCCCTCTGTGCAGTCTGTGTTTCCTGAGGCTGACCCCTCTGGAAAATTATTCACCCTGTTGATCTCTGTGTCCCTCTCCTCCCCTCGCGCCTGTCTACCCTGAGACCTCTGATCCCAGGCCCATCTTGGGCTCCGTGTTGGCTGCGCTGTGAACGGCCCAGCAGCCTGCGTGAGTAGTGCGATTGTCCCCCTTTGTACAACGGCCACTCTAGTTTGAAAGAATTTGCCTAGAGGCCCCTCCCACTCCTCTGGGGTTGTCTTCACTGGGAGGGAAGTATTGATAGAATTAGTGTAGGTGGGAGATGCAGTCATCTGCCATTGTTCCTGTAGCTCTTTGTGTAGATTATTCCTACCGGATGTTGTTGCTTCCAGAATTAATATCTCAATCTCATCGACAAAAGGTACAAGCCTTAGCACATTTACTGTATTATGCCCACCTCACAATCTAATGAAGATTAAGGCTACTGTATATTAACTTCAGTTTAAAGTCTATCTAAAGAAAGCATAATGATTTATTTTCGACATAGACTGCCTTTTTGTGACGGTTTGCACCGGCCCAGAGTACCTGCACCTTTTTTAAAACCTAGATTGATGTAGAGCAGCCCAGAGTGTGGCGTGGACTGTTATAAGCATACTGGCGCTGTGTTGTCTCATAAACAGCACTGTACATAGAGGATAAGTGGGTTGAGCTGTGTGTCAACTGCCTCATGTAAATAAAATTATTTGACTTGGATGTTATCTGATTGATTGATTGAAATGTACAGCAGGGAAACAGGCCCTTTGGTCCACCAAGTCTGCACTGACCATCGACCACCCATTCACACTAATTCTATGTTGTCCCATTTTTTCCATCCACTCCCTACACATCACGAGCAATTTTCAGAGCGAAATCAACTTACAAACCCGCACGTCTTTGAGACGTGGAAGGAAACCAGAGCACCTGGAGGAAACCCACACGGTCACAGGGAGAAAGCGCAAGCTCCAGGCAGTCAGCACCAGTGTCCTCATTCTTGATTCCCCTACCCCAGGTAAAAGACTGCGCATTCATGTACAAAGCAGGCCTTTATATTTTTTTAATATTCTGAATATATTTCATAATCTTTTAATTTATATATGTTTAATTGTATAAATTATATATGCATAGAATATTTTAAGACACTGCCCCATGGTTCATTATAACGAGAGATTGATATAATACTAGAGAACCAGACCGTCGGAATACAAGTCAAAGTATGTAGTGCACAATCATAATAGATTGGTGCTGAGGTAGGATTGTAGTTAGAGTTGTGCAGGGTGGTTCAAGAGTCCGATGGTTGTTGGGAAGTTTTTCTTGAAACTGGAGATTACGGATCTTGGGCTCTATACCTTCTTCCTGATGGTAACAGCGAGATGAGAGTGTGGCCAGGGTGGTGTTGGTGTTTGATTATATCAGCTGCTTTTGTGAGGCAGCGCCTCCTGTAGATCCCTTCCATAGTGGGGAGGTCAGCACGCGTGATGGATCAGGCAGTATCTAGCCACTCTATAATCTCCATTGTTCCACGGCATTCAGGTTGCCGAACCAGTCGGTATGTTCTCTACTGTAGACCTGAAAATGCTCTATTAATAGAGTATTCAGTGCCATGCTGAACCTCGCACTTCGAGGATGTAGTGGTGTTGATGAATTCTCTTCGCGATTGCAGCAATGTGCTGGGCCTTGTGTTATGACCAATTCAAGGCAGAAGATGAGTACTGTCTTGGCTCTAAGTGGGTAAAACAGTGACAAATGAAAGCTGGTCTACATGTAAAGGAATCTCTCTTTAGGTATCACATTTAGGTCAAATGGACTCCAATTTCCTTCTTAATACCAGAACAAAGCAATGCTTTGAGCCACAGACACTTCCGTCTCTACTTCGGGTTAGTGTAGTGATATAAATGTGCCACTTACAGGAAATTAATATGGAGCAAAAACAGTGATATCCCATGTTTTAAAAAAAACCCATCAAGAACATCATCTGGGAGGGGTAAGGAGAACAATGCATCTCAAAACATGAAAGAAACTAGCATTATTTCAAGAGAGAGCATGTAAGTGTAGAGGCTGATATCTGGAGCAAAACACAAAGTGCTGGAGGCACTCTGAGCATCAGGCATTATTTGCGGAGTGAATGGACAGGTGACGTTTTGGGTCGGGACTCTTCTTCAGACTGATGGAGTAGTTAAGGGAAAGCTGGAAAGGAGAGGGGGCTTGGACAAAGTCTGGCAAGTGGTAAGTGGATGAAGGTGAGGAAGGGGGTGATCGGCAAATGGGTGGTAAGTGACAATGGCTAGAGGTGAAATAGAGACTAAAAGATGTCAAATAAGGAGAGAAGGATCTGCATGGTAGGCTGATCTGGGAGGTTAGAGCGCATGGGATCTAAGGAGGCCGGTAGTAACATTTCATAAGTCGTTGGAGCAGAAGTCGGCCATTCAGCCAATCGTGTTAACTCCACAATTCAATCATGGCCGATCTATCTTTCCCTCTCAAACCCTTTCTCCTGCCTTCTCCCTATAATCTTTGACCCTTACTAATCAAGAATCTGCCAATCTCCGCTTTAAAAATACCCAATGACTTGGCTTCCATAGCTGTCTGACAATAGATTCACCACACTCTGATTAAAGAAATTTCTCCTCATCTCCCTTCTAAAGGTATGGCCTTTTATTCTGAGACTGTGCCCTCTGGCTTTAGATTCTCCCACTAGTGGAAACATTGGTAACGGCATTCTAAAGATATCTGGACAGGTAGATGGATAGGAAAGGTTTAGCATTAATATGCACTAAATGCGGGCAAATGGGACTAGCTTAGAAGGGGCATCTTGGTTGGCATGGACGAGTTGGGCTGAAGGGCCAGTCTTCGTTACATGTGCCTCCAAGTTTACCCAAATGGTAAGAAAACTGACAGCACTGAAATCTCAGGCCAACATGCCCAAAACACATACATTAATCACCGAAATCACGAGATGAGCAAGCAGACAAAGGAAGGTCCATGGATGTGCTCAAAGCCTCCTTGTAGAAAAGCAGCACTTCCTACAGAGGGCAGTGGGTGTATGGAGTCACCAAAGGAGGTAGTTGAGGTAGTTACTATAACCATGGGGCTGGTGGGACTGTGTAGGAAGGAACTGCAGATGCTGGTTTACACGGAAGACGGACACAAAATGCTGGAGTAACTCACCAGGTCAGGCAGCATCTTTGGAGAGAAGGAATGGGTGACGATTTGGTTCCTCTGACAGTGAAGAAAGGAACGAGAGGGAAACAAGATATGGAAAGGTATAAAGAACATGCAAGGTGTGAAAAGAACAGATCAAAGCAGACGATGATCAAGGAAATTTACAATGGTTCATTGTTGGTTGAGGGGAAGCTGACAACGAGGCGAACAGTTAAATTAGTCCAGAGTACAGTGAAACCAGTAGGAGAACTAGAGTGGGGGAGGGATGGAGAGGGCTGGTGGCACTAGTGTAGATGGGAAGGACTGGAAACCTCCGAAGCACAACTGCTCCAAGTACAGCTGTGTTTGGGATGGTGTTGAGAACGGGTGAGTGTGTGCAGGAGGCCTGTTAACAGAGGAAGGGGTCCAGCACATCACAATCTACCCCTCCAACCAGTCAGCACTCTGAGCTCCCTGTGGCAGGGGTCTGTGTTTTGTTCATCAATCAACTGACACAAAGTCAAAGTGGAAGCAAGTCACCCTCGAACACACCGAACTGTCCCAGCAGCACATCAAATGACCACATCCCATCCTGTGTCACAAAGACACTGAGAACTTCTGTAATAGTTCATTGGTTCTTGGAGCAGAATAAAGCCATTCGGTCCATCAAGTCTACTCCGCCATTCAATCATGGCTGATCTATCTCTCCCTCGCAACTCCATTCTCCTGCCTTCTCCCCCTGACACCCTCACTAATCAAGACTCTGAACTAGTTTGAGTGATCGAATAACAGATAGGACCATCGAGCAAACACAAGTCTATAAACAAGAAGATTTTGTTCAAGAATATTTTATTAAAATGATTTATTCAAACAATAATTTATGGCAAACAAAATGACAAACAATATTATAAGATATACAGAGGCACCCATCCTTGATAAAAATAAAATTGCTTTCAGGGAAGCCTCGCTATATAAAAATACTACATGATTTATTTAAATATATCTATATACATTGACATGGAAATAAAGAGCCAGTGTTAAGAATGGAGGGCTACATTACCAAGGATGGAAGAGGTTAAACACTTGCACAGTTTTATGGATCTGACAACTGACAAGAAAAGGCCACCAGTTTGGTCTAGATGGGATTCCAGTTAGTGATTTACTAGACACCAGTAATAGCACTAACATGGTTTATTGTCGCCTTAAACCAACAGCTTCAAGTGTAAAATCTGAACCAAATTCTACAACATAACATGAACCAAACGTGACTGAAGTCCCTGTGGACTGCAAGTGGCAAATTGGCTAGTCAGGTCTATAAGTTCTCTGTAGCATACCGTATATAAAACACATGATCTTACATTCAGAACAGGATTAGGTTCAAATTCTAATCTGTTTTAGTAAACTGCAGCTGCAACTGCAAGTGCCACCTTGAAAAAACTAAAAAAAATTGTTAAATTAGCCATCCCGCATGACGAAGTATTCCAATATTGCCACTTGTCACAAAAGCACCGACACACTTGAAAGTGTTTGACTAAAATTCTTACAATTGAAGTGCAATATCATCGAGGCAAATGCAGCAGCTATTGGCATGCTACACGGACTCACAAATATGTCGCTAGTAACAGTTCACAAGGAGACACGGGGGAGTAGAGATGCAGGGATCTAAAGCAACTTTCAGGGTGGAAAGGGACGGGTGACGTCTCGGGACCAGGGCAGGGTTTTGAGCCAAAACCGTGACCGTTCTGAAGAAGGGTGTTGACCTGAAACGTCGCCTATCAATTCTTCAGAGATGCTGCCTGACCTGCTGAGTTACTTGCACTTTGTGGAGTCACACGCACATCTGCCTGGGCCAGAGAGGCACAGGTGTTGTGAAAACTCTTCACCTGAAAGTCTCAGGAAGTGTGTTGCTGAGCAGCAGGAGTAGCCGCACACACCAGTAACAGTGCCCACAGTGAGGTGCTGTGTCATCCATCGCCAGCAATGAACTGTCAACAGACAAGCTTGCACATGGGAACAGAATTCTTCGCTCCTGTTACCAAGCCACTCAGGTGCTCCATTGCTTCTACTAGTGCCAGGGGAACACATACTTGCCTGTGGATTTTCCTACAAACGACATGCTAGATCACGGCTCCAGTAAGTCAAGGTCAGTTGAGCTCAGAGAACAGCAGTGCCACAGAACAGCTTTATGACTATATGCTAAAACTATACACTGATCGATTAATATTCACAAGATTATCAACGTCACACAACACATCCAGCAAAAAAACATGCAACATAGGAAGTCCATACAATCCAACCCTCCACCTAACATCACCACACACAAAACTGCTGTGAGACAAAATAAAAGCTATACAGGTGTGTTTTCAGGTAGTTGGTCACCTTCCAAGCCCTTGGCTGGTGTCACAAAGAGGTAATGGTGAAAGAGAGGAAGTCGATAAAGCAGAGAAGAACCCCAGCTTGGTTTCACTGCCACTGGAGTGTGGCTTGTGGCTGCACCATGGGGGATTTGTGGTCTCACAGCCTGGCAGGTTGGCGATCTGAGCCACGTTAGGACGAGGTACTGAGCTGAAACTAGGTGTGTGCCTACAGGAAGAACGGAGAGGCCATCAGCAACAATTGCCACGGTCACTGTAAAGTTCCCATCAGCAATCCGGAGATCTGTTTGCCAAGGTGATCTGGTTGACCTCTCTGCGTGGTGGTGATACTGTTGGTAATTGATTTATATGATACAGTGAGAGCTCCCACCCTTGACGTGTAGACTTTTCACGAATGCCTCAAATACTGGGATAAATACGCTGGAAAGCAAAAAGTTGCAAACCCTACAAAGTTGCTGTAAAACTAATTAAAATTAAAGCAAAGAATAAAAGAGTGAAGTCAGTTGAAAACTGGTTACATACTCCTGCGAGTATTTGTTTATCTTAATGGATTTACTTTTGTTCTTAACTTTGCCGCAGCCCATCCACCCATTGTACCCAGCGGGTGCTTTAGTTTCACAGCCATACAAACATGGCCTACATTTAAGAATCTAACAGCATTTTTGTGTGTCAGGCATACCCTCCAGCATCCTTCTTCCACCGTACACAAAGGGATAAATTCTGAAGACGTTACATTACAAAAGTCAGAGAAACAAAGGTTTGTTTTCCATGCCAGAGACCAAGGTAACCCAACACTATTTTGTGTCTTACACCAGGTGTATTTCTAAAGTGGAGGCCAGTAGGTCCTTGATCAATGAGGGTGTCAAAGGTTCCAGGGAGAAGGCAGGTGGATTGTGTTGAGAGGGAAACCGCCGAGCGTTCTTGGTGCTTGGTGGGTTATTGGTCCACGGACGGTCATGATGATGCTGAACAGTCTGACCATCATGGTGTTGAGCAGCAGGGTGCATCCACTCACGGCTACAGCACAGGACACTGTGTTTATGCTGGACCTCAGCCCTCTGGCTGTGGAGGCTAAGGCATTGGGTATTTCTCACAGTGTTGTGAGTCTGTGGAATTCTCTGCCTCAGAGGCTGGTTCTCTGGATGCTTTCAAGAGAGAACTAGATAGGGCTCTTAAAGATAGCGGTGCCAGGGGATATGGGGAGAAGGCAGGAACAGGGTACTGATTGGGAATGATCAGCCATGATCACATTGAATGACGGTGCTGGCTCGAAGGACCGAATGGCTATTATCTATTGAGATTAACAGGTTCTTGATTAGTAAGGGCATCAAGTAAGGGGGAAGTTAGGAGAATGGGGTTGAGAGGGGAAAGATAGATTAGCCACGATTGAATGGCGGAGGAGACCATGGGCCGAATGGCCTAATTCAGCTCCTACAACTTATGAACTTATACAAGTGTGCTGAATCTCTGAAATTCATGGTCGCACGAGCCTGTGGCGGCCAAGTTGCTAAATATGATTCAAAGGGACAGGAGAGATTTCCACACATCAAGTCATTAAGGGATGTGGAGAGATGGCAGGAATATGGCCTCGGCCATGATGAGCTGACCGGTGAGGCAGTGACAGGTGACCAACTCGTGGTCCTGGTTTCCAATGTTTCGACGAGCCACATCTCAATGAACGCAGGCATCAAGGACGAGTTTCATCACCTTCTGTATGCCAGCACAGCCATTGGTTGACAGTGCGTTTGATGACCAAGATGTCAACTCCAACAGAGAGCTCATCAACTCCCTGACTGCAGTGATCGCTGCCCTCCTGTGTGCCTGTAACAGGACTACCTGTACAAGTCACTTCATAGCACCAACACCACCTCAGCAAATTCACCAACCTGCCCGGTAGGTTAAGCAAATCAATGTCATCCTCCTCCACCAGCCCAAGCCCTCCACCGTCAATGTCACAATTATACTCAGTGACTTCTGTTGGGCTCAGTCCACATACCTTGCATGCCTGAAACCATCCTCTCGAAACAGACACTGTAACCCAATCTTCATTGCAGAGTTTAGTTTAGAGCTACAGTGCAGAAACAGGCCTTTCGGCCCACCGGGTCCGCACCGACCAGCGATCCTCGCACACTAACACTATCCTACGCACACTAGGGACAATTTAAAACTATACCAAGCCAATAAACCAACAAACTTGTAGTTTTTTGGAGTGTGGGAGGAAGCCGGTGATCCCAGTGAAAACTCACACAGGTCACGGGCAGAACGTACAAACTCCGTACAGACAGCACTTGTGGTCAGGATCGAACCCGGGTCTCTGGCGCTTGCCGCCACAGTATGTGTGTGTGTGCGTGTATGCACATGTATATGTCTAAGTTCGTATATGAACACAAGCTTGTGGGAGAGTGTGGCGGAGAGACAGTAGTGTGTGGATTTTCCCAAGATGTTAATGTCAAAGACTGGAGCTCTTTGCTTTGAGGTCGGAGAGGCAAGGTTTAAAGGAGATGTGCGGGCAATGTTTTTTTTTACACAGAGCGTTGAAGGGCCTGGCACACTGCCAGGGATGGTGGAGAAGACGGGGTGGTGGTGTTCAAGAGAAATTTGAGATTATGGATTATGTGCAGACAGATAAGGGTTGATTTTAGCATCATGTTCAGCACAGACATTGTGGGCGAAAGGGCCTGTTCCTGTGCTGTACTGTTCTATGCTCAGCACAGGTGAGGGGATGGGGACAGGGAAAACACAAGAATAGAGGAGGGTCTGTGCCAGGATGTACATCAATGTGGAAACATTCAGCTCTTCCACGATCAGACTCAGACGCGTCTTTACAACAGACAATAGGTGCAGGAGTAGGCCACTCTGCCCTTCGAGCCAGCACCGCCATTCAATGTGATCGTGGCTGATCATCCACAATCAGTACCCCGTTCCTGCCTTCTCCCCATATCCCTTGACTCCGCTATCTTTAAGAGCCCTATCTAACTCTCTCTTGAAAGCATCCAGGGAACTGGCCTCCATCACCCTCTGAGGCAGAGAATTCCACAGACTCACAACTCTCTGTGTGAAAAAGTGTTCCCTCGTCTCCATTCTAAATGCCTTACCCCTTATTCTTAAACTTTGGCCCCTGGTTCTGGACTCCCCCAACATCGGGAACATGTTTCCTGCCTCCAGCGTGTCCAAACCCTTAATAATCTTATATGTTTCAATAAGATCCCCTCTCATCCTTCTAAACCAGAGTATATAAGCCCAGCCACTTTCAGCATTCACTCTGTCCAGTGCACATCCTTTGATAGGAGACTATCTCAGGTCCACCACTACATCAAAATGGGTTAAATAATACGATAATGGATAGCTCAAAGCTCACAGCTTTCACATTATCCCACCTGATAAGCACACCGGACTTGTTCTGTGGACAATCATTCTCAAGTAAAAAACATTTAACAAGCACATTCCTCAAATGACAAAGGGACCGATTTTCTCGACAGCATCACAACACTCATGTTTAAACGTGATTATGAAAATGCTTCAGGGATTCTTACTTAACTATCATCTTGCAACACCCCGGGATTCATGGAACGCATCTTACAACGGATCCCCGGGGTATGTGTCATTTGTGAGAACGTTGATTACCCCCAAGGACCACCACGAACCAAAGCATGAGTGGGTGGGCTGATGCCTGGTCTAAATGTAAGAAAACTATTCTTCCCAATCCAAGAATCAACATGAGCCTTTAGTTCCTCAACATTAGTGTGCAATCGTTTTCACCAAGCTCGCCCAGAGCTCAGCTTCCATCGCCATCTGGTCAAAGGAGCGGCTGTTGATGTGCTCCCTCACTCGCTCCCGCATCTGGAAGGCTGCCCTCGCGGCCTGACGGGACTCTTCAATGATGGTTTCCTTCACCTTCAGAATCTCCTCGCTTCTCCGGTCTTTCCTCTCGATGGTTGCTTTCATCGCCTGCCGGTACTCTTCTTCCTCTTCCTCCACTTTCTTTTTGATCTGCTGGTGGATTCTCTCCTTTTCTGATCTGCTCCGCTGTGTCTGCAGGACTTTGCTCTGCACACGCTTCAGCAGAGTCTTCTGGGCCTGCTCAATCTTCAGGTCAGAGATTTCGGCCAATGCTTCCTTGCGCTCTTTCTGCTCCTGCTCTAGCTTGTCGGCCTTCAGTTTGGCTTGGAGGATCTGGTTCTCTTCCCGAATTACTTTTTCCTTCAGTGTTCTCTTCCTTTCTTCCACCAGCTGCCTGTGGTTTTCCTTGAACGTTAGAAGCTTCCTCTCCAGTGACATCCTGACCATGAGCTCCTCAGTTTTGGTCAAGGTGTCGATCTCGTTCTTCAGGATGGTGTGTCTCAGCTTCTCGTGCTCATTCTCCGTCTTGATCCTGTTCTGGTTGCTCATTTCTTTCAGCAGCCTTTTCTGGGCAGCATTCGACAGCTTAGCCTGCGACACCTGTACTTCTTGCTCCTTGGTGTCCTGCTTGATAGCTTCGCTTTGTTTCTGCAATTGCTTCTGCTGAGATTTACGGATCTCCGCTTCGCACTTGGCATGATCTAGTTTTTCCTTCTTCTTCAATTTCTGATTCTCAGCTAACATTCTCCACTTGTTCTCTTTCCAAACCACATCCTGTTCCCGTAGTTCAGCCATCTGCTTTATGTCCTGCTGTATCTTGGAATGTCTAATTTCACGCTCTTTTTTCCACCTGTGAATACATGGGAACCAGTTTACTAAAAGACTCTTACTGCACCCATTTTAGTTTAGTTTAGAGAAATAGCATGGACACGATCAGAGGGATCTAGGAGTACAGGTGCATGGTTCCTTGAAGGTTAAGTCGCAGGTAGATAAGGTGGTCAAAAAGGCTTGGAACTTTGGCCTTCGTCAGTCAGAGTATTGAGTAGAGGGTGGGAGGTCATGTTGCAGTTGTATAAGACGTTGGTGAACCCGCATTTAGAATATTGTGTTCAGTTCTGAGCACCATGTTCTAGGAAAGATATTGTCAAGCTTAGGGTTCAGAAAAGATTTACAAGGATGTTGCCAGGACTAGAGGGTGTGAGCTATAGGGAGAGGTTGAGTGGACTGGGTCTCTTTTCCATGGAGCGCAGGAGGATTAGGGGAGATCTTATAGAGGTATACAAAATCATGAGAGGGATAGATCGGGTAGATGCACAGAGTCTTTTGCCCAGAGTAGGGGAATCAACCAGAGGACATAGGTTCAAGGTGAAGGGGAAAAGATGGAATAGGAATCTGAGGGATAACTTTTTCACTCAATGAGAGGTGAGTGTATGGAACAAGTTGCCAGAGGAGGCAATTGTGGCTGGGACTATCCCATCGTTTAAGAAACAGTTAGACAGGTACATGGGTAGGTCAGGTTTGGAGGGATATGGACCAAGCGCATGCAAGTGGGACTAGTGTAGCTGGGACATTGTTGGTGGTGTGGGCAAGTTGGGCTGAAGGGCCTGTTTCCACACTGTATCATTCTATGACACCGATCACTAAGGGCAATTTACAGAAACCAATTAAGCTGGAAACCTTTGGACAGAGGACATAGATTTAAGGTGTGGAGGGGTGCGGGTGGGGAGATTTAACAGGAATCTAAGAGGTAACTTTTTTTACAAAAAGGGTGGTGAATATGTGGAATGTGCTGCCTGTGGAGGTCATTGAGGCAGGTACAGTACAAGCGCAATGTTTAAGAAGCATTTACACAGGTACATGTATAGAACAGGTTTAGAGGATAAGGACCAAATGCAGGCAGGTGGGACTTGTGTAGATGTTGGTCGGCGTGGATATGTTGGCCCGAAGGGCCTGTTTCTATTACTCTATAATGTAGCCCATTTACAGTGTAGCACTGAAAAGTAATCTTTAATTCTACATTCACCTCTCTGGAGCGATGAAACTGCTGGGCTTTTATAGCTTCCTCTAGCTTGTGCCGCTAACTTAAATATCAGATTAAAATATAGTCATTTAGGCAAAATAGCCAACAGGATATTATACTCATAATCCGTGTACTAATGCCTGGAAAATGTGCATTTACACGGTGCCTTTCTCATGTTTCCCCGACAACAAAATACATGTCTCTGTTGCAAAGTGGGAATGGAAGTGGCCAATTGATAGGCAGCAACAGTAAATCAATGAATAGATAAAATGTAGGAAGGAACTGCAGATGCTGGTTTACACTGCAGATGGACATAAAAAGCTGGTAACCCATGCGGGACAGGCAGTATAGAAACATAGAAAACAGGTGCAGGAGGAGGCCATTCGAGCCAGCACCGCCATTCATTGTGATCATGGCTGATTGTCCCCTATCAATAACCCGTGCTTGCCTTCTCCCCATATTCCTAGATTCCACTAGCCCCTAGAGCTCCATCTAACACTCTCTTAAATCCATCCAGTAATTTGGCCATCACTGCCCTTTGTGGCAGAGAATTCCACAAATTCACAACTCTCTGGGTGAAAAATATTTTCTCATCTCAATCTTAAATGGCCTCCCCTTTATTTTAAGACTGTGACCCCTGGCTCTGGACTCGCCCAACATTCTGAACATTTTTCCTGCATCTAGCTTGTCCAGTCCTTATATAATTGTATATGTTTCTATAAGATATCCCCTCATCCTTCTAAACTCCAGTGAATACAAGCCTGGAGAGAAGGAGTGGGTGACGTTTCAGGTCCAGTAAGAAGAAGGGTCTCGACCCGCAACGTCACCCATTCCTTCACTCCAGAGATGCTTACTCCAGCTCTTTATGTCTATCTTTTGCTTTAAACTAAACAAAGACTCGCTGTTTCGTGTGGTCTTTCTGTGTGATCGTGACTAGTTAAAAAAATGAAAAGTCTTGGCTTGATGCTTCATGAGGAAGAAGCATTTTTTGACTGTACAACACTCCCTCTGTACAATACAAGTTTCACCTTACAACATTAGGCTCACTCTCAAGCACCATTTTACCCATTCAATCACTAAATTCCAACCATACCATCAGCAAACTATGAATGCATTGATTGTTGGATTACTGCATTCGAAGCACAAAAAAGTGACATATTTACCAACCTCTGGTAGGCAACATAGATCCTTAGTTACATTTTAACTATCATCCCCTTTCAACTACTTGCTTCAGGCAGTCAACTATATCTACAAACAAGGAACTGGAGAAAAAAAAACACGGTGTTGAATAACTCAGTGGGTGTTTCGATTTTAGAATTTAGAGATACAGCGCGGAAACAGGCCCTTCGGCCCACTGAGTTGGTGTTGACCAGCGAGCCCCTTACACTAGCACTATCCTACACACTAGGGACAATTTATAATTTTTCCCGCAGCAATTAACCTACACACCTGCACGTCTTTGGTGCGTGGGACGAAACGGGAGCACCCGGAGAAAGCCCACACGGTCAGGGAGAACGTACAAACTCCATACAGGCAGCACCCGTGGTCAGGATCGAACCCATGTCTCTGGCGCTGTGAAGCAGCAACTCTAGCGCTGCGCTGCCCTCTGCCCTTCTCTGGAGAATATGGACAGGTGATGTTTTGGGTTGCGATCCTACTTCAGTCTCTAGACCCCACAACATAGGAGTAATATTTCTTTAAAATATAGTATGCAGCCCTTCAGTCCATCAAATCTGTGCTGGCACACAGAGCGATCCAACACCCACTGATTTCCCCTGGAACAAATAATCTCTGCATTCCCAGGGATTTTCTCGAGATTTTCCCACTCACCTACACTCCAGGGCATTTCCTGCCACCACCTTGAAATACTTTGCGATGTGGGAGGAAACTGGAGTATCTGGGGGAAGCCCGGATAGCCACGGGGGGGAAGGAGCAAACTCCACATGGAGATCGCTGGAGGATGGGATGGAAGCTGTGAGGAAGCAGCTCTTCCAGCTGTGCCGGTGTGCTGCTTATCCAGCCTGCTTGAGAGATAGCTTTTAAATGGGCACTGTAACCTGTTTTAACTCTTCAATACTGATTGGCAAGCTGTAAGAGTCATAGTATGGATCTGAAGAGGGGTCTCGGCCCAAAATGTCATCTGTACCTTTTCTCCAGAGATGCTGTCTGACCTGCTGAGTTACACCAGCTGTTTGTGTCTGTCTTCTGTTTAAACCAGCATCTACAGTTCCTTCCTATGCATGTTTTCTATGGTGAGTTAAATGTAGTTGAGTAAATTTTAATGGATATTGGTGTTTCTTTCCTTATTCAGCCTCCACTGAATATACAATATGATATACCTTATTGTGCAGAGAGAGATAGAGGGTGATGAAGAAGAGGGAAAGGAAGAGGTGAGGAGAAATTGTGGGGAAGAGAGGGGGGAAGAGGGCAGCAGAGAGGGAGGAGGAAGGAGAGAGCGAGGGAGGGAGAGAGGGAGAGTAGACCACATAACCCACTGAGTCCTGGCTGCCTTTTTATAGAGAAATCCCAGCGCATTCCTCTGGGGTTCTGTAAATAATTTGACTTCAAATGTTTATCCATCTCTCTTTAAACACTCTCTTTAACCTTCTTCGTGCCAGCACTTTCCAGGTCATGAATACCCAGCACCCTAAAAAAAAGGCCTTCAATTTTCTCCCCACATCTTGCCTGCCAGCACCTGCCCATTACTTAGAATCTGTTAACAAAGTAAAGCCACCCTTTTTAGTCATCAAAAAGGTGCAGCTGTTAGAAATCTGAAATACAGTGAAAACATGCAGTACTCAGCAGGTAAGAGTTAAAATAGAGTTAATGTTCCAGCCCAATAATCTTTCATCAGAACTGGGAAAAGTTTTAAAACAAGCACATTTTAAGCGTTGGACGGCACTGGGCCTGTACTCGCTGGAGTTTAGAAGAATGAGCGGGGAACCTCATTGAAATGTACTGAATAGTGAAAGGCTTCGATAGAGTGGATGTAGCTAGCATGTTTCCACTGGTGGAATAGTCATAGCCTCAGAATGAAAGGATGTTCCTTAAGGAAGGAGAGGAGGAGGAATTTCTTTAGTCAGAGGGTGATGAATCTGTGGAATTCTTTGCCACAGAAGGCTGTGGAGGCCGTCAATTGGATGTTTTTAAGACAGAGATATATAGATTCTTGATTAGTGTGAGTGTCAGGGGTTATGGGGAGAAGGCAGGAGAATGGGGTTAGGAGGGTGAGATAGATCAGCCATGATTGAATGGCGGAGTAACTTAATGGGCCGGATTCTGCTCCTATCACTTATGACCTTACGACTTGTGACAAGTTGTGGAGAGGTGGTAGGGATGGAGAGGACTCTGGAAAGCTACCAAATTAAAACTGTGGTACCTTCATTGAAATTGGATGGAAATACAGAAGGGATCTCCAGTGATCCTGATGTCCACTCGCTGGAAACATGTTAGAATTGATTACTGAGATTATAGTGGAACATTTGGAAAGACATCATTTGATTAAGCAGTCGGTATGGTATCAGGAAAAGCTATATATCAGCTTATTTATCAGTTTATGATTGAAGACGTTAGAATTTCCGGTAGCTGCAGGGAAATCTGTACATCAAATTATCACCTTTTCACATCACAACATTAAAGTTATGAATAAAATGTATTCTGCCAAAATATCAGATCTTTTTCGTTTAAGTCGTTAAAATTATTAATTATGTGTCAATTAATCAATTGAATTACCAGGATCTAATGTTCCTTCACAAGACTATAATTCCTTAAAGGTTTTCTACACTTGTGTGGAAATATCTTAATTTTAAATATTTTCCCCATAATTCAGTCCAGCTGGACAAAAAATGGAAGATTCGTATACACTGCATACTGCATCTGTTTGTGTTGTTTTTTCAGATTTTCATAAAATGAAGAACCTAGAACAATACAGCACAGGTGCAAAGTGAAACTAATCTCCTCTGCCTGCACCTTATCCATATCCCTCTATACCCTGCATATCCATATGAATATCTAAAAACCTCTCAAATGTTGCTATTGTATCTGCCTCTACCACCACCCCTGGCAGCATGTACCAGGCACTCACCACCCTCTGTGTAAATAACCTTGCCTCACACATCCCCTTTAAACTTTTCCCTTCTCACTTTAAAGCTGTGCCCCCTAGTCTTTGACATTCCCACTCTGGAGAAAAGGATTCTAACTGTATACCCAATCTATGCCTCTCACAGTTATATACTTCTATCAGGGGGAACATAATCTTCGCGAAACACCTCCTCCCAAGAACTAACTTTAACTGATCTCACACCAACAAGAAGACAGCATGTTTTTCGGGACTGTTTGATTCTATTTTTATTCTAACCACGGCCAGTCTTTGTGGTTCTAATGCAGTGATGTGGTTGAGGCTCACCAAAGCCGGCCCAGTAAGAGTTGCGAGGTTAAAATGCGCTAATTGCAGCTCTGGGGCTCCATTAGATACTCTGCTGGATCACTAATGATGATTCTAGTTCAGATTCCTATTTTAATCGGATTATGCACCTTGGTGTACGTGCAAGGCAGTGAGCCGTGTTTACATGCACCAGACCCCCCAATGGACAAAGAGAGGGAGAAAGAATATATCTTGTTTCATTGCAGAGTCAGTCAGTAGCACCTGTGCACCTCAAATACACAAAGCAGTCATTAGTCAGTGGCAGGACTCCTGGAGAGGAGAAAGCATTCAATCCATCTGGCCCACACACCTCTGTCCTCCTCACAATAACATAATCTCAACTGCTTTTGAATAATGCCAGACTCTCTTGCTTTTGCTCTCTTATCAAAACATGTTTAAAAGGAGTCATTGTTCAAACTGGTTGCCAGCATTGGCCTTTGCCCAAGTTACCAGGACCTAGCCCCCTTTGTTCCACAGTCACACCTTCATTGATTTAAAAAAATGCAGTCATTCAGTGTGTATGTGTTTGAAATGAAAACAATTGCCGAAACACAAACCAGGCAGCGTTTGTGCAGAGGGGAAAATAGTTTTATCATAAGCACTCTCAAATGAAAAAGCGGGCAGGTGGGATTGGTGCAGATGGGCATGTTGGTTGGCGTGGGCAAGTTGGGTTGACGGACCTGTTTTCCACACTGTATGACTGTAAATTGCCAAGAATTCAGCAAAATATATTTGTGAAATCGTCAGGCGTGAAACGCTGGAAATTTTGCAATTCTTTGGGCAGGCAAGGGTCGGTCTGAAAACTTGCCTTCACAAACTAACTGTAGGCCGGCACGGTGGCACAGCGGGAAGGTTGCTGCCTTACAGCGTCAGAGACCCGGGTTCAATCCCGACTACGGGTTCTGTCCGTACAGAGTTTGTACGTTCTCCCTGTGACCGCGTGGGTTTTCTCCAAGATCTTCGGTTTCCTTCCACACTCTAAAGGCGTTCAAGTTTCTAGGTTGATTGGCTTGGTATAAATGTAAAATTGTCCCTAGTGTGTGTAGGAGAGTGTTAATGTACGGTGATCGCTGGTCGGTGCTGACTCTGCGGACCTAAGGGTCTGTTTCCTCGCTGTCTCTCCGAACTAAACATGATGAAAGGCCACTGCTCTGGGGCAGAGCTTATCTTTCTCTCCTCCACTAACACTGCCCGGGCAGAGTATTCCCATTACATTGTCTTTATTGTGAAACTTGTGTCGTGTCAGGACTAATGACACAACATTAGAATCAAGTGGTATTGGTTACAGTGAGAACAGGAAATGGGAAAAGGATTCATTTGTGCGGAATTAAAAGATCTGAAATAATACCCCTCATATTTTGGACAGTCTGTTGTGTGGAATGATTTATGGCCCAGGAACTGCAATGTTGGCTGAGAACTTCGAGTTTTATTAGATTTAGTTTTAGTTTTCGACATACAGTGTGGAAGCAGAGTCTTCGGCCCCCTAAATCCGCCCCGACCAGTGATCCCCGTACACTAGTACTATCCTTCACATCAGCACTTGACACCACCTGTATTTTCCCTAGACTAACAGGCCTCGTGACAAATAGAGAATCTTTTCTAACTCTCATCACCACACTCTAATAGGAATTATTTAATGTGGTCACCTGCCGATACTGTTGATTAAGCCTTTCTGCCTTTCAGTCTCCTTCTTCATTTCTGCTAGTCTTTCTGCTCGCTTCAGCTTGTCCCAGAACTGCTGGGCCTTGAGGCGTAGCTCCAACCTCTCCTGCTCTTCCTGATGTTTCACCAGCATTAATGCGGCAATCTTGCGATCACGTTCAGGGATGATCACGTTGGATTCCCTCCGGATCTCACTGACCAGTTTGTCAAGTTTCCTTGCTGTGGCAGGTGACTGCCGTAAATCACCGAGATTAGTGTCCTTCCGAAAATGCCCAACCACAAAGTCCTTCGAAACGTTCCTCCTCAGGTGGACAGATACTTGCCTGTCCTCTGGCTGCTTATTCCCTTGTCTTGATGCAGACCAGCCAGATGATGTGCTCTTATCATCTGCCAGAGGACCTCTTTGTCCTTCATGAGGAGCATGGCTGTTAGGGAAACCTGATTCACTTGTCAATTTCTGAGCATCAAGTTTTACAAAAGTTGGCATGGGTGTTTTTCTCGTTTTTTCTTCCTCAATGATGCGCTCCCTCTCTTCTCTGCACTCTGTAAATTTAAAAGGTAAATCACATTAGCTTCAATCTGGAGATCAGCTGATCGGTTTTGTGCAGACTTAAAGCACATGCCACATTTCATGTGCGAAACAATTCTCATCCCGTCGCTGGAGAAAAACAAATCTCCTCAGGACGAAGTGAAAAAACTTTTCTCGTTTACATAGCACGCTGCACGAGTTTTCTCAGTTGCTTCGCAATACTTGCAACATTGACTCACTATTGTAAATGCAACTGTCCAATATGCCACTTACACACACAGTGAAATTCTTTTGGCATATTTACACAAGCAGGCATATTTTTGGCATATTTGGTGCCATTATTCAATATGTAGATGATTTGTTTTATAAACATAGAATACAGCATAGGAACAAGCCTTTCAGCCCACAATGTCTGTGCTGAACATGATGCCAAGGCCACATCGTACCTGCCTGCAAGTGATCCTTATCCCTTCATTCCCTGCAAATCTATGTGCTTATCCAAAAGTCTCTTAAATGCCACTATTGTATCTGCTCCACCACTAGCCCAGAAATTGAAGGTATTTGTTGAGAACATAAATTTGTCAAATGCCATGAATGCCAAATTTGTTAAATAACTATAGATATTTTTAGAAGATAAAAAGCTTTTCACTGTATCTATAATAAACTGACAATAATTCACGTGACAATATTAAAGTAATCTGTAGTCAGGATCAAAGATCCTAGTGGAGCTCCTCTATTATCTTTGGTCAGGATGGAACCGGATCTCTGGCACTATAAGGCAGCAACTCTACCACGGTGCCACACTTGTACCTTGTACCTTCCGAAGAGTCCACCAGGAACTATAGAATCATAGAATCATAGAAAATAGGTGCAGGAGTAGGCCATTCGGCCCTTCGAGCCTGCACCGCCATTCAATATGATCATGGCTGATCATCCAACTGACTATCCTGTACCTGCCTTCTCTCCATACCCTCTGATCCCTTTAGCCACAAGGGCCACATCTAACTCCCTCTTAAATATAGCCAATTAAGTGGCCTCAACTACCTTCTGTGGCAGAGAATTCCACAGACTCACCACTCTGTGTGTGAAAAAAAAATCTTCTCATCTCGGTCCTAAAATACTTCCCCCTTATCCTTAAACTGTGACCCCTTGTTCTGGAGTTCACTAACATCGGGAACAATCTTCCTGCATCTAGCCTGTCCAACGCCTTAGAATTTTGTAAGCCTCTATAATATCCCCCCTCAATCTCCTAAATTCACATACTAGAAGTTGGACAATTTTTACATTTATCAAGCCAATTAATCAAGCCAATTAACCTACGAACCTGTACGTCTTTGGAATGTGGGAGGAAACCGAAGATCTCGGAGAAAACCCATGCAGGTCACAGGGAGAACGTACAAACTCTGTACAGACAGCGCCCGTAGTAGGGATTGAACCCGGGTCTCCAGCGCTGCATTTCTACCACTGCGCCACCGTGCCACCCTGTTAACGTGTCGATGCTGACTTTCTCCAGACTGAGAAGTTTCGCCACAATCAGGGTAAGGGCGGCCTGCACGTGAACAAGAGCGTTTCCGAGTCCCCTTCAAGTCATGCATCATTTTAATTTAGAAATAAACTGCAACTATTTTTCATCCCTGGGTCAATATTCTAACCAACAGCACTGTTGGAGAACTTGTACCACATAGACAGCCTGCAATTAAAACTGCCAGCTCTCCACCATCTCCCACAACCATCCTCGCAGGGTCAGCAATAAATGCCCCCCTTGACAAGGGACATCCTCATCCTGCCCCAACATACCCCAACAATAAACCTACATCAGCACTCATATAGGGGAAGAAAGTCTGGATCACAACTCACTGCACAAAACGGTTGCCTCATGTTACCTTTGATTCTTTTGAAAATCACCTGAAACATATGTCCTCTGTTTCTCATACTGCTCGCTATTGGAGAAACATGGAACTGCAGCAGGATGCGGGTTAATGCACAAAGGGACACGATGTACTGGAGTAACTCGGCGGGTCAGGCAGCATCTCTAGAGAACATGGATAGGTGACATTTCGGGTGGGAATCCTTCTTCAATCTGATTAGTTTAGTTTAGAGATACAGAGTGGAAACTGGCCCATCGGCCCACCGATTCCATGCCGTCTAATATTCACCTATACACTAGTTCTATCCTACACTATAGGGTCAACTTACAAAAAAGTCCCAACACAAAACATCACAAATCCATGTTCTCCAGTGTGCTGCCTGACCCACTGAGTTACTCCAGCAGTTTGTGTCCTTTTGCTTGCTGTTGGAACCAGATTTCACTTCGCTCAATCCACAGTTCTTCAGGATCTTGAACACTTATTAAATATTTTCCTTTAAACCTCTCTGCTCCGCGGACAACAAGCTTTGTGCCTCTCACCTGTTCAAACACCCAAAGCACCTCAAGCTTGATCAACGACACGACAGAACTGTCATCTCACTGAAGAGCTCACACAAAGCCACAAGAGCAAAGCCCACTCACTTTCTAAACCGCAAAACAAGATTATTGTGACAACTCGCGTAGCAACGGCTGGAAATGCCAGTTACTCAGTTCCTAAAAACGGCGACGATTGTGCAAAGCAGACAGACCCCTCTCTCCTTCAAATATTAACTGAAACATTTGACAAATTCTCTTAGGTCATAAGTGATAGGAGCAGAATTCGACCATGCGGTCCATCAAGTCTACTGCGCCATTCAATCATGGCTCATCTATCGTTCCCTGTCAACCCCATTCTCCTGCTCCCGTACTAATCAAGAATCTATCTATCTCTGCCTTGAAACTATCAATTGACCTGGCCCCCACAGCCGTCTGAGGCAAAGAATTCCACAGAATCACCACCTTCTGACTAAATAAATTCTTCCTCATGTCCTTCCTAAAAGAACATCCTTTAATTATGAGGCTGTGACCTGTGGGTCCTAGACTCTCCCGCTAGTGGAAACATCCTCTCCTCCTCCACTCTATCCAGGCCTTTCACTATTCTGTACGTTTCAACGAGGGGTCCCCTCATCCTTCTAAACTCCAGTCACACCTCCTGCCACAAGCCCCGCCCCGGACATTGCTCTGCCCTTTACCCTTGCCCCTTGCCTCCCACAACATTGCCCCAAACCTTCACCAGACCCCCCCTCACTGGCCCCGCCCATCGCAGGCCCCGCCCCTCTACACAGTTACTAGCCACGCCCCGTCATTAACCCCGCCCATCGCTGGCCCCGCCCCCAACCGTAACTAGCCCCGCCTCCTGCATTGACCCTGCCTCGCTGGCCCCGCCCCTCACAAACTCCGCCCACCACTGGCCCCGCCCCACAGCCCAGTTACTAGCCCCACCCGCGTCATTAACCCCGCCTCTCACTATCGCCCCCTCCCTTCACTGGCCCCGCCCCCCTCACCTCTCAGCCACCTGCGGCGCTCGCGCTCGTGCTGACGGCAGCGTCGCTGGAGGCTGCGCGGCGACTCGCGCGGAAATTCCCGCGCCCAGTCGGCGGGCGCGCGCGGCAGCAGTTGGATGGGGCGGCGGCCGCAGCGCGCGCACGCCCGCAGTGAGCGCGGGCTTGTCAGCACGTAGCGGCCGCGCGCCGCCCGTGGGCTCTCCAGGTTGCCGAGGTGGAGGATCTGCGGCGGCGGCGGCGGCGGCAGCCCCCGGGGATCCGCCTCGGCCTCGGCCTGCATCGCCCCGGCGGACCCCGCTCAGGTAAGGACAGCTGGCCGAAGGGAAGGGGAAGGGGAAGGTGGCGGATTATGTGGGTAACTTGCCGCTGCTCTCCCGGCCGCCCGGACGCCGGCGGCGGCGGCGACGCTCTCCTGTGACCATGGGCGACGGGCGGCTGTTAGCCAACGAGCCGGCGAGCGGGGCCAAGGGCGGCGGCAGCCCGACCCGTCCGCGGACTCCCACGGCAGCGTCACCTAGTGGGCCGGAGAACTCGCTCCCTGTAGTGCCACCTAGCGGGCCGGAGCACTCGCTCCCTGTAGCGCCACCTAGCGGGCCGCAGCACTAGCTCCCTGCAGCGCCACCTAGCGGGCCGGAGCACTCGTATTAAAGAAGGAACTGCAGATGCTGGAGAATCGAGGGATACACAAAAAGCTGGAGAAACTCAGCGGGTGCAGCAGCATCTAAGGAGCGAAGGAGATAGGCGACGTTTCGGGTCGAGACCCTTCTTCAGACCCTCCTGTAGTGCTACCCAGCGACCCGGAGCATTCCCCCCCCCCCCCCCCCCGTCTGACCGGTCTTTCCCACAAGAGGATCTGCTGCCATCCAATGGTTCAATGGTGTTTTATTTGTCACGTATGCAACAGCACATTGACATTATTTTTGCATACATGAGTACATCAGGTACATCAGCAAGATGGAAAGTAGACAAAGAGAACATAATATGTCTGAAGAAGGGTTTCGGCCCGAAATGTTGCCTATTTCCTTCGCTCCATAGATGCTGCTGAACCCACTGAGTTTCTCCAGCACCTTTGTCTACCTTTGATTTTCCAGCATCTGCAGTTCCTTCTTAAACACAGAATATAATGCAACAGCGACAGAGAAAGTGCAGATTTTTAAAAAATCGATGGCCATGATGAGGCATACGCCACCAATTACAACTTGCACTAAATGTTGTTCCCTCGATCTGCGTGGGTGGCTTGATTATGTGAACAAACATCTCAATAGGTACTGGGAAAATCAGGTTGGTACTGGACCCCAAGAAAGGGACTTTGTAGAGTGCCTTCGTGATGGATTCTTAGAACAGCTTGTATTGGAGCCTACCAGGGAGAAGGCAATTCTGGATTTAGTGTTATGTAATGAACCGGTTATGTAAGGACCTCGAGTTTAATGAGCCATTAGGAGCAGTGTTTAATCTGCAATTGGAGAGGGTGAAGGATAGATCGGAGGTGTCAGTGTTGCAGTTGAATAAAGGGAACTATGGGGCCATGCTGGAGGAGCTGGCCAAAGTTCGCTAGAAAGATACACTAGCAGCGATGACAGTAGAACAAAAATGGCAGGTATTTCTAGGAATAATACAGAAGGTGCAGGATCAGTTCATTCCTAGGAGGAAGAAAGATTCCAAGGGGAGAAAGGGACGACCATGGCTGACAAGGAACGTCAGGGACAGTATAAAAATTAAAGCGAAGAAGTACAAAGTAGCAAAGATGAGCGGGGAGCAAGAGGATTGGGTAATGTTTAAAGAACAACAGAAAATAACTAAAAAGACAATACGGGAAGAAAAGATGAGGTACGAAGGTAAGCTAGCCAAGAATATAAAGCAGGATAGTAAAAGCTTCTTTAGGTATGTGAAGAGGAAAAAATTAATTAAGACCAAAGTTGGACCCTTGAAGACCGAAAAAGGTGAATTTATTATGGGGAACAAGGAAATGGCAGATGAGTTGAACAGGTACTTTGGATCTGTCTTCACTAAGGAGGACACAAACAATCTTCCTGATATAGTAGTGGCCAGAGGATCTGGGGTGACGGAGGAACTGAAGGAAATCCACATTAGGCAGGAAATGGTGTTGAATAGACTGATGGGACTGAAGGCTGATAAATCCCCAGGGCCTGATGGTCTGCATCCCAGGGTACTTAAGGAAGTGGCTCTCGAAATCGTGGATGCATTGGTGATAATTTTGCAATGTTCTATAGACTCAGGATCAGTTCCTGTGGATTGGAGGCTAGCTAATGATATCCCACTTTTTAAGAAAGGTGGGAGAGAGAAAACAGGGAATTATAGACCAGTTAGCTGACATCGGTGGTGGGGAAGATGCTGGTCAATTGTAAAAGATGAGATAGCCGAACATTTGGATAGCAGTAACAGGATCGCTGAGTCAGCATGGATTTACGAAGGGGAAATCATGCTTGACTAATCTTCTGGAATTTTTTGAAGATGTAACTAGGAAAATGGACAAGGGAGAGCCAGTGGATGTAGTGTACCTGGACTTTCAGAAAACATATGATAAGGTCCCACATAGGAGATTAGTGGGCAAAATTAGGGCACATGGTATTGGGGGTAGAGTGCTGACATGGATAGAGAAGTGGTTGGCAGACAGGAAACAAAGAGTAGGGATTAACGGGTCCCTTTCAGAATGGCAGGCAGTGACTGGTGGGGTACCGCAAGGCTCGGTGCTGGGACCGCAGCTATTTACAATATACATCAATGATTTGGATGAAAGGATTCAAAGTAACATTAGGAAATTTGCAGATGACACAAAGCAGGGTGGCAGTGTGAACTGTGAGGAGGATGCTATGAGAATGCAGGGTGACTTGGACAGGTTGGGGGAGTGGGCAGATGCATGGCAGATTAAGTTTAATGCGGATAAATGTGAAGTAATCGAATATAGGAGCAAAGAGATCCTTCTGCAGTTGTACAGAGCCCTAGTGAGACCACACCTGGAGTATTATGTGTAGTTTTGGTCCCCTAATTTGAGGAAGGACATTCTTGCTATTGAGGGAGTACAGCGTAGGTTTACAATGTTAATTCCCGGGATGCAGGGCCGGATTTAGATGAAGGGAGGCCCTAGGCTATTTCACATGTGAGACCCCTCCCAATCCCCCACCCCCACGACGAGAGGAAGATAGAAGAGTCCACCAGATTGACACCGATGTGCAGCCGAGCATGGCCAATGAGATAAGGTCTGGAAAGCTCCGCTTTTTATTTATTGCCAGTGCTAGTGTTGAGTTATTGGCTTAAAACATTATTATTCTGAAATGGAGGGCAAGGAAAATTACTGAAGTATTGTTTAGAGACTACAGTGCGTTGTGACAGCATATGTAAGAAAGGCCCATGACAGTCAAAAATATTATACACCAGGCCCGTACGAAGCTTTTCAGAAATGGGGGTGGCAAGGCAGGATTACAAAATTTTAACTTTAAATAATTGCACGCAGCACATATCACAAGTGCGAAGCTCAAAGACCCAAAAAAACGCATTTATGAAGAGTTTCCATCTAAAGGAGACGATCTGGAATGCACACTAAAGGAGAGCTATAAATTTTAGTATCTAGGCTTCTTGTTAGCTGTTTCATATTCTTCTCTCGCTCTACTAAAATTGGGACCAGTAGGCCCCATAGGATGTGGGGGCTGAGCATTCATTGGACCTGGTGTCCCCTATCCAAAGCGGTCATTACGCCCTGCCATGTCACTGGTGTTTGCACTGGCGCTCATCATCCAGGGCCCGCCTTATTTTGGAGCATTGTTGCACAAATTTATGACCAATATTTCAGAAATAATTTTGGAAGAGTCAAGAGTAATGTGGTTGGAATGGGATGATTGGAATCATTGTTGTATACATTTTTTTAAATCAAGAATTGAAGCTGTCCTTGTTTTAATAATCAAGTTGTACTGTAAAATGTTATAAAAAAGCATGCAAACACTGCAAATAAAATACTGTGTTTTTGGAGTAAATAAAACCTATTTTTAGAAAATGTTTTTGTGTTGATTTGACTGTTACTGTTCGACTGTGTTAGTGTGTGCACATTAAAAATATGATGCAAAATGAAAGTCACAAACTATGGAATACATATTTTTCAGTATTTTTATCAAGGAAAAGATAGCAGTTCCAATTGTTTGATATTATTCATATGGAGAAAATATAATAGCTCTAATTTTGCAATCCCACTAAAGATAATCCCCCTTTCCCTCTCCCCCCTCCTCCTTCCCCCTACCTCTCCATCCACCTCTCTCTCCCTCCCCATCTCTCTCTCTCCCCCTCTCTCTCTCTCCCCCTCTGTCTCAACCCCCCCTTTCCGCCTCTCACATCCCCGCTCTCTCTCCCTCCCTCCCTCTCTTCCTCCCACGCAATGAGGCTCCGCGCCGCAGACACCACAGCCCCCCCACCCCAGCCCGGAGAAACTGGGACTCCCGCAATGCAATTCCACTACTTACTTGGAGTAGACACGAGGCATCGAGGTGATTGTGTGGAGTGCAAATGGAGATCGGAACCCGCCCGGGCCCACTGCGCACACGCAGAGAGACAGCGTCATTTCGCGTCGCTACTGCGTCACTGGCTTCCCCCAACTACGCAGGCGCGGATGGTCGCAATCTTTTTCCCCAAAACTTCCAGCAGCCGGAACCAGAATTTCGGGTAATTTCCGTCAAAGTGGAAACGCTGATAGCGCTCCAAAATTTTTTTTCTCTGGATTTTTTTTACTCTGGGGGAAAAAACGCCTTGGTCCCCTAAATTTTGAGGCCCTAGGTGAATCCGGCCCTGCTGAGGCCCCCCTAGATCTCGAGGCCCTAAGCTTAAGCTTGTACATAAATCCGGCCCTGCGGGGATGGCGGGACTGTCATATCCTGAGAGAATGGAGCAGCTGGGCTTGTACACTGGAATTTAAAAGGATGAAAGGGGATCTCATTTAAACATATAAGATTGTTAAGGGTTTGGACACGCTAGAGGCAGGAAATATGTTCCCGACGTTGGGGGAGTCCAGAACCAGGGGCCACAGTTTACGAATAAGGAGTAAGCCATTTAGAACAGAGACGAGGAAACACCTTTTCTCACAGAGAGTTGTGAGTCTGGAATTCTCTGCCTCTGAGGGCAGTGGAGGCAGGTTCTCTGGATGCTTTCAAGAGAGAGCTAGATAGGGCTCTTAAAAATAGCGGAGTCAAGGGATATGGGGAGAAGGCAGGAACGGGGTACTGATTGGAAATGATCAGCCATAACCACATTGAATGGCGGTGCTGGCTGGAAGGGCTGAATGGCCTACTCCTGCGCCTATTGTCTATAATATCTATCCATGTTCTCCAGAGATACTGCCTGACCCGCTGAGTTATTCATGTATCGTCTTTGACAGCATGCAAGCAATAGCTTTTAACTGGTAAACTAAACTCCGTCTCACCATCATCGATTGACATTTAGTACAAATCTACCAACTCCCACAGTTGTCTGGGCTACACGTCCTCCCATCTTGCCTCTTGCTATCTTCTACTCCCAATTCCTCGGTCTCCACCATATGCCTCCCGGATCGCCGCGTAGAAGCCCAGGCTGGCGCAGCGGCCGAGAAAGCCCGCGGCTGCGGCCTGGATCGGCACCACGGAGGCATGAAGTGGGGCGGCGGCAGCGGTGAAGTCTTGCGACGATGGGGCCTCTGTGATGGTGAAGCCTTGCGGCGGCGGTGATGCCTTGCAAATCAGTCGACGAGACCGTGCAGGACCCGGCCTTGAAAGACTTAATTACTATTATCGGTTGCTGTCATATTTAAGCTGTCCTGTTGTAAAAAGGCAATTGCTATTGCACTGTGGGATACTTGGCCAAATATCTTGGCATTAGTTTTTTTTTTAAAGAAAGTTGAATAGTTTAATCTGATAAGAAGGGGCCAGGGGAGGATTACTAGTGCTATTGGAATGCCTGGCTTTTGGAAAAGAGTGAAAAACAACTCCATATTTGAAGGTGGCTGATGTTTCCTGCGACATTACCTCATGCAATTGATATTGAGTCTGGGAGGTATATTAACCCCGGTTTTCTGGTATTTCTTTGTGTGTTGCTGGAGAACTCAGACGTAATTCTGTTGCCTCTGGGTCTCTAGAACCACACCCGTCGGACGTTAAAATTAAAGCTTTGAATGGTCTTAACTGGTGTCTTTGTCTGTTTCTAAGTGAACTTTTTCAGTCTGGGGGACTGCCATGTGGGAGATGGGGGGAGAACAAAGGACACTAGAGGGGCAAAGGATAATTGACCCGGCCCCATCGCCCTCACCTGTATCCACCTATCACTAGCAAAGCTTTGTCCTGTCCCTACCTCTTTTCCAGGACTCGCCCCTCTCCTCCATCAGTCTGAAGAAGGGCCCTGACCGTCACCTGTCCATTCCCCCCTGCGTTTCTCCAGCATTTTGTGTTTTGCTCCAAGTTCCAGCATCTCCTGTGTCTCCATTCCCTCTCTTGTCTTTTTGTCCTCTTTCCCTCAATCCGAATCCCTACCACACTTGGTCATAGGAGCTCGCGTGCTTTAATGCCTCTCGCACCCCACATCTTCTCCGAAGATTCTCCCTCTGTGTCTTCTCCACTGCTGCTCTGTCCATCGTGTTTCGCATCTGTCCGCTGAGAATCCGTCACCCGAAGGAGGTGCCTCGCTGTCACCCCAGGTGCACCTTCATTCCAGGAGAATGAGGGGTGATCTTGTAGAGGTGCACACAATTATTTATCAGATTTCAAGCCTTATTTTTATGATTTGAGAACTGCTTGTTGTTATCACACTCATGATCAGACCTCTCTTTGAGCTAGGGGTGATTTCTCAATCTTCCAATCTACCTCATCATGGTACTTTTTTACCTGCACTTTCTCTGTAGCTGTTTCCTTATATTCTGCACTATTTTCTAATTTGCACCACCTGATGAACTCATGTATGGTATGATCTGCCTGGATAGTACGCAAAGCAACGTTTGCACTATCTCGGCACTCGTGACAATAATAAACAAATGCCAATTTATTAATGCTTATTTCTTCATTTGCTGTTATTTCTGGGAGTTTAGTTTCCTGTGTGTCTATTTCTGTGAAGACAGACACAAAGTAATTATTTAATGCCTCTGCCATTTATTTTCCTCGTTATAAATTCTCCCATCTCCCTATCTTTGGAATGTATTTTTGTCCCTATTACTTCTTCCCTGTTATATAATCTTTTGATATGTTTCCTAGAGTGTACACAATACCGTGAGCAGTGAAACCAAGGTTTCCTGGGGGCCACGTATGAATTCTTTACCTTTTAATTCCATCTGTTGTGGACAAGTAACTCTAACGCACCAGGAATCAAACGTGACCAAAATATTGACGAAAGATGCTGTCCTGGTCTGACACATCACAACTGCAGACTAGCTGCAGAGTGCAGAAGAAACGGGATTAACCCAAAGACATTGTTGATGATTTCTGTTCTATCCATGGTCTGACCATCTACAAAATGGCCTCGGGTGCAGATAAAGACCTCATGGCCACATTTGGGGCAAACAAGATTAACAACAAAATGCTGGAGTATTCAGCGGGACAGGCAGCATCTCCGGAGAGAAGGAATTTCTGGACCCAGACCCTTCTTCAGACTGATGTCACGGGAGTGGGCGGGACAGAGATAAAATGCAGTTGGGGACAGTAAGACTTGTGGGGGAATTGGGAAGGGGATGGAGAGAGTGGGAAAGCAAGGGCTATTTGAGGTTAGAGAAGTCAGTGTTCATACCACTGAAGTGTATGAGGTGCTGTTCCTCCAATTTGCGCTGGGCCTCACTCTGACAATGGAGGAGGCCCAGGGCAGAAAGGTCAGATTGGGAATGGGAGGGGGAGTTAAAGTGCTGAGCAACCGGGAGATCAGGTACGTTGTGGTGGACTGACCGGAAGTGTTCGGCGAAACGAGCCTGCGCTTGGTCTCACCGATGTAGAGAAGTTGACACCTGGTACAGCGCATACAGTAGATGAGGTTGGAGGAGGTGCAAGTGAACCTCTGCCTCACCCAAAAAGACTGTTGGGGTCTTTGGATGGAGCCGAGGGAGGAGGTAAAGGGACAGGTGTTGCATCTCCTGCGGTTGCAAGGGAAAGTACCTGGGGAGGGGGTGGTTTGGGTGGGAAAGGACGAGTTGACCAGGGAGTTGCGGAGCAAACTGTCTCTGCGGAAAGCAGAATGGGGTGGAGATGGGAAGATGTGGCCAGTAGTGGGATCCCGTTGGAGGTGGCGAAAGTGTTGGAGGATTATATGCTGTATGCGATGGCTGATGGGGTGGAAGGTGAGGACAAGAGGGACTCTGTCCTTGTTGCGAATAGGGGGAGGGGGAGAAAGTGTGGAGCTGCAGGATATCGAGGAGACCCTAGTGAGAGCCTCATCTATAATGGAAGAGGGGAACCCCCGTTTCCTAAAGAATGAAGATATCTCCGATGATCTAGTATGAAAATCCTCATCCTGGGCATAGATGCGGCGTAGACAGAGGAATTGGGAGTAGGGGATAGAGTCTTTACAGGAAGCAGGGTGGGAAGAAGTGTCTGAAGAAAGGTCTCGACCCGAAACGTCGCCTATCTCCTTCGCTCCTTAGATGCTGCTGCACCCGCTGAGTTTCTCCAGCCTTTTGTGTACCCTGGGAAGAAGTGAAGTCTAGATAGCTATGGGATTCAGTAGGTTTGTTGCAGATGCCAGTCAATAGTCTGTTTCCTGTGATGGAGACGGTGAGATCCAGAAACGGTATGGAGATGTCGGAGATGGTCCAAGTGAATTTGAGTGCAGGATGGAAGTTGGTGAATCGTGAAGTTGGTGGTCAGTGAGTTCTGTATGGGTGCAGGAGGTAGCACCAAAGCAGTCGTCAATGTAGCGGAGGTAGAGTTCGAGGATAGGGCGAGTGTACGCCTGGAACAATGCTTGTTTGACGTACCCTACAAAGAGGCAGGCATAGTTGGTGCCCATGCTGGTGCCCATAGTTACGCCTTTGATTTGGAAGAAGCAGGAGGAGTCGAAGGAGAAGTTTTTGAAGGTAAGGACCAGCTCCTCTAGGCAAAGGAGAGTATTAGTAGATGGAAATTGGCTGGTTCTGCGGTCGAGGAAGAAACAGAGGGCTTTTAAGACCTTCCTGGTGGGGGATGGAGTTGTAGAGACTGGACATTCATGGTAAAAATGAGGGATTGGGGGCCTGGAAAACGGAGGTCGTTGTGGAGACGAAGAGCGTGTGAGGTGTCTTGGACATGGGTAAGGAGGGATTGGACCATGGGGGATAGGATGGAGTCAAGGTATGTGGAAATTAAATTGGTGGGACATGAACAAACAGAAACAATGGGTCTGCCAGGACAGTTCTGTTTATAGATTTATGAGAAGAGAAAATCGAGCCGTGCGGGGCTGGGGAACAATAAGGTTGGAAGCTTTAGAGGACAGAGAGCCAGAATTAATAAGATACGAATTGGTATGTGATATTAAGGTCTGGTGCTCGTCTGTAGGGTCATGGTCCAAGGATAAGTAGGAGGTGCTGTTTGTCGCCTGGCCTCAGCTCGGTGGAGGTCAGCGCACCAGACTACCACGGCACCTCCCTTGTCGACGGGTTTCATTATCAAGTTGGTGTTGCTGCAGAGTGAGTCGAGGACTACGTTCGGGTTTGGAGAGGTTAGAGTAATTAAGGGGAGTGGAAAAGTTGAGGCGGATGATGTCCCGCCGGCAGTTGGAAATTAAAAGGTCTGAAGGTAGATGGCCATCCAGGAGTTCCAAGTGAATGGGGGCCGGTGGAGACGGGAGAAGGGGGTCATCACTGGGTGGTGAGGACTCCTTCCCATAGAAAAAGGCAGAGGCGACGGAAGAAGAGCTCTACCTCGTGGCGGACCCAGAACCCATATAATAACCATATAACAATTACAGCACGGAAACAGGCCTTCTCGGCCCTTCCAGTCCGTGCAAACCATTTATTTTCCCCTAGTCCCATCTACCTGCACTCAGACCATACCCCTCCATTCCCTTTCCGTCCATATACCTATCCACTTTACTTTTAAATGTTAAAATCGATCCTGCCTCCACCACTTCTGCTGGAAGATCATTCCACACAGCCACCACTCTCTGAGTAAAGAAGTTCCCCCTCATGTTACCCCTAAACTTCTGTCTGTAGGAGGCCGAGGCGATGTCTGGGTTGTGGGGGGGGGGGGGGGGCGGTGGGTGTTTAGAGAGGAGGGGTGCATGAGGACTATTGTATGGGTGTGGAGTAGCTGGGGCCACATGGTTAAAAGGGGAAGGGGAAGAACCAGTGGAACCACCACTGAGGTTCCTTGTAAGAAGGGTGGAGGAGCAGTAGGACCCAGCACAGTCAGGCCATGTGGTGTGGGAGTCTGCATCGTGGAGACTGTAGGCCTAGTGCTGAGCCTGGGTCTCAGGTAAGACAACGGCTGCGGTCCGCTGGTGGGCGGTGGACTGGCGAGGGTCGGCAGAGTCACTGGTGGAGGCCTGCGGGGGATTGGAGCCCTGGTCAGCGGATGGCTGGCGGCAGTGGCCCCAGGGAGGCCGTGAAGGTCGACGATGGTGACAGGATGGGTCAGGAAGACGGCGAGTGTTGTTGCTGCTCCTCATGGTGTTCAAGCAGGCGGCACGGACCAGCGGTGGGGCCCCGGGCCTGCGGACGGTCGATTCGTGGAGTGTTGGTGACAGGCTCAACGATCTTTTCGCACAACACCTCTGCTCAGTCCGCCTTAACCTACCTGATCTCCCGGTTGCTCAGCACTTTAACTTCACCTCCCATTCCCAATCTGACCTTTCTGTCCTGGGCCTCCTCCATTGTCAGAGTGAGGCCCAGCACAAATTGGAGGAACAGCACCTCATATTTCGCTTGGGTAGCTTACACCCCAGCGGTATGAACATTGACTTCTCTAACTTCAGATAGCCCTTGCTTTCTCTCTCCATCCCCTCCCCCTTCCCAGTTCTCCCACTGGTCTTACTGTCTGCGACTACATTCTATCTCTTTATCGCCCACTCCCCTGACATCAGTCTGAAGAAGGGTCTCGACCCGAAACGTTACATTCTCTCCAGAGAGAGCTGCCTGTCCCGCTGAGTTACTCCAGCATTTTGTGTCTACCTTCGATTTAAACCAGCATCTGCAATTCTTTCCTATACAAGATTAACTATGCTGGGTAGCAGAACAGATTATCAATAAAGTGGGGATGGAGGGGGAAAGATTAGGGGCTTTGGGTCAATAATTTTATGCAAAAGGAGGCTGGCAGATGAACATGGGCAATGCACAGTGAAACCACTGATGGCTATGACCAACCTCATAGGAAAGGGGAAGTGTCCTACTCTGCCTACTATGTTCTGTTGTGCTGAAGCAAAGCGTGAATTTCATTGTCATATCAGGGACACATGACAATAAACTCTCTTGAATCTTGAACAGGCCCTTTGGCCCACAATGTCCGTGCCAAGCATAATGCCAAGTTAAACTAATCTGTGCCTACACATGATCCAGATCCCTCCATTCACTGCATATCCATGTGTCTATGTAAAAGCCTCTGATATGCTACTGTCCTATGTGCCTCCACCACCGTCCCTGGCAGCATGTTCAAGGCACCCACCACCAAAAAACAAAAAATTGCCCAACACATCTATATATTACTAATACTCTCATCTTGTTTGTGATTCTGTGTCTACACGATAGCACTACTATTTTTGGACCACCCTACTCACAATTGTCCTGTGGTGTGTTTTTTTTATCAAGATTCGTTCAGATTAATGGTATCTTTTACAAGTTATTCACATTACAACTTTACAAAACCCAACTTTGAGACAAATCACTTCAACTTGCAGTGGCAGTTATGATGTCACAATGGGATCTCATTTACATAAAGTGCTCCACCCCACATTGACATCACAATGGGATTTAATTTACATAAAATAAAACCAGCAGCTTCCAACTCAATGATGTCAAAGGGAGTGACTGAGGGTAGGGTGTGACTGAGGGTAGGGGAAAGGAAAGGGAGTGAGTGGTGAGGGAGGGAGGGGAGGAGGAGATGGGAGAGAAGAGTGAGGGAGTGTTGGGGATGAGGGGAAATGAGCCGTGCCTGCGCAGTTGGGGGCTATGGGTGAGTGGTGGAATATTGCTTGGGGGAACGGGTGAGTGGTGGAAACGGGTTGCGTTGGGTGAGTGGTGAAATATTGCGTTGAGGGAACGGGGCCTAACGGGTCAGGGGGATAGGGAGGGGAGAGGGGTTATGGAGGGAGGGAGGGAGGGAGTGACTGAGGGTAGGGGAAAGGAGAGGGAGAGATGAGGTAGGGAGTGGAGAAGTAGAGGGGAGAGAAGAGGGAGTGTGAAGAGGAGGGGGAGGGAGTGTTGGGAGATGAGGGGAAATGAATGGTGGAAATGGGTTGCGTTGGGGGAACGGGTGAGTGGTGGAATATTGCGTTGGAGGAGCAGGGCCCAAGATCTAGTCTCCTTTAAACTTTGCTTCTTACCCTAACATATATCCTCTAGCCTTTGACATTTTTTGCCCTGAGAAAAAGGTTCTGACTGCCTATCCCATCTAAGCCTCTCATAATTTTATATACTTCAGTCAGGCCATCTACCTAATTTCTGAGTTACTATCTACCTCATTTCTGAAATTCCATACAAGATCTGCCTGTGGCCAATACCTTCCAATCTAGGAAGCATTCCGGTAAATCTCCTCTGCACCCTTTCCAAAGCCTCCACATTTTTCCTGTAATAGGGCGACCAGAACTGTATACAATACTCCAAATGCAACCTAAGCAAGTCCTATAAAGTCGCAACATAATTTCCTGACTCTTTTACTCAATGCCCTAACCTATGAAAGCAAGCACACCATATAGCTTCTTTACCACTCTATCTATTGCACTGCTAATTTCAGGGAGCTATGAACTTGGATCTCAAGTCCCTAAATGCATTAATATTTAGGGACCTGCCATTTACTCCCTTACATTCGACCTCCCAAAGTGCAACACCTCACACTTGCCTGGATTAAACTTCATCAGCCATTTCTCCACCCATATCTGCAACCAATCTTGTTTTTAATGCACATATAAAGAGCCTTGGGATTTTTAAAATCCGATTTGCCAATGACATTTCATGGCCTCTTTAGGCCCTCCTAATTCCCCACGTGTTCTTTTGTCCTTTGTTTATATTTCTGAAAGAGCCTGTTTTATTTCATCTTCCTAAATGTTACATACACTTCCTCTTTCATTTTGCCCAAATTTACAACCTTTCTTGTTATCCAAAGATCCCTTACCTTGCAATCCTTATCCTTCATCCCTGCTGGAACATGCCAGTTCTGACCCTTAAACAACTTCCATGTCGGATGTGGTTTGACCCAATAACAGCTGCTCCCAAATTACTCGCTTGACCTCGTCTAATAATGCTGTATATAATAATGCTGTAGAATAAGGCTTATTCTCTTTCAAAACAATCTTAAAACTTGGAGAGTTGTAATCACTAACCCCAAAATGATATTTCACTGTAACACCAGTCAGCTCGCCTGGCTCATTTCCCAACGTAGGTCCAGTATGTTCCCTTCTCAGGTTGGACTATCCATATAGTGTTCAATACACCTCACAAATTCTGCCCTGTCTAACCCCTTGCACTCAGCAGGTCCCAGTCAGTATTGGGAAACCATTTTATTACCAACTAAAGAGCAGTGCTGAGTTACTATCTACTTCATTGGAGACCTTCGGACTATCTTTAATCAGACTTTACTGGACTTTATCTTGCACTAAATGTTATTCCCTTTATCATGTATCTGTACTGTGAATGGCTTGATTGTAATCATGTATTGTCTTTTCACTGACTGGTTGGTACGCAACAAAAACGTTTCACTGTATCTCTGTACATGTGACAATAGAGTAAACTAAACTAAAGTTAAAGCCCTCCGGTTCTTCCTCGACCAGAGGAGCAACCCATACCCGTCCACTGACACCCCCTCCGCCTATTGGAGTTGGTTCTTACCCTCAATAACTTCTCTTTTGACTCCTCCCATTTCCTCCAAACACAAGGCGTAGCTATGGGCACACGCATGGGCCCCAGCTACGTTTGCCTCTTTGTCGGGTACATCGAACAATCCTTGTTCTCGGCGTACCAGGGCCCCATCCCCGACCTCTACCTCCGTTACATCGACGACTGCTTTGGTGTCACCTCCTGCACCCACACACAACTGAATAACTTTATCCATTTCACCACCAACTTCCATCCGGCACTCAAATACACTTGGACCATTTCCGACATTTCCCTACCATTCCTTGACCTCACCATCTCTATTGCAGGTGATACACTCCTGACCGACATCCACTACAAACTAACTGACTCCCACAGCTACCTGGACTACTCTTCCTCCCACCCTGCTTCCTGTAAGGACTCCATCCCCTATTCCCAATTCCTCCGTCTATGCCGCATCTGCTCCCAGGACGAGGTGTTCCACACCAGATCATCACAAATGTCCTCATTCTTCAGAGAACGGGGATTCCCCTCCCCCACTATAGATGAGGCTCGCACCAGGGTCTCCTCCATACCCCGCAACACTGCCCTCTCTCCCCATTCCCCCACTCGCAACAAAGGCCGAGTCCCCCTGGTCCTCACCTTTCACCCCACCAGCCGGCACATACAACACAGTCCTCCGCCAGTTTCGCCACCTCCAACGTGACCCCTCCACTCGCCACATCTTCACATCCCCCCCCCCCCCCCCCCGTCTGCCTTCCGCAAAGACCGCTCCCTCCGCAACTCCCTCGTCAATTCTTCCCTTCCTCCCGCTCCACGCCTTCCCCGGGCACTTTCCCTTGCAACCGCAAGAGATGCTACACTTGTCCCTTCACCTCCCCCCTCCACTCCTTTCAGGGACCCAAGCAGTCCTTCCAGGTCCGACAGAGGTTCCTCCAACCTCATCTACTGAATCCGTTGCTCCAGGTGGCAGCTGATCTACATCGGTGAGACCAAGCGGAGGCATGGCGGTCGTTTCGCCGAACACCTCCGCTCGGTCCGCAATAACCAACCCGACCTCCCGGTGGCTCAGCACTTCAACTCCCCCTCCCATTCCGTATCCGACCTCTTGGTCCTGGGCCTCCTCCACGGCCAGAGTGAGCAACACCGCAAGTTGGAGGAACAGCACCTCATATTCCGCTTGGGGAGTCTGCATCCTCTGGGCTTAAACATTGAATTTTCTCAATTCTGTTAACCCTTGCTGTCTCCTCCCCTTCCCACCTCTCCCTCAGCCCTCGGGGCCCTGGCATTCCCTCTCTCTCTATCTCTCCCCCACCCAAGTCGCACTAGCTTCTCATTTTCACACTACAGCTTACAATGGCCTGTTTCCTTTATCATCGATACTTTTTTGAATATCTTTCATTCATTGTTCTTTATCTCTCCACATCACTGTCTATATCTCTTGTTTCCCTGATCCCTAACCAGTCTGAAGAAGGGTCTCGACCCGAAACGTTGCCTATCTCCTTCGCTCCTTAGATGCTGCTGCACCCGCTGAGTTTCTCCAGCCTTTTGTGTACCCTAAAGTTAAAGTTTCTTGCTTTCTGTCTCTGTCCTTCTTCACTATTTCTTCTTTGTCGTTCCTGATTTCAGTCTCTTGTATCTGCAAACATCTTTGCCAGGACCCCAGCAATCTTCTCTGTAGCTTCCCACACACCTGGTCGGGCCCTAGGGATTTATCCATCCTGCTGTGTTTTAGGTTCGAGGACACTTCCACCTTTGTAATGTTGACATGCCCTGGTGTTGCCTCCTCTGAACTTACTTGCTTCCATGTCCTTCTCCATGGCTAATTATTTCAGAGCTCAAATATTTCCCGTGGCTCCACGCAAGAGACGAAAGCTTGAAATCACATACCATGATCCAAGAAGTTTCTTTCCCCTGTTATCAGATTACTGAATGGTCCTCCCATAAGTTAGGGTGCAGTCCTGATCTGCTAACCTACTTCATTGTGGACCTTGGAATTTTTCTCTGGAACCATGACGCGATATTCTGCACTCTGGCATTTTTTCCTTAGCTTGTACTTGCGTATGGCTTGATTGTTCTCTTGTGTGGTCTGGTTTGACTGGATCGCACACAAAGAAAGTTTTTCACTGTATCTCGGCACGTGACAATACTAAACCGATGTCAATATGTGGTTGACTTGATTACTAGGGTGGTGGTTCATGAGGAACAGGACAAAGGACACAACCAACTGCAAGCCCCTTGCTTAGAGTGTGTGGACAAACAATGCAACATGGCTGGTGTACCAGGGTATCTGCATTTGATAAAGCTGCCATGGGCGAGGTTATTACAAAAGGAGCTGATGATGTTGGTAACATACGTTGGCCTGACACAATTGGAAGCACTACTCTGGTTGGCAGGTGTTACTGGTTCTCTGGGTGGACGTTTGGGTAAAGTTGCAGGGGAATGCAAAGAACCCCAGGCTTCAAAGAGATGTAGACAGGAAGGTAAACAAAGGTAGACAGAAGACTGTTCCTCAGTCTCGACCCAAAACATCGCCTATTCCTTTGCTCCATAGATGCTGCCTCACCCGCTGAGTTTCTCCAGCATTTTTGTCTACCTTAGACAGAAGGTAAGGTGGACGATGGGGAAAAGTTGCGGGAAATATAAAGTTATTTATTTCAGCTGGAACAAAGTACACAGTACTAATGGGCAAAATCTTTGCCTCAGAGAGTGAATCTGGAGCCACACAGCATGGAAACTAGCCCTTCGGCCCAACTCATCCCAGATGCCCCATGTACGCTAATCCCATGTGCCCACGTTGGGCTCTTATACCACTAAACATTTCCGACCCATGCACCTGTCCAAATGTTGTAATGTTGACATGCCCTGGTGTTGCCTTCACTGTGGGTGGTAGGTGTATAGAACGAGCTGTATAGAACACCTTCATGGAGCAAACACCAAGTGGGAGTCCTGGTGGAATATATTTGGATAAATTCACTGCTCTCCATGACACATACTTGTCAAATAGGAATATTTTGTTTAATAGCTGTCATAATTTTTTTTTAAATAGCATAAAGCATACATTAAGAATGCAAGTATTAAATTATTCTCCCAATATTCAACTTGGGTCATAAAGAACAAAATGAAAAGGGGAAGGAGACGGGCGCTGGTTCAAAGATTTGATCATCAGTAGTCGATCCCAGTTTGTATACAAAACCCCGCGTGTAAAAACCTGACGTGGTCACAGTTGGACCTGGTTCAAGGGGCAGGCGAGGAGGAGGAGAGTCGGGACAATGCGCGAGACGCTGACGTTTGGTGTACTTGATTCATCTTCTTGTGGTTGGGGTTGGAGAGATTGCTATCATGATCAAAGACTGGGAGTTGGGTAATGATCCACTGGTCACATCGATCAATTGGACTTTGATAAGTAAGTGTCCAGTTGGACAGGGCAGACACAGAGCAGTTACCATGGAGAATCCCCACACTCTGCTGATTCACCCCAGCACAGGAGATATCCCAACCCCAACTGTTTCCCCCAGCAAACTCTGTCAGCACGGTGCTTTCTAAGTCCCCCAGCAGCGATCACAGAGGGACGAGGACTGAGGGCAGGCTGAAGGTGTCCTTCCCTTGGCCCCCAGCCCCACTAAAGGCAGCCCATCACATGGCGGGGTTGTCAGGACATGGTCCTGGTGTGTGCAGGGCCAATGGGGGTCGGAGAGGAGAGACAGAGCGAGGTGACGTCCCCACTTCTCAATGTCAGGTCATGTGTACAAATAGGATGGGCAAAGTACAAAGTGCTGGAGGAACCGCAGATGCAGAGATCTTGAACAAAGCACAAAGTGCTGGAGGAACTCATCGGGTCAGGCAGCATCTGTGGAGGTAACGGGCAGACAATGTTTCAGGTCGGGACCTCTTCAGTCTGAAGAACGCCGTCTGTCCATTCCCTCCACAGATGCTGCCTGACCTGCTGAGTTTCTCCAGCAATGCGTGTTTGGCTCAAGATCTCTGTATCTGCAGTTTCCTGTGTCTACAAATATGGTGAGGTAAAGGTACAATGAGGAGTGTGGCTGTGATGCTGCAGCAAGCAAAGCTTTCATTGTACCTGTACCTCACCATACTCGTGCTGATGACAGTAAACTTGGCTCAACCTCGGGGACAGGGGACATGGGGGTTCAACATGGAGAGGGGGAGAGCAGGGTGGCGGAAATGTTGATGGTCCTGGAGGGAGGGGGAGGGGGGGGGGGGAGGGGGAAAGAGCTGTCTCCCTGTGCCCCCAGTGTCGGCTGGGTCCTGGTGCGTGGTGGTGGGAGGAGCCGGGTCAGTGACCCATGATGGGCCTGGGCCGTCACTGAGCACAGAGACGGGGTGCCAGGCGTGGATGTGGATGGAAGGACACGGTTTTGGGCGAGGTGTTTGGGTGCGGGGCATGATGCAGTCAGGCCCTCAGTAGGGATTGGCGTGAACCCGTATGGTGATGCTCTCGGGCCGAGGGACAGGGCATTGGGCCAGGTGTTGGAGGCTGGGCATGGTGTCGGGGCGCTAGGAAAGGTGTTTTTGGTGTTGGGCATGGATGCAGGTGCGCCCTCAGTGCGGGTTGGCATGAACCCGTACGGTGACACTCTCGGGCAGAGGGCAGGGGCCCGGGTCGGTCCCTGCCGGTGCCGCTGGCTGGTAGGCTGGCGCGCGGGTGCCGTTGTAGAGCCGGCTGTCAGTGGCAGCGCCCGTCTCCTCCACTTCACCTAGCGCTCGCCTCCCCTTGCCCACGGCCAGGGGCTCCAGCTCGTAACGCTCCGCCCGGGCCCCTCCGCCGCCCGGCGCCGGCTTGGCCTCCCAGCGGGCACCGTGCCCGTGGGCGGGGGCTGGGCATGGCAGCGGCAGCTGTCCACAGGTGCCCTGCGGTCCCATGCAGCGACACAGGCACTGGAAGAAGAAGGTGGCGAAGCCCCAGCTGATGCACATGATGAGCATCATGAAAGTGCCCAGTTGGGTGTAGGCCAGCACCGTGGAGGGCATCATCATGGCGCCCGCCACAAAGCTGGTCAGGGCCGCCATAGCAATGGCCGAGCCCATGCGGCTGAGGGAGAAGACCACCCTGGACTCACGGTCGGGCTCTGGCGCCAGCCGGTACGCCACGCCATAGTGCACGGCAAAGTCCACGGCCAGGCCCACCGCCACTGAGATGGTGACGGACTCCAGCACGTTCAGCTCCCAGCCCAGCAGCACCAGCGAGCCCACGGTGACGAAGATGGTGCCGGCGATGGAGGCGATAGCGTACAGGCTGATCACCAGGTTGCGGGTGGTGAGCAGCATGACGGCAAAGGCCACGGCCACAGAGAGCCCCATGGCCACCAGCGTGCCCCCCGACAGGCTGTCCTGCAGGTCAAAGAACTCTAGGCCACTGACGAACCAGCCCCCGCGCAGTCCGGCCGGCGCCCCCTCCAGCTCCCGCACCACCCAGGCGTCCACCTCCCGGTAGAAGCGGCTCATCTTCTCGTAAGCCAGCGTGAAGAGGTAGGTGCTCTGGAACTCCAGCACCATGGCACGGATGGTGTCGTTGGCATCGAAGCGGGGGCCGGGCGTCTTGCTGTCGAGGTGGTAGCCCGTGCTGCGCTCCAGCTCCATGATGGCCCGCTTGATGCACAGCTCAAACACCTCTTGGCGGTAGGGGAAGGGGGACTGGCTGCAGCAGGGGTAGGAGCCGGGCTCCTCGCAGTCCTGGTTCTCCATCCACTGGCGGAAGGTCTCCACGAAGCAGCTGGTGAAGTCCTGCTCCTCCATCTGCCGGTAGAAGGTCTGGTTGCGGAGCCGCTGGCAGAAGCGCAAGAGCCAGAGCTGGGAGGAGGGGCTGGCCACGTCGAAGGAGGGGTCCAGCTGCAGCGGGCCCTTGTTGTGGGGGTCCAGCGGGTCGCCCGCGTCAAGGGGCTCCACCCCCCACACCAGGGTGATGGGCATGTGCAGCTCCTCGCCGTGGTGCACCCGCTCGAAGACAAAGAGCCGCCGGAACTCTGCGTCATAGCGCTCGAATGGGTGGGAGGAGCGGAAGACCTGGAACTCGGCCAGCTCCAGGGAGGGCAGCTTCATCTTGGGGTCGACGCAGACGATGTAGGCACCGCCCAGGGTCAGGGCCAGGAACCAGCACAGCCAGATGTAGCGGAACTTGATGACAATGCAGGGCAGCACCTTCTCAAAGAAGATGCGCGAGGCGTCAGAGGCGGCCGTCAGCAGTTGCTGCAGCCTGCCGGCCAGCCACATCACCCAGCCCTGCCCGTAGGCCCGGCGGCCCGGCCCCGAGCCCTCCCTGCACCGGAACAGGTGCAGCAGGTAACGTTCGTGCAGCACCACCACCGCCGGCAGCCACGTCACCATCAACACGTAGTTGACCAGGATGGCAGTGCCCGCGTACACCCCGAAGCAGCGGATGGCCGTGATGTTGCTGACGTAGTTGGCGTAGAAGGCTGCGGCCGTGGTGAAGCTGGTGACGAACATGGAGAGGGCAGCATGGTTGAGGGTGATGCCCATGGTCTCCACCAGCTCGGCCTCCGGCTTGTCGAACTTGGTGTGGTTCCACACGTCGCAGAGCACAAAGGCGTCGTCTGCCCCGATCCCCACCAGGATGATGAGGGCAGTGAGGTTCATGAAGGGGAAGAACTTGAAGCCAAAGACGATGCGGTACAGGAAGTAGGAGATGATGAGGGAGCTGATGATGGCGAACATGGTCATCAGGGTGATAAACATGGACCTGGTGTAGACGCACATGATCAGGAGCACAATGGCAATGGCAATGGCCGGATATGAGGTGTCCATCAGCAGGTAGTCCTGGAACAAGTTGTGCTTGATGCCAAACTCGATGCCCGCAATGGTGGTCACACCATCTGAGCAGTTCCAGTTCTCAAAGTTGTCCAAGTAGATGTCCATCATGCTCTTGCCCCTCTCTGTGGGGATGAACAGCATGCTGTACTTTAACGCTGGGATGACGTAGTCCAGGGTCTGGGGGCTGAGGAAGTCCTTGTCCACCAGGTAGTGGAGGATCTGGTAGACGGCGTTGAACTTGGTGCACTTGCGGGGCACGGAGGTGCATTTGAGCTGGTCCTTGCGGCGGGTGGCCACGTCCCAGCAGTCGGGGCCCAGCGTCCCGTTGTGGTAGTATTTGACGCAGGAGCGCAGGAGCTTCAGGGTGTGCGCCACGTCGCGCTCGGTGATCTTCAGGCAGGACGAGCGGTTGTTGAGGATGGCGATGTAGTTGCCCAGTGTCCAGCTGGGGCAACAGGAGGCGGCTGACGTCCTCTGGCACAGGTCTCCAAACTGGAAGTGTGAGCGGATCTGCAACGGCACAACACACCGTCAGGGGGAGCTTAAGAGAAACAGGCCCTTCGACCCGCAATCACCCTGTACACTAGTTCTATGTTATCCCAGTTTCACATCCCACACAGTAGAGGTAATTTACAGAAGCCAATGAACCTACGAACCGGAATCGAAGAATATAAGAACAAACACTAGTCCCTCATAAGAAAAAGGCTGCAGGGAAGGATTGAATTTTAGTTTAGAGATACAGCATGGAAAGAGGCCCTTCGGCCCACCAAGTCCATGCCAACCATCGATCACCTGTTCACACAGGATCTGTGTTATCCCACTTTCTCATCCACTCCCTGCACACTAGGAGCATGTTACAGACGCCAATTAACTTACAAACTTGCATGTCCGGAATGTGGGAGGAATCCAAAGCACCCGATCACAGGGAGAACGTACAAACCCTGCACAGACACCACCCAAGGTCAGGATCAAACCAGAGTCTGCGATGCCCTAAATCCCATTCACAAGAGACACAAGGAAGTGCAGGCGCTGGACTGTGGAGCAAAGTGAATGTGGGATAACACAGTACTCGTGTGGACGGGTAATTGATGGTCGGCGTGGACCCGCTGGGCCTTAGCACTTGTTTTCGTGCTGTTTGACTAAAGTAAAACTAGTTCCACCGCTGCAGCCTTTCTCTAACCAGGGACTAGCGTTTGTTTTTGAATGGGAGTTTGTTATAATCTTAAACGCACCCCCTGGGAAAAGCTGGAACGAATTCAGTGCGATCGCTCCAAAGTGGATCCATAAATATAGAACGTCTGCAGGACGGCATGAAGGAGCTAGGGGTTTATGGTGAATGGGATATTGTTGATACAACATTGAACTGACTTGCCAGTGGTCTACACACCAGCACAAGTGAATGTCATGGTGGCACAGGCCCCCAGCACAGGCACGGTGGGCAGGATGGCTTGCTTTTGTGCAAGTGCTGCCCAGTACTTCACTACCTGAGCACAAAGCCCCTGCTCTTCCTACAGAAAAGGTCTTTACTGAGACACTAGATGCTGGAGTCTGGAGCAACAATCTCCTGAAGGTTGTGCAGAAGATTGGCGGTGGGAAGAAATGGTCGACGTTTTGGGACAAAACCTTGCCAAGACCACGGTGGGAGGTGGAGGCTCAAGATGCGGATGAAATGACAGGGGTCCTCCCCCTTCCTCCCCTGTGTTCTGTGTTTCACCCAAGCACAGGTCACCCGACTCACCTGACCCTGCTCATAACCGGTTTCCCTGTTTATCATGTGGAACATAGAAACATAGAAATTCGGTGCAGGAGTAGGCCATTCGGCCCTTCGAGCCTGCACCGCCATTCAATATGATCATGGCTGATCATCCAACTCAGTATCCCGTACCTGCCTTCTCTCCATACCGTCTGATCCCCTTAGCCACAAGGGCCACATCTAACTCCCTCTTAAATATAGCCAATGAACTGGCCTCAACTACCCTCTGTGGCAGAGAGTTCCAGAGACCCACCACTCTCTGTGTGAAAAAATTCCTTCTCATCTCGGTCCTAAAGGATGTCCCCCTTATCCTTAAGCTGTGACCCCTTGTCCTGGACCTCCCCAACATCGGGAACAATCTTCCTGCATCTAGCCTGTCCAACCCCTTAAGAATTTTGTAAGTTTCTATAAGATCCCCTCTCAATCTCCTAAATTCTAGAGAGTATAAACCGAGTCTATGCAGTCTTTGTTCATAAGACAGTCCTGACATTCCAGGAATCAGTCTGGTGAACCTTCTCTGCACTCCCTCTATGGCAATAATGTCCTTCCTCAGATTTGGAGACCAGAACTGTACGCAATACTCCAGGTGTGGCCTCACCAAGACCCTATACAACTGAAGTAGAACCTCCCTGCTCCTATACTCAAATCCTTTTGCTATGAATACAGAATCCCCCAGCAAGGGGAAAGGTGGCGGCATCTGGTTTATGATTAATGTTTCGGGATGCACTGATGTGATAGTTTTAGCTCACTTCTGCTCCCTGACCTGGAAAAATACTGTCCCTTATCTGCCCAGGGAATTTACCTCTGCTATCTTGATGGTGATCTTAAAAGCTCATTACAAACTGCATCACATGTTGCATTACAGCTTGGTTTGGGAACAGCTCTGTCCAAGACGGTGAGAAATTGCAGAGTTGTAGATGTAGCCCAGTCCGGCCCAGACCAGAAGCCCCACCATTGACTCCATCTACACTTCCTCGGGAAAGCTGGCAAATGATTAAAGTCTTGTCCTATCCTAGTCATTCGTCCTCCTCCATGCTCCCGTCCAGCAGAAGGTATAGTAGCTTGAACGCGCGCACCACCAGACTCAGGAACTGCTTCTTCCCCTCTGTTACGAGAATACTGAACAGTCCTTCCATAAGCTGGGGTACTGTCTGATTCACCTCCATCTCACTGTGGGCATCCAGCTTTGTCTGTGGAACTGGTGTGCTACAATGCTGAGAACGATATTCTGCACTCTGTATCTTCCCCTTTGCTCTACCTATTGTACTCGAGTTTGAGTTGATTGTATTTATGTGTAATAGCTGATCTGATTGGAGAGCGTACAGAACAAAGCTTTACACTGTATCTCGGTACACGTGACAGTAATAAACCTAAACCCCCAGGTTGGCTCTGGACAAATTATACTCAGTCAGTAATTCTCTCGCCGGCCTGTACCCCATCACCAGGGACTTCAATCAAGCTAACAACAATAACGTAGTCTGCAATCCCCAAGAGCAAGTCTCCTGCCTCACATGGGGTGTTAGTGCTCTCAACCTCACTGCACCATCGTGACGTCAGTGCTTATGGTAACGGAGTTGGCCTGTGCTTACCCTGGTGTTGTCGATATTGCACATGGATTTAATCGACTGGATTCTCCACATGTTCTCCCCGTCAGCTGAGGAAAACACCACCCGGGAATACCGATCACCTTGAGGAGAAGAAAGCGAGAGGAGAACAGTTAGTCAGTGGCTGCCGACAGCGTTGGCTTGTGGGTAGGAGGGGAGTCAGGATCCAGAGCTCGTCACTAAACCAGATCACACTGTGGATGCTTCAGTCCTAATACTTAGCTCCAAACCGTAATGTGGACTAAAGTAATCTTCTCCTTTCTTTCAAAGTGACCAGGGAGTTGCTCCAGTGTAAGTACAATGCTTCAGGAAAGGAATTCTCTCAACACGGCAAGTGGCTAGAGGAATGGTTAATGGAGTTTAATGGAGATAAGTGCGAGGTATGATTGTGTCACAAATTTGATTGAGCTTTTTTGAAGAGGTAACCAAAAAGGTTGATGAGGGAAAGACCGTGGATGTGTATATGGACTTCAGCATGTGGTACACCAGCTGCACAGCAGCTCAGAAGGCGCTCCAGAGGGCCATTGACAACGCCCAGAGGATTGTCGGCTGCCCTCTCCTTACCTTGGAAGACTTACACAGTTCACGCTGCATCAAAAAATCCCAGAATATTATAAAGGACATTTCCCACCCCGGACACTCCCTGTTTGAACTGTTGCCATCAGGCAGACGGTACAGATCTACAAGGACAAGGACAAACAGACTTAAAAACAGTTTTTACCCCACTGTTATAAAGGCACTAAATGTAGCCGCCAAGGAACGCGGGGACTAAGGGACTGTGGTTGGTACACTGTGAAATCGACAGAAGGATGTAGGGTTGGGTGTTTATGCGTGCTATTTTCATATTTCATATTTATTTTAGTTGTTTATCTTTTTTAATATTTTACCTTGTATGTATCATTAGCTTTTATGGTTTGAATGTTGCACTGACTGGTTGACATTTTTAAATTTTGTTGTACATGGTTCATGTTACAATGACAATAAAGTAACTATTCTATTCTATATTCAAGGCATTTGATACGTTTCTGCATGGTAGGCTGCTCTGGAAGGTAGATCGCATGGGATCCAGGGAGAGCCAGCTGGCTGGCTAGAGAATTAGTTTCATGGGAGGAAGCAGAGGATGTTCGGTGGATGTTCCTATCTACACATACATTCACCGCACACCTCCCACTGAGTGTATGCTTTCATTTCTGCTGCACACACCTGCGCTCCTCTCTCCACTGGAGTGCTTTCTGGCTATGATGGACTGACCTGACAACGTTCCGACACCAGGCACACGGAAATCTCCGTTATATTTGGCCTCCTTCCCAGTTTGGGACAGGAGGAGCCGGATAGGAAAGGGAACTGGTCACATTACACACAGCTACCAACTTTAGTGGGCACTGATACAGGTAATGACACTCTGAACCAAAACCAGCTGTGGCCAACGTGGCTAGAGTCAACGAGGTGCTTGGACAAAGGCAGAGTGTGCCTATTAAATAGGCACAAGGAACTGCAGATGCTGATTTACACCGAAGATAGACACAAAACGCTAGAGTAACTCAGCCGGTCAGGCAGCATCTCTGGAGAAAAGGAATAGGTGACATTTTGGGTCGAAACCATCAGACTGAAAGTCAGAGAGAGGGAAACTGCAGATGATGGAACCTTGAGCATAAAACACAGTGCTGGAATAACTCAGGATCAGGCAGCATCTGTAGGGATGAAGAAACTTTAAAACACACTACAAAGATCGGGTAAAGGCAATCAAGGCTATACTTTATTTATGAACGTTAAACACAATGGCCTTTGGGAACAGCCTAGACTCGACTGTTCCCTGAACAAAGATTCATGTGATCTATTCTCAGTTTTTCCCTTTAATGTCCGGTTTACCCGGACAGATTTCATACAGGCACTTAACTATTTTTTCTTTCTTCAGAATGGTCTAAAAAAAGCTAAAACTCCTGTACCTCTGACGGACACGGTTCAAGCCAACCCCCACGGAAACTAAACACAGTTCTGTTACTCTTCTGACCTCTCACATGTTTTTACGATTGCCATTTGTTCCTTCACAGTGGAGAACATGGATAGGCAAAGGTTGGGGCTGGGAAGGGTCCTGATCCGAAACGTCGCCTATCCATGTTCTCCACATGTGCTGCCTGACCCGCGGAGTTCACCCAGCACTCTGTGTTGTGTGTGCCCACTGACACTTACTTGGAACGTCGCAGAAGAAACTGTCCTTGTGGAAATTCCACTCTGCCTGTCGCTTGTCCCTCTCATAGGGGTCATCAGACCATCTGTCCTCTCGGTGGCTTTGCGTGGAAGCAGAGAAAATAAGCAGCAGTGTTAGAGGGGAGCCAGAGGCTGATGTAGCTCTCACTTTAAAACTGCAAAAGAATACACACGTGTCCTCCTGGTACACCCCATGTAGGGACAGGTGCACAGGTAGGCATGGATAAATAAAGTCAGCGCTCACTAGAGGATTTTAAAGCTGGAGAGCATAGGCTTAATGTGAGAGGGAAGAGATTTAAGAGGACCTCAAGGGCAACCTTTTCACTCAGAGGGTAGCTTGTATCTGGAATGAGCTGTCAGAGGAAGCTATAGAATTGGACACAATTACAATGTGTAAAAGACATTTGGACAGACATGTGGATACAAAGGGTTTTGAGGGCTTTGGGCCAAACGTAGGCAAATGGGACTAGCCCAGGATGCCAAGTTAGTTGGCATGCACAAGGTACACGTGACTCGAAGTAACAATGCCTTTTAAGGGACCTTTACTAATGTCTCTAATAGTAATTAGTAATTTGGCATTAAATTAGATTAAATATAAAATGCCATATACAAGGGTGCTTATTTAAAGCATGGAAGGGATCGAGGACCACACAATTTATGTTCTTCCTCCGAGGTTTGGGTTTGCTGGTTTCCCGCTTTCCATAGATACTTGACCACAATCCTCTCCGTTATAAGCAGTGCCGATACTTGTGGGTGCTCGCAGGTGGAATTTAATCCCGGGAGTGCAAAGGTCATGTATACTGGGAAGTAAATGTGGACAGAGTGCTGAGGGATGTTGATGGATAGAAGGGATTGTGGTTCAAGTCCACAGTTCCCTGAAGTGGCAACACACACAGACAAGGTGATGAAGAAAACGTACTGCCTGGTCATCTTCATAGGTCGGGGCACACAGTATAATTGGGACGTGACGTTATGAAACACTAGTCGACTGCACTTACAGTATTGTGTGTGCAGTTTTGGTCGCTACACTATGGGAAGGATGTGCTTGCAATGGAGAGAGTGCAGAGGAGATCCACCAGGTTTTTTTTTTATTGTTAGAGAACTTTGGTTATGAGGGGAGATTGGATCGACTAGGTTTGTATTCCCTGGTGTGAAGGAGGTTAAACAGGGTGACCTAATAGAGGAATATAAAATTGCAAGGCTTAGATAAGGTAGAAAAGCACAGCATAAGAACAGGCCTTTCAGCCCACAATGTCAGTGCCGAACGTGATATCAAGGCCATCACATATCTGCCTGCACGTGACTCATATCCTTCCATTCCCGGCATATCTATTTAAATGTCACTATCACCTTTGCGTACAACGGTTGGCCCACACATCTCCTTTAAACGGAGAACATATTCCCAGTCTAGGTGCAAATGCATCTTTCTGGAAGTGACAGGTCCATTGTACTGAACCATTACAGTGGCCCCAGACTGCTCCGATCAGAACCCCATTGTAATGAACTCACCTCTTGGCTTGCTCCTCTGCATATTTGAAGGGATAGTTTGCTAGCGTTGCTTGATATCCTGTGTTTTTCACCATGTTATTCCAGGTGATCAATCTCTGGCCAATTGCCGTTCCTCTGGGCTCAAACCCCTGGAAACAATTCACAGAGAAACATCACCCGCCGGCCAGGGGACATCTCACCCAATCCTCACGACGCATATGTACTCCAGCAACTAGTGTCAACAGGAATGCCCTGTTACGTTCACCCCCTCCCCGTCACCCCCTGTGCCACTGGGCGAGGCCACTCTCGGCTCACTCAGCTCAATGGCCAATGTGTGCAGAGGGAGGATGGGTGAGGAGCCATGTTCAGGAGGGAAGTCATTACAAACTGGACCATTTGGATGGAGTGTGCTCTCTGTTGTAATATTTGAACCTCTGTCCACATCCGGAACGAGCTGCCAGAAGAAACTACAGAAATGGATATAGTTTAATTTAGTTTAGTTTATTATTACCACTTGTACCGAGGCACAGTGAAAAGCTTTATGTGACTACCAGTCACAGAAAAGACTATACATGATTACATTCAGTCATTAACAGTGCACGGATACAGGATAAAGGGTGCAACATTTAGTGCTGGATAAAGGTTGATAAAGTCCAATTAAAGATAGTTCCAAGGTCTCCAATGAAGAATGTGGGAGGTACTCTCTTGCCCAGATTCCATATAGTTATAGTTTAGAGATACAGCCTGGAAACTGGCCCTTCGGCCCACCAAGACCATGCTAACCATCGATCACCCTTTCACTCTAGTTCTATGTTATTCCACTTCCTTTATCCCTTCCCTCGACACTAGGGACAATTTACAGAGGCCAATTAACCTTTACTTACCTCTCGATCCCTCTCTATCCCCTCTCTTCTCGCTATCTCCCTCTCTTCTCTCGACCTCCCGCTCTTCTCTCTATGGCTCTCTCTCCCCTCTCGATCTCTTTCTCTCCCCTCTCGATCTCTCTCTCTCCCCTCTCTTCTCGATTTCCCTCTCTCCCTCCCTTCCCTCTGTGAGAGTTGGCAGCCCTGCTATGCCTTAGGCCCAAAAGAGGATATTAAAAAAATTACATAATGGTCTTTGTAAGAAGACTTTAATAAGCTCTTCTATCTGTCCCACCATATATTTATATGAATGTGTGTTTGTGTGTGCCTGTAATTTTGTGCACAGTGTGTGTTAAAGCAATACAAGGGAAGCTGCACAATACAATGTAAGGGAAACTACGCAAAGGTGGGGGGTGGGGAGGAAAGATGTGAGGGAAATGGGGGAACAGGGGGAAAAGGGAGGGAGAGAGTGAAGGGAGGGAGAGAGAGGGAAGGAGGGAGGGAGAGAGGGGGGGAGGGAGATCGAGAGGGGAGAGAGATCGAGAGAACAGAGGGGAGAGAGAGAGATCGAGAGAAGAGAGGGGAGAGAGAGAGAGGAGAGAAAAGAGGGGGAGAGAGAAAGGGATCGAGAGAAGAGAGGGGAGAGAGATCGAGAGTAGAGAGGGGAGAGAGAGAAATCGAGAGGGGAGAGAGAGGGATTGAGAGAAGAGAGGGGAGGGAGAGGGATCGAGAGAAGAGAGGGGAGAGAGAGGGATCGAGAGAAGAGAGGGGAGAGGGAGAGATCGAGAAAAGAGAGGGGAGAGAAAGATCGAGAGGGGGAGAGAGAGATCGAGAGAAGAGAGGGGATAAAGAGAGATAGCGAGAAGAGAGGGGAGAGAGAGATCGTGAGGTAAGTAAAGATCTATTACAAATAAATCTAATAACTTTCTAAAGCATCTTGCTCCTCTATAATCTTTGCTTGCAACTGCTCTGTAGCTTTGGAGCGGATTACACAGCGGGAGGCATTCCGCCAAAATGGCGGCCGTGACGTTCCGTTACATATTACACACCAGTCCATTGGATTTCCGAGGAGTGGCCTATCTTGCTCCTCTATAATCTTTGATTCAGAGATAGTTGCAATAGCAGGCTGTGCCTTTCGATTCTCTCCTGTTGCAATATCTGCAGCCTCCTGCAGTAGGGGCTCTTTCACACACACACACACGGCCAGGAATGTGTGATCAGTCAAGTTCGTTCAGTTGAGAGATACAGCACGGAAATGAAGTCCACGCTGACCGTCGATCACCCATTCACACTAGTTCTGTGTTACCCCACTTTCCCGTCCACTCCATACACACTTGGCACAATTTACAGAGGATAGTTAACCTAGAAACCGTCACGTCTTTGGGATGTGTGAGGAAACCGGAGCACCCGGAAGAAACCCACAAGTTCACAGGGAGAACTTGCAAACTCCACACAAACAGCAGCAGTGGTCAGGATTAAACCGTTGTCTCTCACTGTGAGGAAGCGGCTCCACCAGCTGCGTCACTGTGCCACCTGCGTTTGGGGAAGGTAAATGATGTACAGATTCACAAGGAACTGCAGATGCTTGAATCTGGAGCAAAACACAAAGTGCTGGAGTAACTCTGGGTCAGGCAGCATTGAAGGAGGGAATTATCAGGTGACCTCTCAAGTCAGGACTTCTTCAGATTGATATGCAGGTATTCTGCTCTAATATGTGTTTCTATAGCTCAAATTGGGTATTACACAATTGATGTAGTCATACAGTGTGGAAACAGGCCCCTCAGCACAACTTGCTCACACCGGCCAAAGTGTCCCTGCAACACTAGTCCCAAATGCCTGCGCTTGGTCCATATCCCTCCAAACCTGTCCTATCCATGTACCTGTGTAACTGTTTCTTAAACGTTGGGATAGTCCCAGCCTCAACTGGCAGCTTCTTCCATACACCCACCACCCTTTGTGTGAAAATGTTACCCTTCAGATTCCTATTGAATGTTTTCCGCTTCACCTTGAACCTATGTCCTCTGCCCTTGATTCCACTACTCTGGGCAAGAGATTCTGTGCATCTACCCGATCTATTCCTCTCATGATTTTATACATCTCCATAAGATCACCCCTCATCCTCCTGTGCTCCAAGGAATCGAGACCCAGCCTACTCAACCTCTCCCTATAACTCACACCCTCTAGTCCTGGCAACATCCTTGTAAATCTTTGAACCCTTTCAAGCTTGACAATAACTTTCCTATAACATGGTGCTCAGAACTTAACACAGTATTATAAATGCGGTCTCACCAACTTCTTATACAACTGCAACATGACCTCCCAACTTCTATACTCAATAGAGGGAACACTATGAATCACGCAGGCCAAATTGGTTATAATGCAATTGTAATCGGGAACTAGAGAGCAACGTTAAAAGTTACTTCGAAAATTGACAAGCAGAGAAAAAAGCTGTCTTGCAAAAACAAAATTTGAGAGTTTCCATGTAACCTTCCAACAGCAATCAGACCTCCTTGTGCGATAAGAACACAGTCAGTTAGTTTCATCGCCAGTGGCCACTGAAACCAACAAGCAATCGCTTTTAGATACTTGTGCAACAATACTCTATCAAATGGAACATATAACCTTTATAGTTTGTATAACAAAAATAAACAGTTATTGAAAATACATAATTTTTAACATCCTGCATAGACAATAACATTGCGAGCCTGAAATTCAATAATACAATTGTATTTCTAATGAGAGATAGTTGAAGGGTGGGCAGGACCGGCAACTCTATATCTCAGCGTATAGACTTTTCACACTAGACAGAGGGGGTGTAAAAGGGGAACTGTTAGTCAAAGGTCATCCTGCTTAGGGACTGAGGAAATATATTCTATACGGCTCCTGAAATGAGGCCGCAGAAATAACAGACTCCCTGCGACTTGATGTTAACCTGTTTTCCGACTACGGGTCCTCAACCTGAAACATTTATCTCTTTCTACAGATGCTGCATGACCTGCTCACTGTTTCCACCATTTTCTGTTTTTGTTTCAGATTTCCAGCAACTGCAGGATTTCTGTTAACTCCAGAGAGCAAGCAATCATACCCTTGACTGCACACTGGAAGTGTAAACCAGTTAGCAGCAGCAGGTGGCAGCCTTTGTCATCAGTCTTATTTCCTTGAAGATAGACACAAAAAACTGGAGCCCATTGAGTTACTCCAGCTTTTTGTGCTTATCTTCAGTGCAAACCATCATCTGCAGTTCCTTCCTACACAGTATTATTTCCTTTATACTTGCGGGCTTTGGATAGCAAACTCTCCACCAATGGAAATAATCTCTGTCTCAGATACAGGGATCTAGCGAGTATATTGACAAATCAGACTGATGAAGGGTCCCAACCCGAAACGTCACTGATCCATGTTCTCCAGAGATGCTGCCTGACCTGCTGAGTTACTCGAGCACCTTGTGTCCTTTTGTATATTAACCAGCATCCGCGCTTCCTTTTTCCTACAAGTGCTGAGAAACTCGGTGGGTCAGGCAGCATCTGTGGAGGGAATGGAGAGACGATATTTCAGGTCGGGATCCTTCATCAGACTCATTCAGATAGTGCTGGTTGAGGGGAATGTTGGCCACAGCACCGCAGGGGCTCCCAGCTTCTCTAACGATCCTGGAGTGGGATATGAGTGTGTGCTGCTGTAGTTAGGTGTGCCCTCAGTATGAGATTGCATTCGGAGGACAAGAGCATGACTGTTATGCAAAATATCACTCGCTAGCGGAGAAAGAGCGGAGTTTGACTCTGATGTGAACAAGCGGCAACTGGTTTAACAAAATCTAACCCTCACTGTGTACCCCAGCTGTGACCTGACATGGCATCGGCTGCTCCTAAATATATCATCTTACAGTCTCGCCAGTGGAACACAAGCAACAGCGTTCTAATTACTCTGTGCTGAGTGTCGGATCTCCTCAACACTGTGCATCACATCTTGGAACCATCAATGCAAAGTCACAGCACATCTGAAACTGCTGCTCATTGTTGCTTGGGTTTGCAGACTTGTATATCACTCCTGCACCTCACCTGTATCTACAGTGGCTTGCAAAAGTTTTCATACCCCTTGAACTTTTCCACATTTTGTCACGTTACAACCACAAACGTAAATGTATTTTATTGGGATTTTATGTGATAGACCAACATAAAGTGGCACATAATTGTGAAGTGGAAGGAAAATGATACATGGTTTTCAATTTTTTTTTACAAATTAAAAACTGAAAAGTGTGGCGTGCAAAGATATTCAGCCCCTTTACTTTGATACACCTAAATAAAATCCAGTGCAACCAATTGCCTTCAAGAAGTCATCTAATTAGTAAATAGAGTCCACTTGTGTGTAATCTAATCTCAGTATAAATACAGCTGTTCTGTGAAGGCCTCAAAGGTTTGTTAGAGAACATTGGTGAACAAACAGCATCATGAAGCCCAAGGAACACACCAGACAGGTCAGAGATAAAGTTGTGGAGAAGTTTAAAGCAGGGTTAGGTTATAAAAAAAATATCCCAAGCTTTGAACAGCTCACGGAGCACTGTTCAATCCATCATCCGAAAATGGAAAGAGTATGGCACAACTGCAAACCTACCAAGACATGGACATCCACCTAAACTGACAGGCCAGGCAAGGAGAGCATTGATCAGAGAAGCAGCCAAGAGGCCCATGGTAACTCTGGAGGAGCTGCAGAGATCCACAGCTCAGGTGTGAGAATCTGTCCACAGGACAACTATTAGTCGTGCACTCCACAAATCGGGCTTTATGGAAGAGTGGCAAGCAGAAAGCCGTAGTTGAAACAAAACCATAAGAAGTCCCGTTTGCAGTTTGCCACAAGCCATGTGGGGGACACAGCAAACATGTGGAGGAAGGTGCTCTGGTCGGATGAGACCACAATTGAAGTTTTTGGCCTAAATGCAAAACGCTATGTGTGGCGGAAAACTAACACTGCACATCACCCTGAACACACCATCCCCACTGTGAAACATGGTGGTGGCAGCATCATGCTGTGGGGATGCTTTTCTTCAGCAGGGACAGGGAAGCTGGTCAGAGTTGATGGGAAGATGGATGGAGCCAAATACAGGGCAATCTTGGAAGAAAACCTGTTAAGAGTCTGCAAAACACTTGAGACTGGGGCGGAGGTTCACCTTCCAGCAGGACAACGACCCCAAACATACAGCCAGAGCTGCAATGGAATGGTTTAGATCAAAGCATATTCATGTGTTAGAATGGCCCAGTCAAAGTCCAGACCTAAATCCAATTGAGAATCTCTGGCAAGACTTGAAAATTGCTGTTCACAAACGTGCCCCATCCAATCTTACTGAGCTTGAGCTATTTTGCAAAGAAAAACGGGCACAAAAATCAGTCTCTAGATGTGCAAAGCTGGTAGAGACATACCCCAAAAGACTTGCAGCTGTAATTGCAGCGAAAGGTGGTTCTACAAAGTATTGACTCAGGGGGGCTGAATACTTTTGCACGCCACACTTTTCAGTTTTTTAATTTGTAATAAAATTTGGAAACCATGTAACATTTTCCTTCCACTTCACAATTATGCACCACTTTGTGTTGGTCTATCACATAAAATCCCAATAAAATACATTTACGTTTGTAGTTGTAACATGACAAAATGTGGAAAAGTTCAAGGGGTATTTTTGCAAGCCACTGTAAGCTGGTCCCTTTCGCCTGTGTTCACTGCTTGGCTAGTCAGCCTGGCTGGGAATTTCTTCCAATACCTACCCCACCACCTAATCACGGAGTTAGAGAGCTGCATAGCACGGAAACTGGGCCTTCGGCCCACCTGGTCCATGCCAACCAAGTTGGCTCACTGCACTAGTTCCAATCACCTGCATTTGGCACATATTCCTCCAAACACTTTAGACTCCAGAGATACAACTTCGGCCCACTGAGTCCGCACCAACCAGTGATCACCCTGTGCACTAACCTACACACACTAGGTATAATTTTACTACTTACGAAAGTCAACTAACCTACAAACCTGTAAGTCTTTGGAGTGTGAAAGGAAACCGGAACACCCGGAAAAACCCACACTGTCACCGGGAGAACGTACAAACTCCGTACAGACAGCAGGCATGGTCAGGATCGAACCATGGCCTCTGGCGCTGTAAGGCAGTAACTCTACCACTGCCCTCCCGATGGACTTCTATCCATATATCTGTCCATGTCTTTTAATTGTATCTGCTTCTGTGGCTTCCTCTGGCAGCTAATTCCAGATACAAATTACCCTCTGAGTGACAACGTTGCCCCTGTGGTCCCTCTTAAATCTCTTCCCTTTTACCTTAAGGCTACACTCTCTAGTTTTAGAATTCACTATCCTGGGGAACAGACTGTGAGCGTTCACTTCATACATGCTGCTCATGATCTTGTACACATTATATGTAGCTTTTTCTGGCAGCTCTAGGAGGATTTCTCCCAATACCCCGACTTGATTGTAATCTTGTATTATCTGATTTGATTAGAAAGCACGCAACAAAAGCTTTTCACTGTATCTAAGTACACGCGGCAATAATAAACCACAACCTAAGAGTACCACCCTGAGCTCCAGACCAGGAGGCAACATGTTTTAGGAGGGCAGTAGATGCCTTGTGGAAGAGGTCAACTCTTCAGACGATGATGAAGTGTACAGAATTAGGGCCAAGGCTGCAAAATAGACCAAAAAAGGAGGGCTGAAGGGATCAAAGCGTTTTATGGGGAGAGGTAGAGAGAACCGTGTTGTGGCCCAGGATTCAAGTTTGGCATTGATTCTGCGGAGAATCTACATCCACACGGTGGAGCAAGAGGGCTGGGTGTCACGTCTGCAAGAACCACCAAGGTGACGAATTGAGTTTGGATTCCATAGGTGCAAATGGATGTCAATGTCAATAGGCATGAGAGGACCCACACCAGGACGGCTTAAAGGGGTGGGGGAAGAGATGTACTTGGAAGAGCAGAGGGTTGCTGAGCCTGTGTGTACAGTGGGCACCTTGCTGTGATTCACTCTTTTTGTCACACGTGGGTATTACTGGCAAGTAACTTGTCGGCTACACCTGTCAGGATGCGTGGGCTAGTCAGGATGCGTGAACCGCCTTCTGCATCCACTACAAAGGTGTGACCAAAGGTGCAAGGCCACGGCATAATCAAGGACCAGTCTCACCCCGGTCACTGAATCAAGGACTAATCTCACCCCTCTTCTCCCCTCCCCCATCAGGCAAGAGGTACAGCTGTTTGAAAAGGCACACCTCCAGATTTGGCAACAGTTTCTTTCCAGCAGTTATCTGGCAACTGAACCGTCATCCTCTTACCAGCCAGAGGGCGGTCCTGACCTCCCACCTCCCTCATTAGAGATCTTTGAACTGCCTTTAATCGGACTTTATCTTGCACTAAATGTTGTATCCTTTATCTGTGCACTGTGGGCGACTTGATTGAAATCATGTATGGTCTTTTCTTTGACTGGAAAGCATGCAACAAAGATCTTTTCGCCACCTCGGTACACGTGACAATAATAAACAAAACCAAGTGGTTGGCCTGGCTGTGAGACAGCCATACTGGTGAGCACGGCAGATTCCTACCTGGGGACCTTGGTGAAACTACTGTTCTTGTTTACCGCATTGTTTTGGCATCATCACCACCGAGAGGAGATCTTTTCAAATAATTGCAGCTCACTTTAATTTAACTGGAGTGCTGATCAGAACGTGGGTGAATAAAGTGGGCTTAGTGTAAGATCAACATGACCGGAGGGCTTGGTGAGTCAATGATTACATTCAAAGCTGAGATCAGATATATATATATTGATACACAAAAGATAGTTAATAGTTAAGACAAAATGTGCTGGATTAATTCAGCGGGTTAGGCAGCATCTCTGGAGAACATGGGTAGGTGATGTTTCGGGTCGAGACCCTTCTTCATTTCAACAGATCAAGGACACAAAGTGCTGAGGTAACTCAGCGGGTCATGCAGCATCGCTGGAGAACGTGGATAGAGGTGACATTTTGGGTGGGGTACCTTTTTCAGGTCAGTAGTTTCTGATCACAGTGATATTAAGGGAGAGGAGGAAGTGGTGGGAAGTGATTGAGGTGGAAGATGTGCCCTGGTGTTGACAGGCGCGGGATGTGTAGTCATTCTCCTGGGAAACGCGAGGCACTCACCAGCAGTGGGTCAGAGAAGTCTGGAAGGTCTGGCACCAGGATCCCGACCAAGGCACATATCACGATCAGCACTGTGCAGAAGCCCAGCACCACCACCGGCCAGTCTGCGATCAGAGCCGCGTAGCTGCAAGTAGGAAACACGCATCACACAACCTCTGCCGCCTGGAGTATCGCAGACCCAACTCCTCGGCTGTGCCCATGATTCAATACCTGCTCTATCCCCTCTCTTTCCGCTGCCCACCCCCCACCGCGATGCACACACAGTTTACTTTAGAGCTAAAGCACAGAGACAGGCCCATTGAGCACACGCCGACCAACAATCACCCCGCACACTAGCACTATCCTAACCACTAGGGATAATTCACAATGTTTTGTAACCAAAGCAAATTAACCTACAAACCCGCACGTCTTTGGAGTGTGTGAGGAACCCGGAGCACCCGGAGAAAACCCCACGCGGTCACAGGGACAACGTACAAACACTGTTCAGACAGCACCCGAGGACAGGATGGAACCTGGGTCTCTAGCGTCGTAAAGCCCCTGGTAGACCCACCTTTACACTAGTGCCCCCCCACCTGGTTCTCCCACCATTTCCTACCCCCTCACCCTGCTTCTTTCCCTTCCTCAGTACATTCATCTCACATCCCCAAGTCCCATATTTCCACTAAAAGACACAACGTGCTGAAGGAACTCAGCAGGTCAGGCAGCATCTCTGGAGAACACGCAGAGGTGATGTTTTGGGTCAGGTCCCTTCTCAGACCAGAAACATGACCTGTCCATGTTCTCTAGAGATGCTGCCTGAGTTATCCCAGCACTTTGTGTTTTTTTTTGTAAAGGTAGTGCATCTGTAGTTCCTTCTGTCCCCACATTTCCATTTATCCTCCCCCTTTGTCCCTTCCCACCCATATCCCTCCAACTGGCTTTATTTTTTACTCCTTCTCCTCACCCCTTATCTGACAACCTGAATTGCAATTGTTTCACACAGAGGGTGGTGGGTAAATGGAACGAGCTGCCAGAGGAGGTAGATGAGGCAGGTCCTATCACAACTTAGAGGATCTAACAGAGGGTGTTGGGTATATGGAACGTGCTGCCAGAGGATAAAGTAGGTGCTGCACCAGCATTTAAAAGACACTTGGACAAGTACATGAATGGGAAGGGTTTTGAGGGATATGGACCAGGTGGGACGAGTGTAGATGGGACATCTTGGTCCGTGTGGTGGAGTTGGGATGAAGGGCCCGTTTCAGTGTTGTGTGACTATGGCTCTATAAAGCCAATGATCTCCTTCTCAAACTAAGCTACTCACCTTCGAGGAAATCGGAATGGTCTCGGAGGTCTGAAAGAAAAGCAGAATATGCAGAGTTAGAGGTGCTGCAGGTAGACTGCTGCTCAAGATAGAATACGTTGTGCCGTTTCCTGGGCTCTGTCTGCCATTCACCCTGGGGGTGAGGCTGGCCCGACACTCGTCTCCCCGTCACTGAATGTGCCGTTAGCAGCTGTCCACCGACTCCTGGCACAATGCTCCCCGCATCCGTGTGGCCTCATCCTGTGGACATCAGCCTCACCATTTGAGACCTTGCAGAAACCTTACAAATCAGATCATCCTTCCATCAGTGGCCTGCCAAATGTTGATGCAGGAACATAGAGTCATGCAGCGTGAAAATAGGCCCTTCGGCCCCACTCGCCCACACCGACCAACATGGCCCATCTACATTAGTGCAACTAATATGGTTCCTCTAAGGTTTAGAGGAACCATATTCCTCTAAACCTTAGACACATAAAGCTGGAGTTATTCAGCAGGACAGACAGACTGTCAAAGCTGCACAGTCAGACCTAAAAACTGTTTTTTTCCACGAGTAGTAGTTCTACTCAGTAACCAAAAATCCTTTTGCCCTGGTATTTTATCTAATTCACACGTGTAATCAATAATGTTTTATTATTAATTTTTAATGTTTTATGTGTCATTCCTAACTGTCATGTTGTCACTTGCGGGCGGAGCATCAAGGCAAATTCCTTGTATGTGAATACTTGGCCAATAAACTTATTCAACATTCATCTCTGGAGAGAAGGAATAGGTGACGTTTCGAGTTGAGACCCTTCTTCGTTTTCTCCCTCTAAACCTATCCTATCCATGCACCTGTCTAAATGTTTCCTAAATGTTGTGATGTCCCCCTACCGCCTCCAGCAGCTTGTTCCATACGCCACCACCCTTTGTGTAAAATGGTTGTCTCTCTGGGGTCTGTTAGTTGCCCCTGGTATGTAGGTAGTGGATGAGAATGTGGGACAACATAGAACTAGATGGCCGGTGTGGACTCGGTTGACTGAAGGCTTGTTTCCATGCTGCATCTCTCTCTCTGTTTCTCTCCACACAATGTTCAAGATTATTACCCATTATCGCAACTAGGGTAAAGACACAACATTTCACCTGACACGGGGTGGAAGGGGAGGACATTATTCTCCCTGCTTCAGCTGCAATGTAGCTCCACTGCCCCAGCAAAGCATTCATTGTCAGAGGACGCTGAAGGTGGCTTGTTCCACGGTGGCCATTGAGGAAAGTGGAAACATCTGCTGAGCAGTGACCTGTGTGACCAGGGGGCAACGGCGGAGGTTAAACCAACGAGTTAGTTTAGTTTGGTTCCGTTTAGAGATACAGCATGGAAACAGGCCCTTCGGCCCACCGAGTCCGCACCAACCAGCAATCCACCCACACTAACACACCAGGGACAATTTTACATTTAAAACCAAACCAATTAACCTACAAACCTGTACGTTTTTGGAGTGTGGGAGGAAACCAAAGATCTCGGAGAAAACCCACGCAGGTCACAGGGAGAACGTACATACTCCGTACAGACAAGCCCGGGTAGTCAGGATCGATTCCGGGTCTCTGGTGCTGCAAGGCAGCAACTCCACTGCTGCGCCACCCATTGCTCTGACAGAGATTCAATGGACACAAAATGGTCTCTCATAAGATTTACAAGGATGTTGTCAGGGCTCGAGAGCTTGAGCTAAGGGGAAAGGTTTATTATCAGCACCTGTATCAAGGGACAGTGAAAAGCTTTGCATACTATCCAATCAGATCAGATATACTACAGAAAAATACAATCAAGTCAAACTTAAGTACAATAGGTAAAGCAAAGGGGAAGATACAGAGTGCAGAATATAGTTCTCAGCATTGTAGCGTATCAGTTCCAGACACAAAATCCAAGGTCCGCAATGGGATGGAGGTGAATCGGACAGTGTCCAAGCTGATGGAAGGACCGTTCAGAGGTAGGACATAGGAGGCTGAGGGGTGATCTTATAGAGGCGTATAAAATCACGAGGGGAATAGATGGCCTCTCTGTGCAGTAGCCACTCTGTGATTCATTGACAATGCTCAGTCGAGTGAGTTGTTTCTCTGCAAACGAAGCTCAGCATGTCTTCCCTCCGTCAGTGGAAAAACCTGGCGGAGGACAGGACAGACCGTTGGAAATATTTGGCCTCTCCCCACCGGGAATAGTGCAACTTCCCATCTGTTGTTGCAAGCTGCAATAATTGTTAAATAAATTTCCAACAGCCCCTGAATCCTCGGGAGTGCATGTAATCCATGGTGTGGCTGAGCAGACGTGACAGAGCTCATCGCAGCTGTACAAACAGAAATCAGCTGGTCAAACATCAAGGACGGCTGCCTGCATTCCCCTCCCCGCTTCACGGTGGCGCAGCGATACAGTTGCTGCCTTACAGCGAATGCAGCGCCGGAGACCCGGATTCCATTCCCACTACAGGTGCTGTCTGTACGGAGTTTGTGCATTCTCCCCGTGACCTGCGTGGGTTTTCTCCGAGATCTTCGGTTTCCTCCCACACTCCAAAGGTTTGTAGGTTAATTGGCTTGGTAAATGTAAAAATTGTCATTAGTGGGTGTAGGATGGTTTTAGTGTGCGGGGATCGCTGGTCGGCGTGGACCCGGTGGGCCGAAGAGCCTTTTTCTGTGCTTATCTCTAAATTAAACTAAACTAAACACCATCGCTGCACGTCACACACTGTCTCGTACGTTCAAACTCTGACTGCACACACGGCTGCTGCTTCCAGTGCTCATCGACTTTATCTCCTGAAAGTGGTGTTTCAGGTAGACAGAGCGGTGAAGAAAGCTTTGTTTCGTTTACAGATACAGCGTGTAAACATGCCCTTTACAATTTTCACAAGCCAATTAGTCTACAAACTGGTTCCTTTTTTTTGAGGCACGGGAGCAAACCGAAGCACCTGGAGAAGAGCCAATGTGGTCACGGGGAGAACGTACAAACTCCGCACAGACAGCACACTTAGTCAGGATCGAACCTGGGACTCTGCCGCTGTGCGACAGCAACTCCATTGCTGCGCCACTGTGCCACCCAAGCTTCTGAAACAATCTTCCGCCACCGCCGCTTGCTTACTTCCATGAAGCCTATTCTCTTCCGGTACCTCACCCGTGTCTAATGATGATTCACGCATCTCAGCCCAGGACTCCTGCAATTTCTTCTCCAGCTTCCCGCAGTGTCCATGGATATATCTGATCAAGGCCAGTAGATTTATCTACCTTCACACACCTTAGGACCTTCAGCACCTCCTCGTCCATAATACAGACATCTCAAGGCATCTCCATTAACTGTCCAAAGTTCCTCTCTGTTATCAGGCTTCTGAACGGCCCTTCCATAAGCTAGGGCACTGTCCGATTCACCTCGGCCCCATTGCGGACATTGGACTTTGTCTGTGGAACTGGTGCGCTACAATGCTGAGAACTATATTCTGCACTCTGTATCTTCCCCTTTGCTCTGCCTATTGTACCTGAGTTTGGCTTGATTTTATTTATGTGTAGTATTATCTGATCTGTTTGGACAGCATGCAAAACAAAGCTTTTAATTGTACATTGTTACACATGACCATTAAAACTAAACCTAATAATGAATGAGTGATACTTTATTGTCACATGTGTCGAGTCACAGTGATATTCTTTGTTTTACGCGCCCACGGTATGCAAAGAGTCGCCAGATAAATGCTGCCAACAAAGTTACAAGCATCCCATTTTAACTGAGGTACAGTGAAAAGCTTTTGTTGCTTGCTAACCAGTCAGTGGAAAGACAATACATGATTGCAGTCTTGCAACCCTGCCATCCACAGTGTACAGATGCAGGATAGGGGGAATAACGTGAATAATGCTTTCATTTGAAGAGCTCGATGCTGCACTCCTGTATCTCTGTGACAACTCGGATGGAGCAAGGGCAGTGCAGGCAGGAAGGGGTTGCATTGCGAGGCTGAGGACAGCGTGTGGAGGCACTGGAGCTCTGTTTCTGCCTGACTGCTCCTCAGAACCCACCCACACAAACAGGAAGACGAGCTCCGAGCAACACATCGTCAGAAAAGGAGTTAAAGGCTACCATGGGGAGTCAGATTAAAAGGAGAAGGATGGAAACTTCCTGAAAACAAAATGCCTGGAAAAAATTGTGAGCCACACAGAGATACCAGCTGGACGAAAGTACTGCACAAGAAATGGTGTCATGGAGAACAGATGGAGCAGCGAATCACCGGGACCTCAGTGGAACGGACCACACTTCACTCATTAACTCAGCTCTTGGAGCTAACGTTTGTTCAAGTTCTTCACATGCCCTATGGGACAACGTTATGTGCATATTGGCTACAGTATTTCTCACAAAGGAAGGCTCAGGGGTTGTGAAATGTGCGGGGTAAATTGGTAAATGAAAGGCCTTGTCATGGCATGAAGAGCGGAGCCGAGAGGAGTTGAAGACGGGGACCACAGTGTCAAGGGCTGCATTGCACCCCAGCTTCTACAAAGGTGGCACAGTGGCGCAGCTCGTAGGGCTGCTGCCTCGCCACTCCAGAGACCCGGGTATGGTCCTGACATTGGACGCTGCCTGTGTGGAGTTTGTACGTGTGGCCACTTGGGTTTCCTCCCACATCCCAGAGATGTGCAGGTTTGTAAGTTACCTGGCCTCTGTAGATTGCCCCCCTAGTATGCAGGGAGTGGATGAAAAAGTGGGATAACAGAGAACAAGTGCAAACGGGTTGCGGATGGTCAGCGTGGACTCGATGGGCAGAAGGGCCTGTTTCCATGCTGTATCTCTGAACTAAAGGTTGGATGGAGATTAGAGGGGCAGGGGTGCAGAGCGTCCCACGTTGGTCTTGACTGGGCTTGAGGCTGAATTGCTGGCTGACGTTCGATAAGACGTCTGACCCATTCTCGTCCCATCATCATTGTCCCTGCTACCTCAACAGCACAGCGCTGTGATCTGGGACTTGCCGACTGACCGACCACAGTTACGCACTGGATATATCTACTTTCTGGTCCAACACTGCGACCTACAGCAGCGAGGCCAAAGAGGACAAGGTGAACCTGACAAACCGTGGAGGGAATAGACAGGCCGACAGAATCAGTCTAAAGAAAGATCCCAACCCAAAATGTTGTCCGACCATTCCTTCCCGCTGACTTCCTTCAGCACTTTGCTCCAACTGGACACTCAACTGCCTGACTGATGAAGGCCTGCATGCCAAATTCCAGGGACTTCTCCAAGCCACAACAAGCTCTGTGGATTACACTGATCTTTGTATTTATTAAAGCCAGCATTTCAGAAAAGGCTTTCTTTCTTGAAAGCCAAAAGCAGCCCCACGTCCAGTGCAATTAGTGAGATTGAAGTGGTCTGGGGAGGGAGGTGGAATGAACGGGTGCAGCTCTCAAATCTCCACATGCATCGTCAACTGAAACATAACTTCAACACTGTGAAATATGGCATTCACTTCAAAGTGGCTGCTTCATTAATGCAGATACTCAAGCTGTGCAGTAATGGACAAGTGAAGCTCATTGTTTTTGGGCAGTGGGAAATTACCGACCGGTGGAGCACACACAGAGGTGGCCTCTGTATACAGCTGCTTCAGTAATCATCTCCACTCACTGTGCTGGACCACGGGACAGGCAAACCACTCGCATTGAATTCTGCAATGTTCGGTAATCTACTAAATAAAGGGGTGGCACAGGAGGTAGTGCTACTGCCTTACAGTGCCAGAGACCCGGGATCGATCCTGACGACGGGTGCTTGTCTGTACGGAGTTTGTACATTCTCTTCGTGACCTGCATGGGTTTTCTCTTCGGTCTTCGGTTTCCTCCCACACTCCAAAGACGTACAGATTTGTAGGTTAATTGGATTGGAAGAAATGTCAATTTTCCCTAGTGTGTGTAGGAGTGTTAATGTGCGGAGATCGCTGCTCGGTGCAGACTTGGTGGGCCGAATGGCCTGTTTCCGCGTTGTACCTCTAAACTAAATTCTAACAAGTACCCCTCCCCTTTCTCCCCTACACCTCCCTTTCATATCCCCCTCCACACCCCACCTGGAGACACCTATTTCTCCCCTCTCCCTCCATCTACAAGCCTTCTGGCATCACAACTTGCAACTCTTCAATCCTTTTGTCTCGCAGCTTTCAAAAAAAAAAATGGATCCATCTGAAAAGGTGCAAGGTAACTTGGACAGTTTGGGTGAGTGGGCAGATGCATGGCAGATGCAGTATAATGTAGATAAATGTGAGGTTATCCACTTTGACAGCAAGAACAGCGAGGCAGATTATTATCCCAATGGTGTCAGATTAGGTAAAAGGGGAGGTGCAACGAGACCTGGGTGTCCTTGTACACCAGTCACTGAAAGTAAACATGCAGGTACAGCAGGCAGTGAAGAAAGCTAATGGCATGTTGGCCTCCATAGCGAGAGGAGACCAGTGAGTCCACATCTGGTGTATTGTGTGCAGTTTTTGTGTACGAACTTGGGGAAGGACATCCTTGCTATTGAGGTAGTGCAGCTTATGTTCACGAGGTTAATCCCCAGGATGGCGGGACTGCCATATGAGGAAAGATTGGAAAGACTGGGCTTGTCTTCACTGGAGTTTAGAAGGATGAGGGGGGATCTTATAGAAACATATAAAATTATAAAAGAACTGGACAAGTTAGATGCAGGAAAAATGTTCCCAATGTTGGGGGAGTCCAGAACCAGAGGCCACAGACTAAGAATAAAGGGGAGGCCATTTAAAACTGAGATGAGAAAAACCTTTTTGACACAGAGAGTTGTGAATTTGTGGAATTCGCTGCCACAGAGGGCAGTGGAGGCCAAATCACTGGATGCATTCAAAAGAGAGTTAGATAGCGCTTTTGGGGCTAGCGGAATCAAGGGGTATGGAAAGAAGGCAGGCAAGGGTTACTGATTGTGGATGATCAGCCATGATCACAATGAATGGCGGTGCTGGCTCGAAGGTCCGAATGTCCTCCTCCTGCACCTATTTTCTATGTTTCTAAGAAGGGTCCCGACCCAAAATGTCACTTATCCATGTTTTCCAGAGATGCTGCCTGACCTGATGAGTTACTCCAGCATTTTGTTCTGTTTTTTATACACCTGCATTTGCAGTTCCCCGTGACAAATGTAGGTCAGAGACGAAGAAACTTTAACAAGGAAACACAGAACAATTGGTCAAATACTTCAGTTCTGCCTTCACAACAGAAGCTATAATGAACCCATGTCAAAATCCTGGGACAGGAAGGGGCTGACCAAAAACAGTGTTAGTAAATGAGAAATGGTGAAGAAATGAATGGCGCTAAAGACCCTCAGAGTGACAGTCAACGAGTTGGACAGCACAGAAACGGCCCCTTGGCTCATCATGTCCATGCCAGCCTTTTCGCCAATCCACACTATTTATTCAAATCTACACCAGAAGGCAGCACAATGCGGTAGAGTTGCTGCCTCACAGTGCCAGAGACCCGGGTTCGATCCTGACTACCGGTGCTGCCTGTACGGATTTTGGATGTCTTCCCCTGGCCTGTGTGGGTTTTCTCTGGGATTTCTGGTTTCCTCCCACATTCCAAAGAAGTACAGGTACGTAGGTGAGTTGGCTCGATATAATTGTAAATTGTCCCGAGTGTGTGTAGGACAGTGTTAATGTGCGGGAGATCGCTGGTTGGCACGGACTCGGTGGACTGAGGAGTCTGTTTCCGCGCTATATCTCTAAACTAAAAACAAAACTAATTACATTTAATTAGTTACATTTAAAACTGTAACGTCCTGGTTCAGGAATAGCTTCTTCCCTACTGCCATCAGGCTATTAAACACTACAACGAATAAGCTCTGAACTGCAAAAGATTATTATTATTGCACTATATTTGTTATTTATTGAACTTTTTCATTTTTTCTCTTCCACCATTATGTACTATGTTTACATATTCACATATTCTGTTGTGCTGCAGCAAGTAAGAATGTCATTGTCCCATCCGTGACATATGACAATAAAACACTCTTGACTCTTGCCTTGACTCTTGATTCATTGGAACGATGTCTAGAAACATAGAAACATAGAAATTAGGTGCAGGAGTAGGCCATTCGGCCCTTCGAGCCTGCACCGCCATTCAATATGATCATGGCTGATCATCCAACTCAGTATCCCGTACCTGCCTTCTCTCCATACCCTCTGATCCCCTTAGCCACAAGGGCCACATCTAACTCCCTCTTAAATATAGCCAATGAACTGGCCTCAACTACCCTCTGTGGCAGAGAGTTCCAGAGACCCACCACTCTCTGTGTGAAAAAATTCCTTCTCATCTCGGTCCTAAAGGATTTCCCCCTTATACTTAAGCTGTGACCCCTTGTCCTGGACCTCCCCAACATCGGGAACAATCTTCCTGCATCTAGCCTGTCCAACCCCTTAAGAATTTTGTAAGTTTCCATAAGATCCCCTCTCAATCTCCTAAATTCTAGAGAGTATAAATGTCTGCCGTACATGGTGTATGAAACAATTCTGCGGCTTTTACTACAATCCCATGCTTCCACCACTAGATGCCACTGCCAGACAGTGATACAGGAAGGAGCCAGAACTCCTGCATCTGGGCTGACCTTGCTGACCGATAGATCTCACAGCCTACTCGCTGAACAGCAACAGGACCTCCTGACCTTGCTGGGCCACAGCTGCATCTTAGTAAAAGACTAAATAGTTCACGACACATTAAAACAGCATTTGGGATCTTTGGCATCTTAAACAGAAGCAAACAACCGCCAGGAAGTTATGCAAAACCATTATGCATTTCAGCTGATGTACTGGATGTAGTTGTGTGCGCTGCGCTTCAGGAAAAATGTCAAGGCATTTAGACTTTGGAGTCAAGAGTACGTTCTGGTCATGTGTCCCAGATAGAACAACTTGCTGCATCACAACAGAATATGTAAACATAGTACACTGTAAACAATATAATAAACACGAGAGAAAAAAAGTTCAGTGTGTGTATATATACACATACTCACAAGTACAAACACACACACACATATATATGTATACACACACTCAAAAAACAAACAACAGAAGTGCAATAATAATAATAGTCTATTGTAGTTCAGAGCTTATTTGAGGTTGTCGTGTTTAACAGCCTAATGGCTGTAGGGAAGAAGCTGTTCCTGAAACTGGACATGACAGTTTTCAGGCTCCTATAACTTCTTTCCTATTGCAGGAGTGAAATGAGTGTGGCCAGGATGGTGCGAGTCTCTGATGATGCTGGCTGCCTTTTTGAGGCAGCGACTCCGGTAAACCCCTTCGATGGTGGGGAGGTCAGAGCCGGTGATGGACTGGGCAGTGTTCACAACTTTTTGCTGTCTTTTCCGCTCCTGAACGTTATGCGTCATTATGCTCTCTACTGCGCACCTGTAGAAGTTCAAGGGAATCCTCATTGACATACTGAATCTCACTAATCTTCTCAGGAAGCAGAGGCGCTGACGTGCTTTAATTATAATTACATCAGTGTGCTTTGTCCAGGAAAGATCTTTGGAAATATGCATGCACAGGAATTTGAAGTTTTTGCCTCTCTCTACCTATGATATAAACAGGATTGTGGGTCCTCATCCTTCCCCTTCCAAAATCCACAATCAGTTCATTGGTTTTACTGATATTGAGAGCCAGGTTGTTGTGCTGGCACCATTTGGTCAATCGGTCCATCTCCCTTCTATACTCTGACTCATTACCATCTGTAATTCGTCCAACAACTTGTCATCGGCAAACTTGAAGATGGAGTTGGCTACACAGTCATGAGTATAGAGTGAGTAGAGCAGGGGGCTGAGCACGCTCCCGTGCTGATTGTTAATGAGGAAGAAGGATTTCTGCCAATTCGAACAGACTGTGGTCTGTGGATGAGGAAGTCGAGGATCCAATTGTAGAGGGATGCGCAGAGACCCAGTTCCATGAGCTTGGTAACCAGCTTTTTATAATCAAAAAGTTTATTCAATAATTAAAAATAACATTTACAATACAATAAAACAAAACAGAACCCACCACCACAATACAAGACAAACAAATATACTAAATAAACTACAGTACAACTATGGTACAATCCTTGTCAAGGATGCGTTCAACCCCCCGCAGTGCCCAGCGGTCCCGGAAATCCCCCAGGGTGCCTGTGCATTTTAGTGCCACTGGTCGATAGTCATTGAGGCACGTCACCTTACTCTTCTTGGGCACCGGTATTATTGATGCTCTCTTAAAGCAGGTGGGAACCTCAGACCTCAGTAGTGAGAGGTTGAAAATGTCCGCAAAATCCCCAGCCAGTTGGTCTGCACAGGTTTTGAGAACTTGACCGGGTATACCATCAGGTCCAGGCGCTTTCCGAGGGTTCACCCCCCTGAAGGATCTTCTGACTCGGCCTCTGTCATTGTGACTGTAATACCATCAGGGCGTATGGGGGCTCGGGAAGGCACATCATTTAGAGAAACAGCACGGAAACAGGTCCTTCAGCCCACCGAGTAAGCACCAACCAGAAATCATCCCGTACACTAGCTCTCTCCTATAGAGTAGCGACAATCTACAATTTTACGGAAGCCAATCAACCACAAACCTGTACGTTTTGGGGATGTGGTAGGAAACCAGAGCACCCGGAGAAAACCCACGTGGTCACAGGGAGAAGGTACAAACTCCCTGCAGAGAGAAGGAGTAGTCAGTGCGCTGTCCGCTACCCGAAGCCTCATACAGCCAATGTACTGGATGTAATTCTGTGCACTGCACGTCAGCAAGAATGTCAAGGCCCTGGCGAAAGCAAGGCATGGAATATTTGCTGGATGAGCATCAGTGGTTTAGGAGCACACTGAGGCTATTTTCTTTGGGGCAGATGGTTTACGGCAGCGTTTTTTTGTGACAGAACGGTGTTTAAAAACTCAGTGTAAAAAATAGATTTTCAAACTTTTGTAATTTTTTTACATTACAATTAGATTACTAAAGTTGAAAACAAATTAATTAAACAAGGCGGTCAGGCCCTTAGACAGCTAAGTGAGCTTACAGGTGGATGATCTGCCGTAAATGCCAACAGTGAGGAACGATATGTATGCTGGTACCTTTCCGCCTACAAACAAAATAACTGGTTTAATGGGAGATTTAAGAAACTGTTGCAAGTGAAGGCATTTTGGTAAAGTAATAGGCTGACAAGAGTTGTTGGGCCAGAGATCAGGCAAGCTGAGCACAACGATGAAAGGCTGCTGGTTTGGTTGCAAGTTGCCGTGATCGGGCCTGGACTGCCTATAAGGATGGTGGAAACAGAGACGATATGTAAAGAGCAGGAGACTGGGGCTGGCGCAGGATAGAGAAGAGAATAATGGGGCAGGAGCAGGCTAACGGGGCAAGCGTGCATGCTTTCAAGGAGCCAGCACAGTGCATTGCTCTAATTGATATTCTCGCACAGAGTCATAGAGCACGGAAACAGGTTCCTCAGCCCTGCTCATCCATGTTGTCCAAGATATTCCACCTAAACTCGTCCCATGTGTTTGCATTCGCCCAAACCTTTCCTATTCATCTACCTGTCCCGAAGTATTTCAAATGTCATTGTCCCGGCCTTAACTACTTTCCACGGCAGCCCAACCTCTCCCTGCAGCTTTAGCCCTCGAATCTTGGCAATATCCTTGAAAATCTTCTCTGCACTCTCTCCGGATTAACAGCATCCTTCCTATAAGCAGGGTGACCAGAATTGAACACAATACTTATTTTTTATATGTATACTGAATTAAAAATAATAAAATTGATTATGGGTTTTACAGAGTACAACGTTTACATATCTGTTGTGCTGCTGCGTTAGAATTTCTTTGTTCCCGTTTCAGGACATATGACAATAAAACCCTCTTGGCTCTTGATATGTTTGGACTGAGGTTGGTGACACTCAATCATGACCCTGGCAATAAAAACACCAAGTGCTGGAGTAACGCAGCGGGCAGCATCTCTGGATTACCGGCAATAGCAGTTTCCCGTCACTTGTGTGAAGTAACATTCCACGCTGATAAGATCATGCCCTGCCATGAACAATGGAAAGAAGCATTGCTGGTACATTGTAAAGTGTAGACTTGAGACCATTAGGTACAAGCTTCTGTATGTGCGCCAGGTTCATAATCCCTCGGACAGCTGAGGGTTTAGGTAATCTTCACAGACACCAGGCCTCCCTACAACATTCCACTGGTCTGAGCGAGTTGACGTCAGTGGGCCCCGTCTCTGGAACAAAAGATCGGCAGCTCACCCCAGCCTCATTTATCATACCTCCCGACCTCTGTGCGCTCCAAGAAATAAAGTCCTAGCCTGCCCAACCTCTTCCTGCAGCTCAGGCCCTCGAGTCCTGGCAACATCCTTCACTTCAGACTTCGGAGATACAGCACAGTAACAGGCCCTTTAGCCCGTCGTGTTCACCCAGTACACTAGCACTATCCTACACACCAAGGACAATTTACAGAAGCCATTTAACCTACAAATGTTGGGACAGTCCCTGCCTCAACTACCTCCTGTGGCAGCTTGTTCCATACACCCACCACACTTTGTGTGAGAAAGTTACCCATCAGATTCCTATTAAATCGTTTCCCCTTCACCTTGAACCTATGTCCTCTGGTCATGAAATTTACATTTCACTCCATATTTCACGCCTTTTTGTCTCATATAAGTTCATTCATTTTAAGAGCAGAATTAGACCATTTGGACCATTGAGTCACCTCCAGTGTTTGTCACTTACTTCACCCAATTGCCAATAACCCCCCCCCCCCCCCCAATCACATATTTACCAAGCACATACCAGGCTTTGTCCCACCTCCACCTCTCTTTTCCAGCTTTCTCAACCCCTCCTCAGCCTGGAGAGAGGTCCCTTCCCGAAATATCATCTGTCCATTCCTTCCTTATTTACATCAGATGCTGCCTAACCAGCTGAGTTCTTCCAGCACTTTGTGTTTTTTATGCACAATTCCAGCACCTGCAGTTCCTTGTGCCTCCACAGTTTGTGCTGTGCAGAGGTAAAATGCCAGTGAGTTAAATCAGTTCCTGGTGGGAAAGATAAGGACCCTGAGAATAGTTGTGGTGAATCCATCACGTCTCACTCAGCGCTATCTATGCATTAGTTTTGAATAGAATGCTTATTTATAGGTCTCTGCCCGTGGGTTCTGTACCAGTTGATGCTTATTTTTGGAGAAAGCAGTTTTCAACGTTGTGAAATCGTGCGGTCTTGCACAAAGTCGCTGAACAAACTTTATTAAAATTAGATTTCATCCATCGAAAATAAACAATGTACTTTATACAAAAGTATTTTAGTTCCTGAAATACAAATTTTCCCCATTGTGTTTAGTTTGGTTCAGAGAAACAACATAGAAACAGGTCCTTTGGCCCAGCAAGTCCGCGCCGACCGATGATCACTCGTTCACACTAATTCTACGATATCTTGCTTTGTCTCCACGTTTAAGAAGGAGCTGCAGATGCTGGAAAAATCGAAGGTAGATAAAAATGCTGGAGTAACTCAGCGGGTGAGGCAGCATCTATGGAGCGAAGGAATAGGTGACTTTTCAGGTCGAGACCCTTCTTCAGACTGATTTAACTCCTAAAAGTGCAACATTTTCTCGGATGAAACTAAAGCTGCCATTTCTGCACCAATTATATGGCTGATCTATATCCTGCAGTACACTTTGACAACCTTTCTCACAAGCTGCAACTCTACCGATTTTGGAGTTATCTGCAAATTTACTAACCCACCCGTCTACATTTACGCTCAAGTTGTTCATGTATATTACAAATGACAGAGGTCCCAGCACAGACCCCTGCGAAACTCCACTGGTCAGAGATCTCCAGCCTGAATATTGTCCTTCCATCACAACCCTCTGTCTTCTATCAGTAATCCAGTTCCAAATCCATATGACCAAGTCACTATTAATCCCATGCATCTTAATCTTCCGAATCAGTTTACCATGGGGGACTTTATCAAACGCCTCACTACAATCCATGTCGACAACATCCACAGCCGTGCCTTAACCGATCACCTTTGTCACCTCCTCAAAATACTCATAATACATGACCTGATGTGTACAAAGCCACACTGACTGTCCCAAATTTGCCCATTCTCTTCCAATTGTGAGTAAATGCTATCCTGAAGAATCCTCTCCAATTGCATTTCTATCACTAAAGTTTAGTTTAGTTTATAGAGGTATAGCACGGAAACAGGCCCTTCGGTCCACTGAGTCTGTGCTGACCAGCGATCCCTTTGCACTAGCACACACTCGGAACAATTTACAATTTTTACCAAAGCCAATTAACCTACAAACCTGTACGTCTTTGGAACGTGGAGGGAAAGCAGAGCACCCGGGGAAAAGTCACGTGGTCAAGGGGAGAAGGTACTAACTCCGTACAGACAACACCCCTTGTCTGGATTGAACCCGGGTCTCTGGCGCTGTTTGGCAGCAACTCTACCGCTGCGCCACCGTGCCGCCCATTGGTTCTCACCAATGTCGCGTACAACTTTAACATGCCGTCCCAACTCTTGCACCCAGTGCTTCGGCCGATAAAGGCAAGCATGCCGATCACCCCCCTCACCAGCCTGTCTCCCGTGATGTTAGAGTCCCAGGGCAGTGAGATAACCCACAGATTCAGAGCTGCTCGCATTCCTCTACATATTTCTATCACTTTCAGAAGGTTTGTTCTGAAACGATGCTGTATAAATGGTTGCAGCTGCGAGTTTGTGTCAGGGACTAAACTAAAATGACAGTAATTGAAATAAGTTTGCCCCGAGTGCGCTTCTTTTGTAATTATCCCACATCTGTTTGCTGTGCTCACATCCTTCGCCACTTCTAACAGACCCTGCAGCAGCCTTCCCAACAGGCACCCTGTGGAGCGACATTCCAACCTGTGGCTTTGTGCTATCTGTGCCTCGGACTCCCACAGCAGCCGCTCATTACCACATTCCACAGATTCCCCACTAAAAGGTACAAGGAAAACACTCTGACCTTTTCACCTTCCCGCTTCTAACCACATCAACCCTTGTTTTTAAAAACTTTGTTTCCAGCCTTAAAATAACTTTAAAGTGTTTCCAAGTGCGGCAATGTCCAGAGAAAAGGGAGATGGAGGGAGACGGAGGCTGAGATGGACAAAGCTTTTCCAAGGAGTAGACATTCTCTGTTCTGGTGTTATCATTATAACACTTCTTTTGAACCTTCACCAGTGCCTCTGTGTCCCTTGTGTAAAAAGAATTGAGCGTACTTATAAGTACAACTGACACAGTTACGGGCCTGTCCCACTTAGGTGATTTTTTGGACAACTACAGGCGATTGCCGCAAAATTTTCAACATGTTGAAAACTTTTCGGCGACAGCGGCAACAATTTTTGCTGTAGTAGGTTGACGTAGGGGTTGTCTTAGGTACTGTCGTAGGTAAATTCCATTAAAACTAGTCCCTGGCAGTCGCCTAAAGAGTCGCCTAAGTGGGACAAGCCCATTAGGAGGTTTTTTAAGTCAAAACAAAGCATTGGAGGTATATAGAACAGTACAGCACAGGAACAGGCCCTTCAGTGGCACAGTGGTAGTGTTGCTGCCTCACAGTGCCAGAACCCCCTGTTCGATTTTGACCACGGCTGCTGTCTCTGCGGAGTTTGCACGTTCTCCCTGTGACCGTGCGGGTTTTCTCCGGGTGCTCCGGTTTCCTCACACATCCGAAAGACATGCAGGTTTGTTGGTTAATTGACTTCTGTAAAATTGTCCCTAGTATGTAGGATGCGAACATGGGATAACATAGAACTAGTGTACTGGTGATCAATGGTCAGCATGGCCTCAGTGGACCGAAGGGCCTGTTTCCACGCTCTCTCTCTAAACGACAATTAAGCCTACGATGTCTGTGAAGTACTTGATGCTAAGTTAAACCAATCTCCTCGAGTTCCTCAAACTCTTTTGAGCTTTTTGAGGAGGTGATGAAGATAGTCAATAAGAAAAAAGCTGTGGATATTGTCCACATGGATTTTAGTAATGCATTTTATAAAGTTCCTTGTGGAAGTGTGCTATTCTAGCTGGAGGTCTGTGACCAGTGGTGTTCCGCAACAATCTGTGCCAGGAACTGTTATTTGTGATATATATATTTATAAATAACTTGCACGTAAATGTAGATGGGTTGGTTTGTAGATGACACTAAAATTGGTGGAGTTTGGACTGTGAGGACGGCTGCCGAAGCACACATCGTAATATAGATCAGCTGCAGAAATGGGCGGAGAAATGGCAGATGGAGTTTAATACCAGCAAAGTCAGGCAGCATCTGTAGGTATTGCACTTTGGGAGGTCAAATGCAAGGGGAAACAGTTAATGTCATGAATCTTAACAACATTGATGTAGAGAGGGATCTTGGGGACTAAGTCCACAACTCTCTGAATGTAGCTATAGAAGTAGTTTGAGTGGTGAAGAAGGCATATTATACACTTGCCGGACCTTCCACCTCAACCGTCTGTTTCTATGAGTAAGCCAATTTTGAATCCATAGGATTAAGTCACCACGGAAATAGAAGGAAAGTTATTGCAATCCATTCCTTGGGCTAGTATAAACCTTCACATGGAAAAACACAAATTAATCAGGGGTGGTCAACATATACGTAGACTTCAGACTTTGGAGATACAGCGTGGAAACAGGCCCTTCAGCCCACCGAGTCCGTGCCGACCAGCGATCACCCTATACACTAGCACCATCCTACACATGAGGGACAACTCACAATTTACATAGCCAATTAGCTCACAAACCTGTACATCTTTGGAATGTGGGAGGAAACCAGAGCACCCGGAGACAAACCCATACGGTCACAGGGAAAAGGTACAAACTCCGTACGGACAGCACCCGGAGCCAGGATTAAACCCTGGTTTCTGGCGCTGTAAGGCAGCAACTCTACTGCGCCACTGTGCCCCCCTTTATTAAGGGAAAGTTGTGTCTAACTAATATGAGTAAATTCTTTGAGGAAATAATAGGGGAATGGATGAGGACAGTGTGTTTGATGTAGCCCACATGGATTTTGACAAGCTCCCACATGTCCAGCTGGTGAAAGAAGAAAAAGCCCCCGGGACCCAAGGAAGTCAAAATGGATCCAGAATTAGCTCGGTGACAGGAAGGGAAGGGTTGGCAGGTGTTGTTGTGACTATAAAGCAGCTCCCAGTGTGGCTCCACAAGGCACAGCACTTGGTTGTCTGCTTTATATAACTTGTAACTTAGACCTGAATGTAGGGCGTATGACAAATTAGTCTGCAGATGATACAAAAATGTCAGTGAAAAGGAAAGCTTTGTACAGCATGGAAATATAGATGGTCCACTCATTTGGTCAGAAAAATATCAAACAGCATTTAATCTAGTTAAGTTGTGAGATGCAGACAATCCCAGACTCCCGTAAACTCTTACGTATGTCAGATTTTACGCAAGTCGGAATCACCTTAAAACGAGGTAAAAAAGAACTGCAGATGCTGGTTGATACATATAATGAAACAAAGTGCAGGAGTAACTCAGCGGTCAGGCAGCATCTGCAGAGGGAATAGATAGATGATGTGTCGGGTCGGAACCATTCTTCAGATACCAGACTCTTGTGTCTCCATCTTTTTGCTGCATTAGCCCATCCAACCTTTCATTTACCCACACACCCATCTGTGAAAGCCAACGCAACAGCAACAGGGGAAAGGACTACAAGCACAGAAACAAAGACAACTGCATGGACCATGTTCTGAAGTGACATTGTGGATTCTTGGAATAAATGTTAAAGATCTTCACTGGATAAGACAACATCACAGCGGTCATCAAGAAGGCTCAGCAGCGGCTGCACTTCCTGAGGGTCCTCAGGAAGCACAACCTGGACTCCCACCTGCTGCTGACCTTCTACCGCTCGTCCATTGAGAGCCTGTTGACATACTGCATTACAGCATGGTACGGCAGCTGCACCATGGTAGGCAGGGAGAGGCTTCAGAGGGTAGTCAGGGCAGCACAGAAGATCATCGGCTGCCCTCTCCCCTCTCTGATGGACATTTACACCTCCCGCTGCCTCAGCAGGGCGAAGAACATTATCAAGGACAGCTCCCATCCTGCATTTGGCCTGTTCAACCTGCTACCCTCAGGGAGGCGCTATAGGTGCATCAGCACAAGGACAAATAGACTCAAGAACAGTTTCTTCCCAAAATCCATCATCTCCCTGAACTCACACATGCATTGACTTCACCCCCGGACTTTCATCTATCCACCTACTGTAATTTGTACTGTAACTGTAACCCATACTGGATATAGGAATCCTATTATCCATTCTATTATCCATTGTCTTTTTATAGATATGTATATAGTGCTGCAGAAACTGTGCACCTTATCCCCCCCCCCCCTTTTTGTCTTGTTTTTGCACTGAGTAGGAGCAGTTTTTAATCTCACTGTACACGTGTATAGTGACAATAAAAGGCATTCTGATTCTGATTCTGATAACATTTGTGGAATAGTGGTCCATTGGGAACGCACAATGGTAGATGTGGAATGGACATTTTGGTCTACTCTGACCGTACTGAGGTAGTACTGGGACCACGTGATCCATTGGTCAGAGGTGTGAACTGGCTTGAATCACAGAGCTGCATAGCCCATTGATCGTTTTGGGTGGCACAATGGCACAGCTGGTAGAGCCACTGCCTAACAACCATAGAGACCCAGGAATGATTCTAACCTCGGGTGCTCTCTGTATGGAGTTTGCACGTTCTCCCTCTGACCATGTGGGTCTCCTATGGGTGGTCCGATTTCGTCTCACATACGAAATACATGCTGGTCGGGTAATTGGCCTCTGTAAATTGCCCCTCGTGTGTCGGTGAATGGTGGAATCTGGGGTGAGTGAATGGATATATCACTCGCACAAACCAGCGCCTTCCCTCCCCCTCATCGACTTCTTCTACACCTCATATTGCCTCGGGAAAGCAGCCAACATAATCAAGGCTCACTCTTACTCTGGTCATTCCCTCATCTCTCCTCTCCTGTTAGACAGAGATACAAAACCTTGAAGAGAGCAAACCACCAGATTCAGGAGCAGCTTCTTCCCTGCCGTTAAACAAACCTCTCATATGCTGGGGACAAATTTCCTGATCTTCCAATCTACCTCGTTGCGTTCCTTGCACATTTTATCTGCACTTTCTCTGTCACTTCAACACTATATTCTACACTCCCTCTCCAGCACCACCTGATGTCCTCTTGTATGGTATCTGCCTGGATAACACGCAAAACAATGTTTTCCACTGTATTCCAGTAAACGTGACAGCGATAATCAATCAAAAACAATGTGTGGGGAGAATTTTTAAAAATGGGATGAATATACGGTTTGTGAATGGGTGCTGATGGTTAGCGGGGATTCAGTGAGCTGAAGGGCTTGTTTCTGTGCTGTATCTCTTTGTGATTCTACGACAGTGAGAGGGAGAAGAACAGGTTTACATGGGAGACGGAGGGTGGCCGTGGAGGGGAGAGGTCTTCAAGAAATGTGATGACAGCATTCACTTCATTTGCGTTGCAACATCCAGACAAACCATGGAACAGAAATGAATGCCAAGAGTGGGAAACCACTTCAGTGCGATTCTTGTTTATTGCCGAACAAAATAATGATTGTCAAAAATGACACATTGGCTCTGTGAAGGGAAACAATGGGGAGATATAGCTGAGACTGCCGTTTTCCCTTTTGTAAAAATACTATTATGCTGACAACTTTTTTTATATGAAACACAGGCATCATAAATTAAGGCGACTGCAGCAGGCAGTAAACTCTGCAAATGCTAGTGCGGATGGCAATATTGCATCTGCTGCCAGGGCTCAGACACACACCGTGATCACTGCAGCACCGTCCGGGGGGGCTGCCTCATTCTCCCATCCAACACAACTCGCAATTACAACACGGAAATGGCCCTTCGGCCACCTTGTCCATGCCGACCAAGTTGACATACTGGGCTAGTCGCAATCGCCTGCATTTGGCCCATATAAACCCTTCCTATCCCTATATCTGTCCAAATGTCTTCCAATGTAGACAAAAATTCTGGAGAAACTCAGCGGGTGAGGCAGCATCCATGGAGCGATGGAATAGGCGACATTTCAGGTCGACCCGAAACGTCACCTATTCCTCCGCGCCATAGATGCTGCCTCACCCACTGAGTTTCTCCAGCATTTTTGTCCACCTTTGATTTTTCCAACATCTGCAGTTCCTTCTTAAACAAATGTCTTCCAAAAGTCATTTAACTGTACCTGCTTCCTCAGGCAGCTCATTCCAGATACGGACTACCCTCCGAGTGAAAATGTTGCTCCTGAGGTTCTCACCTTGACCCAATGCCCACTATTTTACAGCACGGAAACAGGCACTTCGGCCCACCGAGTCCGTGCCGACCAGCAATCACCCAGTTAACACTATCAGACTAGGGACAATTTACAATCTTTACCACAGTCAATCAACTTTCAATTCGGTACTTCTTTGGAATATGGGGGGAAACTGGGAACACCCACGCGGTCACGGGAAGAACATGCAAACTCCGTGCAGACAACAACTACAGTCAGGATCGAACCTGGGTCTCTGGCTCTAATAAGGGACTAGGCGTTCACTTTATCCATGCTCCTCCTGTTTCCTCCCACATCCCGAAGAAGTGTGAATCGGTGATTTAATAGACCACTGTAAATTGTCCCTAGTGTGTAGTTGAGATGTAACATCCGGGAGGTAGTTCATGAGAATGTGGGCAGAATAAAATGTGATTAATACAGAATCCCTATAAAAGGGGAGCTCGGTGGACTTTACTTTAGACTTTAGAGATACAGCGCAGAATAAGGCCCTTCGGCCAACTGAGTCCGTGCTTACCAGCAATCACCCTGTACACTTGCACTATCCGACACACTAGGGACAATTTACATTTTTACAGAAGCCAATTAAGCTACAAACCTGCATGTGTTTGGAGTGTGGGAGGAATCCGGAGCACCCAAGGAAACCCAGGCAGTCACAGGGAGAACGTACATACTAGATACAGACAGCACCTGTCGTCAGGATTGAACCCGGGTCCCTGGTGCTGTGAGGCAGCAACTCTACCGCTGCGCCACCGTGCTGCAAAGCTAAAAGATATGTAAAAATGTGAATTAACGTGATAACTTGCAATAAGTAAGTTGTTTTTAAACGACTGAATCCCTATGGAAGGCAGATTTACAAATGAAAAGGCAGAGAAATGTTTGGCAATGGTTTACATCGCAAGATCACTTTGATGGACTGTGAGCATGCCTGATGCTCACAAGGGATTTAACTTTCAAATGTAGTTCTATTTCAATTCACACCCACATCCTGCCCCCAAAAAAATCACTGTTTCTCTAGAGATGTACAAAACAAGGAAGTTAGTTCCCGGTGAGTTGACCACATTATCACCCTCACTCAATACTACTCTAACAGACTGAGCAAAAGTGGGTCAGGCAGCATCTGCGGAGCGAATGCACAGATGAAGTTTCTGGTCAGGACCCTTCTTCAGACTGATTGCAGTTGGGAGGGAGAAAGCTGGAAAAGTGAGGTGAGGGCAGGGTGAAGTCTGGCAAGAGATAGGTAGGAAGGAACTGCAGATGCAGGTTTAAACCGAACATTGTCACAAAATAACCATTCCTTCTCTCCAGAGATGCTGCCTGTCCCACTGAGTTACTCCAGCATTTTGTGTCTGTCTTCCAGCAAGAGCTAGGTGGATGCAGGTGAGTGGGGGAGGGGTGAAGGAAGTGACTGAAGCCAGAGGTGAAAGGGAGCCAAAAGAGTGTCAGATACGGAGAGACGAGGAAGAGTGGAATGTACAGCCAGAGGGAGGGATATAGAGTCATAGAGCTACAGGAATGAAACAGGCCCTTTCCCACCTTGCCATCTTGGCCAAGCTGGCAGACTGGACAAGTCCCAGTATAGAGATATGGGCAGGGCCGGAAGGAATGTTAAGGGAGAGAAGGGAAGAGAGGGACATGGAAATGGAAGGGGTGGGGATAAGAGCATGCAGGAGGGCAAAACATCTAGGGGTGGGGGAAGATGGGGGGGGGTAGTGGAGGTATTGTTTGTAATTGGAGAAATCAATGTTCATACTGTTGGGTTGTAGGCTACCCAAGCAGAATATGAGGTGCTGTTCCTCCAGTTTGTGCCTGGCCTCACTCTGGCAATGGAGGAGGCCCAGGACGGAAAGGTCAGTGTGGGAACGGGGAGGGTGTTAATCTGAAACAGATTGTATGGTCGTGATGCATTGTTTGAGGAGAAAAGTGGCAGTGATGCATCATAATAGAATATATACTGTAGATCTGGTGGCGCAATGAATATATTGATTGTGTGTCGTATATATTTTTATGATTAAAGTACGTTTTTGAAATATATTGACAACAACAGGGGTGGCACAGCGGTAGAGATGCTGCCTCACAGCGCCAGAGACCTGGGTTCTATCCTGACTGCGGGTGCTGTCTTTACGGAGTTTGTATGTTCTCCCCGTGACCATCGTGGGTTTTCTTCGGGATCTCTTGTTTCCTCTCACACCAAAGACGTACTGGTTTGTAGGTTAATTGGCTTTGTAAAATTGTAAATGTCCCAAGTGTGTAGGATAGGGTGGGGATTGCTGGTTGGCGCGGGCTCGGTGGGCCGAAGGGCCTGTATCCTCGCTGTATTTCTAAAGCAAACTGAACATTGCCTGGTCTTCGGCATATTGCAGTGCGTGGGAGCTTACTGTTTGCAGACTGGCCCCTGTGTTTCCTCCGTTAAAAGGGGCATCAGTCGAACATGAAAGAATCAGGAGAGATAATCAAATTCTATCTTTTTACAGTGCACCCCTCCCAACTCAGAATCCTAACCAATCCTTGTAGTAATTCCTTTCACCAAATCTCCACTTTAAGTCAATGGCAGTGAATTCAGTGAATTTCTTTTTTTTTTTGCATACAATTCGGTAAAATCATACAGCAGACTTCACCTAGGCAGTACACCAGGCACGTGCCGTGAGTAATTACTCAGAGTAGGCAGTCAGCCGGCTTTCAAAAAAATCTTAAAACCGCGCATGCGCAGATTGTTCTCTTCGTAAAAAATAAGTAACAATTCAATTTTCCCACGGGTTCTAAATCTCCTTCATTTTTTAATTACTGAATGGGTGGGGGACGGAGGATGAAGGCAGGTGGAGAGATGGTGGGAAAAACGGGAGCACACCGGGACGTTGAATCAGTTGTCATCTTATGGAATGACAATACTAATTCAAGGGTCCAATTGGAGGGGGAGTTCCTTTCACGGCGTGTGGGGAGCCTGCGGCAGGGGTTAAATATGCGAGAAGGCAGAAGTTTTGAGAAGGAGGGGGACAGAGATCATATCAAACTCACTCACCGCTGCCGCAGCGCTCTGGGCACGGACAGCAGAACTGGCCGCCACTTCCGGGGATAGAAGCAGCTCGGGTGCGAGCGGCCGCCGGGACCCAACACCAGAACCGGCTGTCCTTCTGATCACCTCTGGCAGTGCTCTTCGTCTGAACATCTCTCACCTGCCGTTCGCCGGCTTCGCTCATGTCAACCGCGTCCCGCAAATCCTTAAATTCCCACAGCCAAGTAACCTAAACTGGACCCGTGAACGCGCTGTCGGAATTTAAAGATTTGCGGGAAGCCGGCCGGCGAGCGGCAGGTGAGAGATGTTCAGACGGAGAGCACTGCCAGAGGTGAGTGGGGACCAGCAGAAGGGGCTGAAGTGGCAGGGTCCCGGCGGCCACTCGCAATCACCCGAGCTGCTTCCTTCCTCGGAAGTGGCGGCCCGTTCTGCTGTCTGTGCCCGGAGTGCTGTGGCAGCCACCCGAGCTAATCCACTCCCCGGCCACAATAAAACCATTTGGCAATTACAGCACGGAAACAGGCCATCTCGGCCCTTTTAGTCCGTGCCGAACACTTACTCTCACCTAGTCCCATCTACCTGCACTCAGACCGGAGAGTGGCAAGTGGGTTACTGACCCCAATCCCCTCCTTCACAACGCCAGACTCCCCAAACACTGTGAACGGAGCTCTCCCCCCACCCCGGGAAATACAGTATTTAAAAACATAAAGCACAAAGAAATGCACTTACCACATTATTGGTACATTAAGTCCATTCTTCACTCTTTGTTTGCTAAGATACTATTAAAATAATGGCAATCCATATTTGAAAATCCCGCCAAGAAACTCGCGCTGCACATGCGCAGAATGATGATGCGCCTGCGCAGTACAGCAAAGGCAGAATTTCTGCTGCCTTCAGCTTCCATTGAAATTGACGGCTTCAGGCAGCGCTGACGGCACGGGGGCTGCACAGAGCTTCCCGTGTTACAAGCGCTGCGGGTGAAAGGCACGGAGAATTATGCCTACCTAAGAGATCGATCTCTTAGACAGGCATAATTCTCCCATGCCTTTACTATTTATATTAAATAATTGGCATTTCATAATTTTAGTCAGGGTAGGCAGTGCCTACCTTGCCTACCCTGACGGCACGTGCCTGCCGTACACAAAGAGTCGCCACTTTTCTGGCGTTGACAAAGTTTCAAAACAGTGTTATCTCCTCGCAGTGGAAAACCAGGCCTGCTGCCACAGGTGTCCGCAGATGGGCCGCCTCTCAGTTGTCAGCTCCCCACCCCTCTCCCCCCCCACCGGGTCCCTCTTAGTTCTCAGCGGCCTCTGCCAAGTCCCTCTCTGTTATTGGCGACCCATCCGCCGGTTACTTTCGGCGTCCCCGCTAGATCCCCCCCTACCGGGACAAATTAGAAGCATCATTATTTTGTTGCCTGTGTCAAGTATTTAATTGTCATATGTCACAACGAGAAGCAGAACAGGACTGTAATCACGGTACTCATAGATAACATAATAAACAAAAAAACTATCCAATAAATTATAGCCCCCAATATTAGTGCAAAATAAGGATCACAGGATCATAAGCCATAGGAGCAGAATTAAGCCATTCAGCCCATCAAGTCTACTCTGCCATACAATCATGGCTGATCTATCTTTCCCTCTCAACCCCATTCTCCTGCCTTCTCCCCAAAGAGCTCAAGTCCTCAGTGTAACCTAGACAGTCTGGAGTCCTTGCACCGCTGGTGTAACTCAGTGGGTCACATGGATAGATGACATATTGGGTTGGGATCCATTGTAAACTAGCATTTGCAGGTCCTTGTGTTGGAAGGGTCCAGAGCCTAAACGTCACCTATCCATGTTCTCCAGAGATGCTGCCTGACCCGCTGAGTTACTCCAGCAATTTATGTCTTCTTTTGCAAACCAGCACCTGCAGTTCCTTGTGTGTCTTTATGAGTCTGATGGTTGTTGGGAAGATGTGTGTGTGTTTGTGTGGGTGTGTGGCTGGGTGTGTGTTTTAGTTTCTCCCTCCTGCATGCTTGCAGCGTTCCAGTGGTCTGTATTTAACCGTTGGGAGACACAGGACCAGACCTGACCCGTTGGCAGAAGATGAGTGAGTGAAAACACCAGTTGCTGGCTGCTGGCCAACAAGACACACTTCATCAATGGGAGCACATATTCAAGCCAATTCATTCCTGAATGGGAATTCAAGTGACAAACGAGTATATCTGATTGATATCGGCAAATGAAAAGGCTGCCAGCTGCCTGTATCTGTCAAATTCAGATAATTTCTTTCTGGCAGGAAATGAATAGCTCGTGTTACTGAGAAGGAGGAGATGTAGAAAGTTACATTCTCCCGCCCTGCCGGGGCTCAAGGCCGCACCTGCCAACGTTAAATGACTTTGCTTCAAAAGAGATGGGCTGAGATTCTGTAAGAGGATGAGCGCTGGGACGTTGGAGCAGTGCCATGGCAGCTCTCACACGGGCAGCGGAGAAACATTCCAAGAATGTGGCTCCCATCCCATTAACCTCCTGGTCAGTACCTGCAACACTCCAGAGCGCAGAGTAATTAGAATGCCAACCTCGGAGTGCTTAAGCACAGAATAATGGACACCTGGGAGCGATTCTTAAATACAATCTAATGGAGGGGATCAGTCACAGTTTGTGTGTAGAATATTGAATACTGCGAGCAGTTGCAAGGCTGGACTCTGAGAAAACCACGGATGATTCCAATAAAAAGTGGTACAAAACTGGGACTCAAAACATGGCGAGAATCAGGACAGCGCTGATGGCCTCTGCAGGCAGTGCAGTTCCCAGGTTTTACGAAGAGCTACCGATTTGGAGATTATTATCTTAAAAACCACAAGTGTGACGTTCAAGCATTCCCTGACAGATTATTACAATAAGGTTACTTTAGACGTTAAGAAATACAGCGTGAAAACAGGCCCTTCGGCCCACTGAGTCCGTGCTAACCAGCGATCACCTGGTACACCAGCACTATCCCACACACTAGAGACAATTTACAATTTTTACCAAAGTCTTTTACTGCACGTCTTTGACATGTGGGGGGAAAACTGACCGGAGCACCCGGAGAAAACCCACTTGGTCACAGGGAGAACAACCAAACTCCGTACAGACAGCACCCATAGTCAGGAACCCAGGTCTCTGGTGCTGAGGCAGCAACGTCACTGTGAGACCATTTCATGAATTCAATTCACAAATATTCAGTGAGCAAACAATTATAGTTCTGCCTTTTCCCTCTTTATCTATATTTTGCAAACGTTCCTACAACACAGAACTGTACAGCACAGGAACAGGCCCTTCGGCCCACAATGTCCGTGCCAAACATGATGCCATAATGCACATGATCCATATCCCTCCATTCCCAGCATATGCATGTGCCTATCTAAAACCTTTTAGACGTCACTATCGAATCTACCTCCACCACTACCACTGCGGCACGTTCCAAGCACCCACCACCCTCTGTGTAAAAACGTCCCGCACATCTCGTCTAAACTTTCCCCCTCTCATCCTAATGCTTTGCCCCCTAGTCCTTGACATTTCCACCCATGTCTACCCAATCTCTGCCTCGCATAATTTTATATACTTCTTTCAAGTCTCACTTCAGCCTCCAACACTCCAGAGAAAACATTCCAAGTTTGTCCAACCTCTCTGTTTAAGTGAAATCGTTGAATCCAGGCAACATTCTGGTCACCCTCTCCAGAGCCACCACATCTTTCCTATCATGGGGCGATCAGACTTTGACTTCACAATCTTGTGTTTAGTCTGAGTTAGACACAGAATGCTGGAGTAACTCAGCGGGACAGGCAGCATCTCCGGAGAGAAGGAATGGGTGACAACCTATTTAGCCTATGTCCATCCACAGAACCTTCTGTGCTTCACCGTCTGGCTAACATTACATGGCTGCACCTTTTCAGATCTGTCCAGAGGACCAATCTACCCGGATGTTGGAATGGCCATTGCTGCCACAACGTGCAACCACACATTCTGCACTTTGATTGAATTCAATACCATTTCAGGGCCTGGGAGCTGAACTCATACTGTTACTGCATAATAATCACAAGCCTCCCACAGCCACGGAGACTGAAGATGTCAACTGTCCTGCAGTGACAAGCAGGATATCGAGGATATTCAGTGTCCGTGGAAATTGGCAACCTTTGCAAAATAAGTCACCAGAGGATACACACGAAAAGCTTGAGTAACTCAGCAGGACAGGCGGCATCTCTGGAGAGAGGGGATGGGTGACGTTTGGGGTCGAGACCCTTCTTCAGATTACCTCGACTCCATCCTATCCACCCTGGTCCAATCTCTCCCGACCTATGTCCAAGATACCTCACACACCCTTGGTCTCTTCCACTCTCCGAGCCCCCACTCCTTCATCTTTACTATCATGTAAAGAGGAAAAGGAATGCTGAAAATGTCCAGACTAATGTACACCACCCAGAACTCAGCAGCAAGAGCAAAAATCATGGAGAAGGGATGTCTTGGGGATATGTGGCTCGCCTGCAGTCTGTCTGTCTTTCTTCCTTCTTTGTCTTATCGTTAATGTTACATGTAATGGTCTATTTTTAGTTGTGTGTTATGTGGTGGGGGGAACTTTCTTTATCTCTTTCTTCAATGGAGATGCAACTTTATTTCCGTGTCATATCTACGTTTGCGCTGCGGCCTAACATCGAGGAGCTGGGCGGCCTCCAGCTGGGATCGACCTTGAGGGCTCCGGTCACAGCCTGTGGACTCGCAGAGCTGGCTGACTTTCGGAGCCGGTGGTGGCTCTGCGATTGCGGCTGCGACTCTACTTTCAGAGGTTTCGGCCGCCGTCCCGGTGGTCTGTAGCATCGGGAGCTCACAGGTCCCCGATTGGTGACTGACTTTTCAGGAGCTCCAGCCACAACAGCTTCACCCGTCCCGAATCGCAAGGTTTGAATCAGCAAGTTCGCGGGACTTTTCAACGCCCGGCCCGGACCCGGCTGCAGGATCTTCCATCGCCCGGTGGGGGCTTCAATATCGGGAGCCTCGATCGCCTCGACGCAGCAGTTTGACTGCCTGACCGCGGGAGAAGAGGCAAGGAAGATATAAGACTTTTTTTATCTTCCATCACAGTGAGGAGGTGCTTGGAGGAGAGTCACTGTGATGGATGTTTATGTTAAATTGATGTAATTGTGGGATTTGATCGCCCTTTATTGTTATGATTGTATGGTAACGGCATTTTGTTCAAACTTTTTTGAACGACAAATTCAATTCAATATACTTCACACATTTGTGGCATGGGTAGTGTAGTCTTGTCCAACTCTAGCATGGAAGTACGTGTTCAATGGAACATCATCTCTGCCGTGCAAAAAATAAGAGCATCCAAAATTATAAAGTTAAGGCGAAACTTAAGACCAAGGAGCAGATTGTTGACCTTGGGAAGAGAAAGCCGATAGTCCATGCATCTCTCTTCATCAATGAGACAACGGTGGAGGGATTCAACAGCTTTCAAGTTCCTGGACATTCAGATGTCTGAAGATCTGTCAAGGGTCCGGAACATTGATGCCTACCCAAAGAACGCCCCTCAACACCTCTACTTTCGCAGAAGCACAAGGAGATTCGGCAGGTCGCGAGATGATCGAACTTTTATAGGGGCACCGTAGAGAGCACACTGACTGGTTGCATCACGACCTGTTTCGATAACTTGCGTGCCCAGGAATGGAGGGGGCTGCAGAAAAGGGTAAACAGTGCCCTGTCCACCACAGGTACTGACCTCTCCACCATTATAGGGATCTACAGGTGCTGCCCCAAAAAGGCAGCCAACATCAAAGGCGCCCACCCAAGCCACACTCTCATCTCATTGCTACCGTCGGGAACATGGTACAGCAGTCTGAAAACCATGACCTCCAGGTTCAAGAATTGCCTTTTCCCAGCAAGCATAACAACCAGCAGAGTCCTAACCAGAACAGACTGTCATGGACATTTTAGGGGTTGCACAACATACTTCGACTTGCACTGCGATGGTCTGGTTACCCCGTATCACGGATAATTTATTGTATGCTTGATTGTCGTGTTGTAGCGTTAATGGGCCTGCAAAGCTGCAACAAGTAAAAAAGGGATTTAAGCAGGAGGGTAGCGGGGAGATAGGCTCGGGGCTGTGGGCAGGTGTGTGCTGAAGGGCAGTCGGGAGACAGGTGGCAAGTGGCAAGGTCAGGAGGCTGGGAGAGAGATCTTAGCATAAGGTTAGCAGAAAGTGCCTCGGGGTGGATGACAAACTGGCGCATCATCCAGCATCGAGAGAGAGCAGCAACATTCAGCTCCTTCAGGGCAGGAGGAAATTGGAAGAGTGGGTGGAGCAAAAAGAAACTCTGCTTGTCAGCACAGGCGGCATTCAAAGCCCGAGAGCTTGTCTACTTGTGGAAACATCTCCGGCTAGTTGCTGCTAACAAATCAATCAGGTCTCCTCCTCCCACATCACAGGGCTCACCAGCAGCGATCTGTTTAAATAAAATTTGTCACCTATGGCATCATGATGAAGAATGGTCAAATTTGAAACGCTTTACTGCAGTTGGTAATTATCATCTGGACTGTTTATGCATTGTGCATAACACAAGATTTATTGACACTCTGGCTTTGACAGGCTGGGTCTATCACCCCTGGGTCTGAGCAAGCAGTAATCTCTGCAGCACAACTGCAATGATGGAAGTGCTCTCTCCAATGAAGGCAAGGTGCTTTCATCAACTGTCAACCCGTGCAATTAATGTTGCCTTCACTTAACAAGTATGAGCAGGTAGCTGCTCTCTCATGGCCCGAACCATCCCCAAACCATCAGAAACATTTCTCAGTATGTACAGTGATTTACCTGTACATCATGCCCCTGGATCGTAACCAAGTGTGCTCTGCATTGATCTGAGACCATTTCTTTGGGGGGAGTTTTCCTTGTTTACACTGATCATGGAATGAACAGCACAGATGGCCATTTGATCCACTGTACTTGTGCCAACCGTGGAGGTACCTAATTATTCCAATTCTCCATGTGGTTCCCAGAAAACCAATAACATTTTTCCCTTCAAATATACATCTAGTTCTTCCCTGCAAAAAAATCACGTAACCTTTCGCCACCCTTTCATTGAGTGCATTCCAGACCGCAGCTTGATGGGTAAGAAATCTTCTTTGTTAAATATATTACATTTTTTAATTTACTGACCTACTTGTCACTGAGTCATATTTCATGGAAACTCGTCCATGCCAACCAAGATGCCTTTTGCCCATTTGCCCTGCATCCCACAAAACCTTTCCTATCCATGTACCCATCCAAATGTCTTTCAAATGTTGTTACTTTACCTGCCTCAACTACCTCCTCTGTGTGAGAAAGTTGTCTCTCACATTCTTATTCAATTTTCCCCCCTCACCTTAAACATATGCCCTCTGGTTCTTTATTCCCGTACCATGGGAAGGAGACAGTGTGCATTCACCCTCTCTATGCCTTTCATGATTTTATACACCTCTATAAGATCCCCCCTCAGCCTCCTGCGCGCCAAGGAATAAAGTCCTAGCCTCCACAACCTCTCCTTATAGCTCAGTCCTTTGGGCTATGGCAATATCCTCATAAATCTTCTCAGCACTCTTTCCAGCTTAATGAAGGTTGACTAAAACTAAACATCATATTCCTAGTGCGTCTGCACCAATGTCTTGTACAACTGTAACATAACATCCCAACTTGGAAAACACCAGGTGGCGCCACCAGCAGTGGCTGCCTCGCCAACTGTCTGTCTGTCCTTTCTTCTTTTTTGTTATTTTTAGTATGTGTTAAAAAGTATGTTTTAGTGCTCCTTGATTTGTTTTATGTGGGGGGTGGTTGGGGGAAACTTTTTTTTCAATCCCTAACCTCGACGGAGATGCGATTTTCCCCCCTATTGTATCGTCATCCAAACTGCGGCCTAACCTCATGGAGTTGGCGGCCTTTCCTGGAGACCGACTGGCGCTCCAAGCCCCGGGAGTCTGCGGGACTTTAACATCGCAAAGCTTGCGATCCCTTTGCCGTGGCTCAAAGTTCCAATCACAGGGCCTGTGGACTTTAACATTGTGAAGCCTGCGGTCTCTGGTAAGAAGAGACCAACTCGGGGGCTTCGATCGTCGGCTGTGGGGGCTTTGATCGCCCCGACTGTGGATGGTTTGACCGCCCCGACCGCGGGAGAACAAAGAGTGAGGAATGTGGAATCCACTATGGTGGATGTTTATGTTATCTTTTATGTGGTTGTGTGCCTTGTTGCTTTTCACTTAGTATGGCTGTATGATAAGTCATATTCCACTCTACTTTAACTGGTTCATGTGACAATAAACTGACCTTGAAACCTTGAACTTCTATACTCAATGCTCTGAATGATAAAGGCTAGTGTACCAAAAGCCATCTTCATCACCATCTAACCCTGACGCCACTTTCAGGGATCTACTTCTACTTCTAAGTCCGACTGCTCTACAACAGTCTCCAGGGCCCTACCCTTCACCCTGCCCTGGATTAACTGCCCAAAAAGCAATACCTCGCGCTTATTCACATTAAACTCCATTTGCCCACTAGCCTTGTTGATCAAGATGCTGTTGTAATTTTTGATAACCATGTTCACCATCTATGATTCCTATTTTAGTATCATCTCAAAGGTACTAATCATGCCTTGTACATTCTCATGCAAATCGTTGATACACATGGCAAACAGCAATGGGGCATGGCAGCAGCAACGATCTTTAATCACAAGTCTCCAGTCCGAAAAGTCATCTTTCGCCATCACTCTTCCCAGCTCAAAGCCAATTCTGTATCCAGTTAACTAGCTCTCCCCTGCTATCTAACCTTCTAGGTCATCTACCCAGCCATGCCCCCTCAGCATCTTACATGCTTCAATAAGATCACCCTTGTTCTTCACCAGTCCAAAGTATATATGTAACCGTTTGAGTTATTTATGAAAGGATGACCTCTTATTCCAGGAGATACAAGGAACTGCAGATGCTGCTTTATAGTTTATTACCGTTTTCCCACACATTCAATCTGTATTAAGAATCTCATCGCACCATGTCCTCCCACCTGCATTTGTTTCATCAGCAAGGGATCATCAGATCCCTTACATTCTGCTCCTCCACCAAGGGATTAGTGTAGGTTGGGAGCAATCATTGGTTCCCACTACTGTATGTTTAGTATCTGTGAACCAACCCTCCATCCACATTAACGTAATATTTCCTCTTCCAGTCTCTCGCTTTGTTCATTGATCTCTCCTGTGGACCTTATAGAAAATATATTAAAAATACAAATACACCACATCCATTGGTTTCCTTTACTCGACTCAATACATCTTCAAAGAATTGCCATGGTTAATCACAGTCAGAGTCGTACAGCATCGAAACAGGCGCTTGGACCCAAATTGTCCATGTCAACCAAGATCTACACTGGACCCCATCTGCCCGCATTTGGACCATATCCCCCGAAACCTTTTCCATTCATGTATCTGTCCAAATGTCTTTCAAATGTTGTTATAGTACCTGCCTCAAGTTCCTCCTCTGGCAGCTCATTCCACATACCCACCACCCCCCTCTGTGTGAAAAACTTGCCCCTCAGGCTCCTTTTTAAATCTTTCCCCTCTGATCTTAAACCTATGACCTCTGGCCCTTGATTCCCCTACTCTGGGTCAAACAAGACTTCCCTTTCACATGCAAAATACAAAGCGCTGGAGTAACTCAGTGCACCCGGCAGCATCTGTGGCGAGAGGCAACGTTTCAGGTCGGGACCCTTTTTCAGACCCGAAATGTCGCCAATCCATTTCCTCCACAGATGCTGCCTGACTCACAGATTTCCTATAGTGCTTTTTATTCTGGTCAGGATTGCAACCCTGCAGTTCCTTGCATCTTCCCTCTCATAAATCCATCCTTTTCTTGCTCAATCATGGTATTATTTTCTGAGTGCCTCCACATCACACCCTTTATTGCAGATTCCAAATCTTTCCCAATGACTCATTTCAGGCTCCAGGTCAGTAGCTCCCTGTTTTCCCCTCCTCTCTCCTTTCATAAACACTGGAGACTCGTTTGTTACCTATCAACCTGCAGGAGCCATCCCAAAGTGTGCAGAAAGTTGTGAGGATATACACCAGAGTATCTACCATCATCACAGAGCCCTCATTCAAAACCAGTTGCAGATCAAGTCCCTAAGAAAGTCATCAACCTGCATATTGACAAATAAATAACTCATTAGATATCTAAAGCTATAATATTCTTATTTACATTGGACTCTTGTTTTCCATTACTTCTGGGAGGCTTTTTGTATTATCTTCAGTGAGAAAAAGTAATGTGTTTATTTAATTTCTCCACCGTCTTTGCTCTCCATTATAAATTATCTGGCCTCTGTTTTTAAGGGGCTCATGTTTTCTCTTGCTTTTTTCTCCAACTTACAGAAAAGCTTGCAGTCTATTTTATGTTTCTTGTCAGTTCACATGCATATTCTATTTTCTTTTCCTTTATTAATTTCCTGGTGATCATTGGCTGATTGTTAAAATGCTGCTAATCCTCAGGCTTATTGCTTTTCCTGGCAAACTTATAAATATTTTCCTGAGATTTAACGCTGTCTTTAATTTCTCCTGAGATCCTTGGGATATTACGGCCTAGCGGGATCATCCCAGCTGCCATACAGCAAGTAACACAATCCCCGTGAAAGAGCTTCAATTAGCAGTGGTCTTTGTGTTCCTTGGTTCCCATGGGCAGGTGCTGGACTCCAGCTGATATCTGGCCATAACATTAGGCTGTGATCGCGACTGAAATATACTGCAGATGGATCATGTACTTCACTCACACAACCTGCCATGACAATTCAGTGAATTCTCAATTTTAGTCAAAGGGTTAGCCAAATTACATGCTGTGGACTTGAAATACATGGGAATTTTGTTGTGTTTCCTCAAACTAATTTCAGGGGTAGAAGATTGCAACCTTCACGTGGTCCGCCCTGTTTCGACTAATGCAATCAACTCGACGTGCACAACAGAAGATCAAATAGAACAAGTTGTCCTACAACTTTAGGCTGTGCACGCCACACGAAAGAATAAGAAGAAACTAAATTCAGACAGAAGTTTGACGTCTTCGTCACATTACAATGGCTGACCAGTCCGTCGTCTTCTTCCAACATCTCTCCGCCGGCATCCTGTTTCAGGTGTGCCAGCTTACGGGGGAGGGGGAGGGGGAGGGGGGGAGGGGGAGGGGGAGGGGGAGGGGGAGGGGGAGGGGGAGGGGGAGGGGGAGGGGGAGGGGGAGGGGGTGGGAGAGGGAGAGGGAGAGGGAGAGGGAGAGGGAGAGGGAGAGGGAGAGGGAGAGGGAGAGGGAGAGGGAGAGGGAGAGGGAGAGGGAGAGGGAGAGGGAGAGAGAGAGAGAGAGAGAGAGAGGGGACAGCGAGTTGCGTGGCGCTCTCAAGCTCAGCATCATCTCAGAGGAACTAATCATTGACTTTAGAAAGGGGAGGCTGGGAAACTAAAAGCCAGTTTTCAGCGGTGGGTCAATGGTGGAGTGAGTTAACATGGCCATTAATATCTTGTATGAATTTCATGTAGACTTAATCATGAAGGAGGAACGCAAGCAGCAGCAGAAGGCACAGGAACACAAGCAGCAGCAGAGAGTGGTGCATTCACAGCCCATCACGGGCTCAGCCCTTGCCACCAACAGAACTATTTACCAGACGCTGCCTCAGGGATGTTGAATCTCTTTAATATAGAGCCAATCAGCACGGAAACAGGTCTTCCCACCCAACTTGGTCATGATGAACGAGATACCCCATCTACACAGTTAAAAGCCACCATTTTGACAAGATTAAACCTTTCCTGTTCTATGTACTGTTAAAGAAGGAACTGCAGATGCTGGAAAATTGAGGGTACACAAAATGCTGGAGAAACTCAGCGGGTGCAGCAGCATCTATGGAGCGAAGGAGATAGGCAACGTTTCGGGCCGAAACCCTTCTTCAGACTGATGGGGGGTGGGGGGAATTAAGGAAAAAGGAGGAGGAGCCAAGGGCTGAGGGAGAGGTAGGAAGGGGAGGAGACAGCATGGGTTAGCAGAATTGAGAGAATTCAATGTTCATGCCAAGAGGATGCAGACTCCCCAAGCGGAATATGAGTAGCTGTTCCTCCGATTTGCGGCGCTGCTCACTCTGGCCGTGGAGGAGGCCCAGGACAGAGAGGTCGGCTACGGAATGGGAGGGGGAGTTGAAGTGCTGAGCCACCGGGAGGTCGGGTTGGTTATTGCGGACCGAGCGGAGGTGTTCGGCGAAACGATCGCCAAGCCTCCGCTTGGTCTCATCGATATAGATCAGTTAACATCTAGAGCAGCGGATGCAATAGATAAAATGTACTATGTACTGTTCTACGTTCTTTCCTCGACATCACTCATCCTGATACTATCACAAGTGTGCAGCTGTACGATGGGAAACAGCTCTCTGAGGTTCATCTGTAGTCTGAACAGAGCCGGAATCGTAGTGGCCAAGGAAATGGAAGACGTGCTCTGCTGAAGAGTCTTGGTTAATGGGGGCAGGGAGTAACGAGACACGAGTTGAAGTCAGTACATATCTGGTAACTGGAAACTTCCCGCAAGCATAGAGGGCGAGAGCAAAGGTGAGTGTAAACACAGAAAGATCACAATCTGCTCAGATCAACGTGATGCACAGCAAACATGATCTGCCAGCTACTGTTTAAAAGAACTGTCAGGGAGAAATGAAAGTCCTGTCAAAATGCAGTTTTTGCCATAAACGTGATAGTCAAATGGCATCAGCTGAACGCCATCTCAACAACAACTTTGACTTGTTCAGCACCTACAGTGGAGCAAACTGTCCCAGTGTTATCACAGGAGATTTGGCAAAAAGGTTGTTAAGAGCGGTAGAGTTTGCCATGCATCTAAAATGGAGAGCAGGCAGGCAATGCTGGAGAGATAGTTACAGAGTTCAGGGCTACGCCCAGGAGCGAAGAAGATTGCAAAGTGGTGGACACTGCCCAGTCCATCATCAATACTGACCTCCTTCCCATCGAAAGGACCTACAGGAGTCACTGCCTCAAAAAGCATCATCAGAGACTCTTAACTTGACAGCAAGTCGCTGCAAGTGTTCCTCGGGAAACAGAGTTGAGGCAATTAAATCTGGGGACAATCAGGTCCAGAATTAATGAGGTGGATTCCTAAAGTCTGGTCTGTTTTTAACATCAACAATAAAGGGCCTGTCCCACTTACGCGACCTTTACAGGCGACTGCCGGCACCCGTGACAGGTCGCCAAAATTTTCAACATGTTGAAAATTCAGCGGCGACCAGAAAGAGGCTACGACTCTTTGGAGACCTCTCATGACCATACGGTCGTGAGAGGTCTCCTATGGTCGTGAGAGGTCACCCGCAGCGTCGCCAAGGGTAACCTGTATGGTTGTGAGAGGTCAGACATCTTAAGAGATTAGACATCTAACAATAACTCTGTACCAATGACCATGGTAGAGGAGACTACAAGTATATGGCATACCTTGATAAATGTAAGTATTGATGAATCTTAGACCGGTAAAAAGATCACCAATATCAAACTATATCTACATTCAGATAATTCTGGCTGAGCACAACCAACACAGCTCAGGTACCACAAACGCCCACACATTACATTTAACTAGTTCAAATGTGTCGAAAACATCAATACAATAACAAAAACACAGTTTTCAATAATGTAGTGTCGCATCACAAATATAAAAATTTCCTCCTTGGATTCTCTCCCCCCCACTTCATCAGTCTGAAGAAGGGTCCCGACTCGCGACGTCACCTGTCTATTTTCTCCACAGATGCTGCCCGACCCGCTAGAGTTCCTCCAGCACCTGGTGCTTTGCTCAACACTCCAATATCTGTAGTTTCATGCGTCTCCATTTTACTCCTCCACTGTGTTAGCATACTCAAAGTATGCTAACTTTGAAGAAGTTCTCCGCCTCTCTGATTGGAATTTGTATTCCCGCTCACTGCTCCCTCCTTTCCTGCTACTCTCCCACTCCTGACCATGTTCTCATTCCAGACTTGCTCCCCACCACTCCAATCAACCTGAAGAAGGGTCCCAACCTGAAACACCGCCTGTCCATCCGGCTCCACGGATGCTGCCCGACCTGCCGAGTTCTTCAGGTACTTTTTGTTTAGTTGAAGGTGATTGTGGAGTGTTGACAGTGGTCTTCCTTTTATTCCTCGTACAGTATAGAGCATATTGACTGGTTTCATCAGGGCTGGTTCGCCAACTGGAATGCCCAGGAACGAGGAAGATTGCAAAAAGTGGTGAGCACTGCCCAGTCCATCACCGGTACTGACCTCCCCACCATCAAAGGGATCTACAGGAGTCACTGCCTCAAAAGGGCAGCCAGCATGGTCAGAGACTCTTGACTTGATGGTAATTCGCTGCAAGTGTTCCTCGGGAAACAACCATCTTCTGGTGCTTTCTCCATCACTTTGTTTCCACCCCGTGACACCACGGCGTCTGCAGTTCCGTGAGCATCCGCCTTAAATTGCAGCAGCCTTGTGGCCGTGCTGAGAGACTCCAAGACTTCCAGGCAAGGGCCTGTCAGTGGTGAGCAGCCTTTCTTGCTACACAATGGCAGTCTAGCCACCTATTCTTGTCTGGCAATGGACTCATCGTGGCCAGGTCCATCCACCATCCATATCCTCAGCCCAATGGCCAGAAGGTCAATTAAACCAGCCAAATAAAGATCATGGCCACAAGGGGTCAGAGTGACCCACCTCCTGACACGGGCTTCACGGAACTGGTCTGGAGGACAAAGCAATACTCTCTCCCTGCCTGGATGAGTGCAGCGCCTAACAACAGTCAGGGAACTTGATTTGTCCCAATCCAACACCTTAAACATCTGAATAAGCGTCCCGGCCAGATACATCTCCTATCCATGTACATTGGAGATCCTGCCGGACCCGGCTGAGCTACTCCAGTGGTTTGTGTTCTACTTTAAACGTTCATTCCCTCCCGCACTAATGCATCTGAGCTGTAGTATGCACCACCAAACAAATTAAAAAGAACCCGAGGTGCAATTTATTCCCACACAGAGGGTGGTTAGTCTATGGAATGAGCTGCCAAAGGAGGTAGTTGAGGCAGGTATAATAACAACATTTAAAAGACACTTGGACAGGTATATGGCTAGAAATGGTTTAGAGGATATGGGCCAAATGCGGGCAGGTGGAACTAGCGTATATGGGGCATCTTGGTCGACATCAGTAAGTTGGGCCGAAGGGCCTATTTCTGTGCTCCACTCCCAGGTAACCTGGGCAAGACCTCAGAAGCTGCCATGGAGAACTGCAAGGATCAAGGTCACCTCAAACCCTCCCAACATGAAGATGGCTTACTGTCTCCTCCTCAAACACATCAAGAGTGTTTCATTGTCATACAAAATGACTTTGGAAAATGAAACGCTTACTTGCAGCGGCATAACCAGCCAGTAAACTCAATACACAAAGATAATATACAATAAACAAAAATGTAATAAAGTAGCTGGAGGCTGCGGCAAAAAGAGCGCATAGTCCCTCCTTAACGCTGATTAAAACATATTTTGTTAACATAACAATAAAACATCAGTGTCAACTTGATCACTATGTTTTCTACCAAGAGTAGATGTCGCTAAAACTGGTCGTACACCTGAACACAGGGAGGGTTTTCATTGCGCACCTAGTCAACAGAGCCTTAGCACTAGAATTGAAAAATCCATTATTATCTTTTCAAAATGAATCAATTACCCAACGTAAGAATTTGAAGTTGTGTATGTAGCCCAGTCCATCACAAAGATCGGAACCCCCACCATTTCACGGTGCCTTTGGAAAGAAGCCAAAATAATCAAGAGACTTGTCATTCCTTCTTCTCCCCGCTCCTGTCCGGCAGACGGTACAGAAGCTTGAAAGTGCACACCGCCAGACTCAGGAACAGCTTCTTCCCCTCTGTTATCAGGCTTCTGAACCATAAGCCACGGTGCTGTCCAATTCACCTCTACCCCATTACGGACATTGGACTTTGTCTCGGGAACTGGTGCTCTACAAAGCTGAGAACTATATTCTGTACTCTGTATCTTCCTCTTTGCTCTAGCCATTGTACTTGAGTTTGGCTTGATTGTATTTATTTATAGTATTATCTGATCTGTTTAGACAGTATGCAAAACAAAGCTTTTAATTGTACCTCGGCATACGTGACAATAGTAAAGGTATGAAACCGCAACCCGCATGTGGTGTCATTACTTTCACTTGCTGCTGGCTGCAGCTTCAAGAGTGGTAGGTGGCTTGAAGGCATGACACTTACTGCGCAATGTTTCCACAAATAGATTTTTTGAAAAGTACATCGAAGCCAACTTCTCCTGCCCTATATAGACGTTAGAGATGCAGCGTGAAACAGGCCCATCAGCCCAATGAGTCCGCGTCAACCACTGATCACCCCATACACTAGCAATATCCTACACACTACGAATAATTTACAATTTCACCAATTAACCTACAAACCTGCACGTCTTGGGAATGTGAGGAAACCGGTGGCACTTGGAGAAAGCCCACGCAGGTCACGGGGAGAACGTGCAACTTCTGTGCAGACAGCACCCAAAGTCAGGATGGAATCCGGGTTCCTGGCGCTGCAAGACAGCAACTGTCGCCCTGTGCCACGTCAAACATCGAAGGCATTCCCTGCGCGGGACTGGCTGTGGGCCGGCTGACAGCACTGTGTTACCCACCCATGCATCACTTGCAGCAGGAGCTCCAGCCATCCGTGCACCACCCTCATCCCCACCAAACCCCATCACACTCCCTCAACACCACAGGCCACAGCTCCTGTCTCAGCCATAACCAGGTACAGTCATAGAGTCACACAGCACAGGAACAGGCCCTTCAGCCCAACTTGTCCCATCTACACTAGTCCCATTTGCCTGCGTTTAGTCCATGTCCCTCTAAACCTTTCATATCCATGTAACTGTCAAAATAGACAACAGACAATAGTTGCAGGAGTAGGCCATTCGGCCCTTCGAGCCAGCACCGCCATTCAATATGATCATGGCTGTTCATCAACAATCAGTACCCCTTTCCTGCCTTCTCCCCATATCCCCTGACTCCATTATTTTTAAGAGCCATGTCTAGCTCTCTCTTGAAAGTAGCCAGAGAACCGGCCTCCACCGCCATCTGAGGCAGAGAATTCCAGACTCACAACTCTCTGTGTGAAAAAGTGTTTCCTCATCTCCGTTCTAAATGGCTTACCCCTTAGTCTTAAACTGTGGCCCCTAATTCTGGATTCCCCCAATATCGGGAACATTTTCTTGCCTCTAGCGTGTCCAAACCCTTAATAATCTTATATGTTTCAATAAGATCCCCTCTCATCCTTCTAAATTCCAGCGTATATGTATTTTAAATGTTATAGTGCCTGCCTCAACTACCTACTCTGGCAGCTCGTTTCAACCAGACCACCAATTACATATTCCATCTGGGGTCTTATGCTGCCAGCCTCATCCCTGACATCAGTGTGAGTGAGGGGAACATTCTCAGTGCAGATTTACCCAGTAACTTGCCTGACGAAGGGCACTGCATCATAAAAGCCAATGCCTGCAAAGCGGCTACTTTCAAGATAAGTCAAGTTTATTCGTCACATGCACATACAGGATGTACAGTGAAATGAAAAGTGGCAGTGCTCGCGGACTTTGTGCAAAAAACAAACAAGCAAACAACAAACTACAAACAGAATGGAACAGAATCACATGTTCTTTTACATATTAAATATTGTGGGGGGTATTGTGGTCCAGTAAAGTTAGTCCCTGGTGAGATAGGAGTTTACAGTCCGAATGGCCTCTGGGAAGAAACTCCTTCTCATCCTCTCCGTTCTCACAGCATGGCAACGGAGGCGTTTGCCTGACTGTAGCAGCTGGAACAGTCCGTTGCAGGGGTGGAAGGGGTCTCCCATTATCTTATTGGCTCTGGAGTTGCACCTCCTGATGTATAGTTCCTGCAGAGGGGCGAGTGAAGTTCCCATAGTGCGTTAGGCCGAACGCACTACTCTCTGCAGAGCCTTCTTGTCCTGGGCAGAGCAATTCCCAAACCAGATTGTAATATTTCCGGAAAAGATGCTTTCCACAGCCGCTGAGGAGAAGCACTTTCATTCATCCCTTGGCAAGCATCTCTCCAAGAGCCTTCTCCAGTGGGTATCCCAGCCCAAAAAGATAGACACCAAAAGCTGGAGTAACTCAGCGGGACAGGCTGCATTTCTGGTGAGAAGGAATGGGTGACGTTTCGGGTCGAGACCCTTCTTCACACATCACCCATTCCTTCTCTCTAGAGATGCTGCCTGTCCCGCTGAGTTGCTCCAGCTTTTTGTGTCTATCTTCGGTTTAAACCAGCACCTGCAGTTCCTTCCTACACAAATCTCAGATACACAGGGGCAAGCAGCTGACATGGTGGGGGGAGGGGGGGGGGGAGGAATAGATCTATTTAAAGATTATTACCAGTACCACAACAAATTTGAGGTACATTTGCAATCTGGGTTGGCATGCACGGATCAAATGAGCTTGTACTTTCTTTGTTATAATTCCCCCATTAAGTCTGCCTGTTCGAATAAACTTTGTGACATTGCCGGCCTCAAATAATTATTTAGATGCAGCCGTAATGCATATTCCATGGTACAATGGATACCCAGTGAGTGAAACACATGTTGAGGTTCAACGATAGCACTTTGATCAATCAGGGTTATAAAACCGTTCCAAGTCTAAGAAATCTAAATGTCCATTTAAGGTTGAACTATTCAAGAAGTCCCCTGGACTATGTGTTTCCCATTAGCAGGAATCATTAAACCCCATTACGACAAGAATATAAACAGAGATTTGGGTATTCAAATGCATATTTTTCGGGATTACTCATCCTTTCCTTGCGCATTTTTCCACTCTGGCAGAGGGGGAGGCCAGCTGTCTCGTGGAAACGCGCTGATCCCAGGCTGAGCTTCCCTCAGCACCAGTACTCCCACTGCTCCAACAAAGACCAGGCCTGCACTTCAACACGTAACCGTTCTGGCATGTACGATAGACCAAGCATACGGAAGCCCCCAACTGCAAACTCCAAAGGTAATGGAGTCACACAGCGGGGAAACAGGCCCATCGCCCAACTTGCCCACGCCGACCAAGATGCCCCACCTGCACAAGTCCTACCTGTCCACATTTGGTCCGTATCCTTTCAAAACCTCTCCAGTCCATGTACATGTTCAAAATGTCACTTAATATTGTTATAGTACCTGCCTCAACTACCTCCTCTGGCAACTAGTTCCATATACCCACCACCCTCTGTGTCATAAAGTTGCCCCTCAGGTTCCTGAGGCCTCACCAAAGATGCCTGAGTCCCAGGTAGGGGCAGAATTTTGCGGACCCCAGGTCTGTCCCAAAGCACATCTTATGCAATCAAATGCTTCTGACCTGTGGCCATGTCTGTAAAGTAGAAAACTATGCTCTGATCAGCCATGATTGAATGGTGGAGTAGACTTGATGGGCCGAGTGGCCTAAATCTACTCCTATCACTTATGATCTTATGAGACAGACCAGCCAATTTGCAGACGGCCAGCTTAAACATACTGCAGTAAACGAGATATTAATCCCCACAGCAGAGTTGTCTGAAAGTAGACGGCACAGGTATAGGGGGATAATGTTTCCACCCAGAGGCTGTTGGGATCTGGAATGAACAGCCGAGGGGGTGGTGGTGGTGTTTGAAACAGTGAAGCAGCATCTAAACGAGTACTTGAATCGTCAAGGCATGACGGAGAATGCAGAACAGTACAAGAACAGGCCCTGTGGCCCCAGTCACAAACCCAATTTAAATAAATCTCACCATGATCCAAATCGCTCTATCGCCAGCCTGTTCATGTCTGTCTAAATGCCTCTTAAGCATTGCTATCATATCATAATGATTCCGCCATCTTCCCATGCAACGCATTCCAGGCGCCCACCACCACCTTCTATGCTTAAAATCACTTGCCTTGCAAATCTGCTTTCAACATTCCCCTCTCACATTAGAGCCATGCCCTCCTGTATTTGACCTTTTCACACTGGAGAAAAAGATTCTGACTCTCTATCCTATCTACGCTTCTTATAATTTGATGTGTTTCGATCAGGTCTTCCCCCAGCCTCTGACACTCCAGAGCAAACAATCCAAGTTTGTCCAACCTCCCTCTGGAGCTAATACCCTCATATCCAGGCAGAATTCTGGTACCCTTTTCGGCACCCTCTCCATCCATCCTGTAATGTTGCAAATAGAACTGCACACAATATTTCATATACGGCCCACCCAACGTCTAACAAAGCTGCAACATGATTTACCCACTATTGTGCACAGTTTTACTGCTCCACTGAAAAATCCCCTCAAAGTTTGTTAACTTTGAAGAAGTTCTCCGCCTCTCCCTGATAGGAATTTGTATTCCCTCTCACTGCCCCCTCCCTTGCTGCTGCTCGCCCACTCCTGGCCATGTTCTCATCCAGACTCGCTCCCCACTACTCCAATCTACGCCTTCTTTACCAACCTGCTTACTTGCGTTGCTCCTTTCAGGTAGCTATGGACTTGGAGCCCAAGATCCAATTGTACATGACTGCCAGTTACTGTATATGTTCCTCTTGCATCTGACCCACCAATAGATTTGCCCAGGTTAAACTGTATTTGCCACTACTCTGATCATATCTCCAATTGATGTATTTCCTGCAGTATCCTTTGACAACTTTCCTCACAGTCCATAGCTCTGCCAATTTTTGTAGGTGGCGCAGAACCAAATGTTGGTTAATGAGATTACCATAGATAGGTATTCTGTGGTTGCCATGGATACGGTGGGCCGCAGGGCCAGGTCCTGTGCTGTCTAACGATGACCCTACTGTGCTGCTTTTTTAGGAAAATAGCCTTTGGCAATGAAGATAATGGAAGGATAAATATTGGACAGGAAACCAAAGACAGCTTCTTCCCCAGGCACTTATTCCCTTCTCATGTATCTTATAAACTGTGAACGGCTCAATAGTAATGATGTTTTGTCTTTCTGCTGACTGGTTACGCCCCTGTCCCACGATGCAGGTTCACCCAAGAGCTCTCCAGAGTTTAAAAAAAAATTAAACTCGTGGTAAGTACGTAGAATGTACGCAGCGGGTACGTCGGAGCTCGTGGATGTCTCGTAGCGGCTCGTAATGCTGACAGCAGGTACTTGGGAAACGCGGAAACTCGTGACGTTTTTTCAACAGTGTGAAAAATTTGCAAGAGTAAAAAAATACACCACGAGTTTGATTTTTTTTTTTTTAACTCGGGAGAGCTCTTGGGTGAACTCGCATCGTGGGACAGGCCTTTTAGCACGCAACAAAAGCTTTTCACTGTACCTGTACACGTGACAATAAACTAAACGTATACAGCCAGTGGAGATGTAATAAGTGGCTTGGGTTAATGACAACACGTAAAAAAGGAAGTATTTGTCCCCATCTTTTTAGTGCTCAAACCCACGCAATGTACCTAACAATGAACTCCGACTATGTTCTTGGGAGACAACAATACTTTTTTAACTGAAGATCCTCTAGATTTGGACACACTAATATCTCCTGTACCCAAATAAAATTCCTCATTCTGCGTTCCTTTTTGGGACATTTCTGAGTTATCAGCAGAGGACATTTGAGATGGAATTTCTTTTCCAAAGACTATGAGCTCCCAAGTTCACTGGCAGCTGGTGACACACTCCGCTCCATCACAGCCAGCTTTGTGCTCCAGGAAGGTTGCAACACTTTCTGATCCACCCAGCAGCTCCACGTAAAATACCACACACTGCTGTGAACAGCTCTGCTCTCTCACGGCGACGTTGAACGGGCCCTGTGAGAAACTTCGCAGGCACACAGTGAGCAATTGCGCCAGGACTATGAGGCCGACACAAGGAACCGGGGGATGTGTCACGGTCCGGTGCAAGGAAAATGTTACGGTTGAAGAATATAATAGTTTTTGATCACAAAATCATCATTCCCATTGGGTTACAATTTACACGAGTCAACTAGCTTCCAGCAGATGGTTTTACCAAGGCATTAAATCCCCAGATTAGGTTGTGACAGGATGGGCAGCAATTGAGTACCTGCCTAGACATTGGAGGGGCAAACTCACATGGGGTGGAAAAGTGATCTCCAGATATCTGGCACAGTGGCATTGAGAGTGGAAAGGGAGCAGGCTTTTTGTCCACTCAACTTTGGGCTATTCATGATGGACATTAAAATAGTTAAAGTGCAAACAGGCTCTTCGGCCCACTGAGTCCGCACTGACCAACGATCACCCATACACTACTTCCATGTTATCCCACCTTCTCACCCACTCCCTACATACTAACGATAATTTACAGAAGCCAATTAACCTACAAACCTGCACGTTTTTGGAATGGGGGAGGAAACCGGAGCACCGAAAGAAAACCCATGTGATCACAGGCAGAATGTGCAAACTCCACACAGATAGTGCCCAAGGTCAGGATCAAAGCTGGGTCTCTGGCGCTGTGAGGCAGCAACTCTACCACTGCGCCACTGTGCTGTCCTTATACTGAACGCTAACGCTATTAAAATGGAAACACAAGGAATTGTAGACACTGGAATCTTGGAGCAAAATACAAAGTGCTGGATAAACTCAGTGGGCCAGGCAGCATCCATGGATGGAATGGACAGGTGATGTTGAGGGTTGGAAGCCTTCTTCAGACCAATGACTCGTACCACTTTGTTCTCTGCTCTGTTAAAACGCAATTGTGCCAATATATGCAACTAGTTCTAATTGGTCAACAGTTTCTAGTGCAAGGTTTTTAGCTCACAGTTTCGAACGAGTGCCACTCCCAGCAATACAGTTGGTCACTGATTCTTCACCTTAATGTTATACACTGCAAATATGCTCCGTCTAGTCATAAAGTCATGGGAAAAACCATTCAACTTATCAAGCCCATGTTGGTTCTTCAGAGAGTGGTCAACATTATTTTCTCTCGTACCCATTTGATTTTCTTTAGAAAATCAGTACTGCATTTTCATACTTCCACACCATAATCACTGCCTGTACAAAAATAAATTACTTACAAAGCCCTTGTATCTCTTGCTCACCACAATATGATCCTGTGTCCTCAAACTATCTGCTAAAGCAACCATGATTGCTTTAAACAAGGTTGCAAGAAGCAAGGTTTCTTGATTTATCCTGTCATGGCCTTATACACTTTTATCAAACCTCCTTTCCACTGCTTTGCTTTGAACAGAACGGGCCTCACTCCTGGAACTATGCGAGCAAATCTCTTCTGGACATCCTCCAGGATTTTCAGCAAAAGACAAAGTGCTGGAGGAACTCTGCGGGTCGGGCGGCATCTGTGGAGGGAATTGGCAGATCACATTTCGGGTCAGGACCTGAATATTGATTGTCCATCCCGTCCACAGATGCTACCTGACCTGCAGAGTTCCTCCGGCGCTTTGTCTTTTGCTCAAGATCCTATCATCTTGTCCCGTGTCTCCAGGGCTCTCACTTCTGTCCTGGACTGCGGTGATCAGAGGTTTGTTGATGAATGTAGACTGAGTTTGAGCAGACAACATTATAGACTGCAAATATTGTGGATATTATATAAAGGAGACAAAAATTAAAGTATGTTAGTTTACAACAGGTGAAATGCACCAAATATCCAGATATATAATTTCCTCAACATGATATCAAACCTGAGGTTCACAGGTCACTGTCATTCAGTGAAGTGTTTTTTTTCCCCCCTTCTTGGCCACTGGGTTTGGAATTGAACAGTTAAAGCATTCCCCGTCGCATGCAAGAGTGCTTGCCCTGATGTGCCGTACCTGATGGTGGGGATGTGTTGCTGCTGCAGCGGCTGGTGCTGGAAGTGGTTGGGCCAGCGGTGATGAAGACAAAGCGGAGAGTGATCGATGAGAGGTGAGGTGGGCTGGTGGCAGCAGCCCGCCGCATGGCTATGGGCATTGCTTTGGCACACAGATGTCGGGTAGTCGGAGCGAGGCTGCAGGCAGGAGTGAGTCAATGGAGAGGTGACCGTGGTGTTCCCCAAGGAATGGCAGTCTGCTTGGTTACCATGACAACACAGCGGATGATGGTATGGACAATGGTGGCAGCATTGCGGCACAGGTCTTTGGTTATTTATCGTGCTGTCTGGAAAGAGAGCGGTCGGCTTGGCCATGCCAAACGGCAGCAGGCCGCTGCCCTGACTCACTTTTGTCCTTGAAGTCTCCTTGGTTGGCAGGTGTTGGGGGAGCTGGTCTCCATCACCGGCTGCAGGGATGCTGTTACCGTTAGCATTGGATGGGACACTGCCATTGCTCTGAACCATGAAGTCACCATTCCCATTGCTCATAGCCATGCTCGTGTTCCACAGGCACCTCCGCAAGCGTCACGCTTCTAGAAACAGAGCACAAATACATTTTACAATCCTTCCCATAAAAGGACGTTAACACCTTTCTCAGACGACCCTAACCTGTTGGAGACCCCAGGGACCAATTATTTTGGTCGACCCCATCCATAAATGGACTGCTGCAGAGGTCGTCAAAGGAATGACTTGCTGCCGAGATAGCAGATGGCTATTTATGGTGACATCTCAAAGTACCCAGCGGAACAAAACCAGAAGTACCTGCCTTCTCGATCCACAGAATGGAACTAAGCAAATTCGTTCACCTTATATTGCTCATCTCAAAACATGAGCAGCAAGGAATGCGGCCATTCATCCACAGGGCCCATTTGAACTTTGTACGGCAACAATTCAACTTGGTCCCAGAACCTCACCAAGTCCCCATAGCCCTGCAAATCTTTTCCTTTCAGATACTACCCAGCTCCTGTAATAACCTGGGGAATATCTTCTGCACCCTTTCCAATTTAGTGACATCCATCCTCTAGCTGGGTAACCAGAATGACCAGAGCATCAACCTAAATCAGGAATGGCTGGGTTAACATGTAATGAGCATTTCAAGGCACTGGGCCTGTACCTCCTGGAGTTTAGAAGGATGAGGGGGACCTCACTAAAACTTACTGAATAGTGAAAGGCCGGGATGGAGTGAATGAGGGGAGGATGTTTCCATTTGTGGGAGACTCTGAGACCAGAGGGAACAGCCTCAGGAAAAAAGGATGTTCCTTTCGAAAGGAGATGAGAAGGAATTTCTTTAGTCAGAGGGTGGCAAAGCAGTCAAATTCATTGCCACAGATGGCTGTGTTGGCCAAGTCAGTGGATATTTTTTAAGGCGGAGATTGATAGATTCTTGATTAGTACGGGTGTCAGGGGATATGGGGTGAAGGCAGGAGAGTGGGGTTGCGAGAGAAAGATAGATCAGCCGTGATTGAATGGCGGAGTGGATTAGATGGGCCAAATGGCCCAATTCTGCTCCTAGAACTTATGAATCTATGAATCAGCGTGTGGGAATTGATCTAAGGGCTGTTGCCAGCTGCCAGTCGGCGCAATGTGGAGTGTACACGCATGGTAGGCGGTGCGAGGCTTCCTGGATGCACAGACTTGCAGGCTGGGGGTGAGTGCAAGAGCTTTGTTATTTTGAACAGTGGATGAGGAGGGGCAAGTGTTAATCAGTGCACAAGGTGCCGGCACAGGTTGCCTAGATATCTCTGTTGATTGGGCAGACCAGAGAACGTTGGCTCAACATCTGAAAGAAATCAAGATTGCATCGTATTTTCACCTCTTTGAAAACTGCAGTACGGCTTATTAAGCTATTCATTTCAGATTCTATAGAGTCGGCAACAAAGACAAAGGCGAGGCGAGTCAATGCGCACATCCACTGCGTACTTCCAGCATTCGCACTTTTATCATTTAGCTCCCAGCTGCCAGTGTTTCTCATTTTTAATCAGATCTAACGTTTTACATCCAAGCACACTTCAATTTCAAAGGTGACTTGCTGTGATCATTATCTCCCAATTGATCAGGTGAAGGGGATTTGGAGGATGGACAAAAGCTGAAACAGGATTCACAGACAGAACAAGACACAAAGTGCTGGAGTAACTCAGCTGGTCCGGCAGCATCTCTGAGAACTTGGACAGGTGACCTTTCGGATCGGGGCATTTCTTCAGGGCTGCATCTGCAGTTCCTTGTGTCTGCATTTCACAGCTAGAACTGTTGCACAGCACAGCACAGCCTGTTACTGTTGCAGCAACTGACATAACCAAGGACCACTCACACCCCCGTCATTCCCCATTCTCCCGTTGGGCAGAAGATACAATTGCTTGGAAGCACGTACCACCAGATTCAGGAATAAGCCTGCCTCGATGTTATCAGACTCTTTAACGGACCTCTCAGATGCGACAAAAATAGGCACAAAGTGCTGTAGACACAAGGTACTGAAGATGCAGCTTTGAAGAAGGGTACCGACCCAAAACGTCACCAATCCATATTCTCAGAGAGGCTGCCTGAGCCGCTGAGTTACTCCAGCACTTTAGGTCTTGTTCTGTCTGTGAATCCTGCTTCAGCTTTTCTCCACCCTCCAAATCTCATGCACCTGATCAACTGGGAGTTAAATATCACAGCAAGTCACCTTGTGCAGTGTCAGACAGCATCTCTGGAGAACATGGGTCGATGACGTTTTGGGTCAGGATCCTTCTGTTCGGGCTGAGGCACGTCTGAAGAAGGGTCCGGCCTGAATGTCTCCTGTCCATGTTCTCCACTTTGTATCCATTTGTAAACCAGCATCTGCAGTTCCTTGTGTCTCTCATACACCGAGAATGTATTACTGAACCCCCAGTCTACTTCATTGTGGCCCTTGCACTCGTCCTTTCCATCTGCACTGCAGAAGTATATCTCTGTAGCTCTAACACTATATTTTGCATGCTTTGATTGTATTTATGTATGGATATTTTACCTGGATAGCAGGCAAAACAACATTTCTCACTGTATCTCCATTCACGTGACAATAATAGACCATTAGTAACCATTAGTATTTGGATGTACTCAGCGGGCCAGGCAGCATCTATGGAGATGTGCCAGCGTTTTTTGATTTTATTTCACATTTCCAGTGCCTGCAGTGCTTTGCTTTTGTTTTTATATGAATCAAGTTGCTGCTGTACAGTCAATTGCAAAAACGGCTCAAAAGTGCAGTATGACATTACTGTCTTATTCAGACCGTAACGAGGGGTCCCAACCCAAACCATCGCCTGTCCACATTCTTCACAGATGCCTGCCTGACCCACTGATCCAAATACAGGCAGAAATTGATGGGATCTCAGTGGACATCAGAAGGGTAGATACAAGTGGGGGCAGCCCCAGGACATCTGGGACATGTTGGCCGGTGTATGCAAGTTGGGCGAATGGCCTGTTTCCACTCTGTATCACTCTATGACTCCTAGAATCATAAACAGTGGAGAGGCACAAAGTATAGCTAGATGCCACCAATGAACAAACCATCCGAATCACAGCGAGATTGCTGCAAGTTTTAAAATGCACCATTTCGGAAGACATACAGGTCAGTAAAATAAAAAGGTGCATCATCATCAAGCTGGAAAGGGTGCAGAGAAGATTTACGAGGATGTTGACAGGACTCAAGGGACTGAGCTAGGATTTTATTCCTTGGAGCGCAGGAGGATGAAGGGTGATCTTATAGAGATGTACAACATCATGAGAGGAATAGATCCGGTAAACGCACATTGTCTCTTGCCCAGAGTTGGGGAATCGGGAACAAGAGGACATAGATTTAATGTGAGAGGGGGAAGGTTTAAGTTGAGGGGGGGTAACATTTAATAGGAACTTGAGGGGTAAATTTGTTTTACACACAAATGGTGGTGGATATATGGAACTAACTGCCGGAGGACGTAGATAAGCAGGTAATAGCAGGATAATTCCCCAGATGGCGGGACTGACATATGATGAAAGAAAGGGTCGACTGGGCTTGTATTCGCTGGAATTTAGCAGGAAGAGAGGGGATCTTATAGAAACATACAAAATTATTAAAGGATTGGACAGGCTAGATGCAGGAAAAATGTTCCCAATGTCGGGGGAGTCCAGAATCAGGGGTCACAGTGTAAGAATAAAGGGTAGGCCATTTAGGACTGAGATGGGGAAAAACCTCTTCACCCAGAGAGTTGTAAATCTGTGGAATTCTCTGCCACAGAAGGCAGTGGAGGCCAATTCACTGGATGTTTTCAAGAGATTTAGCTCTTAGGGCTAAAGGAATCAAGGGATATGGGGAGAATGCAGGAATGGGGTACTGATTTTAGGTGATCAGCCATGATCATATTGATCACTCGAAGCACTACTCCTGCACATATTTTTCTATGTTTCTATGTAATATTGCAATGTTTAAGAAACGTTTAGACAGGTACATGTATAGGACAGGTTCAGAGGGATATGGGCCAAACACAGGCAGGTGGGACTAATGTAGATGGGTCATGGTGGTCAGCATGTTTTCACACTGTGTGACTACCATCATCTTCCTCGCATTCTGTTTATCGTTTTAAAATATTTTAATTTTGCTGACACAGTACTTCTCCATTACCATAAACATACGCATACAGTGTCTTGCGACTCATAAAATAATGCAACATACACGATTCAGAGATGGCGAACAACTCAACTTAGCAGTGACTAAAGGTTCTCTGAAGCTGCAGCAAGTCAGAACCTCTTTGTTCCTGTCCCAGTGCAAATGACAATTAAACACCCTTGGCTCTTGTCTATACCAAAGCTAGAACGAAAATTTATTCTATCTGAAAGCAAGCCAGACATTAGTTTTCCCAAAAAAGAGGAAATTAAGTATTTACATACAGCACGGTATTTTAAATATGATTTAAACTACATGCTCAGACATTATTAAAGTTAAGTATATATGTTAGCTATTTGTGCAGGAAGAAACTGCAGATGCTGGTTTAAACCGAAGATAAACACAAAAAACTGGAGTAATTCAGTGGGTCAGACAGCATCTCTGGAGAATAGGCATAGGTGACGTTTCAAAGTGTTATTTATCCCTTTTCTTCGGAGAGGCTGTCTGACCCGCTGAGTTACTCTAGCGTTTTATGTCCATCTTATGTTAGCTATTTGATTGGAAATATTTGCATCCTTTGACTAATTAGCAGCTCAGATTACCTTCTGCATGCCATCCCATTTACTGCAATATGTCTCCTTCTCCATGTTAGAGAAACAATGCCAAGTGGAGATTGGATGCACATTAACCTAATCTAACTGAATCATAGAACTGGCTCGAGAGCCTGCTCTTGTTCCCAAACTCCCTGTGCAGTCAGTCCAACTCCTGGAAGATGCTCTTCCCAGGCATGTTTTCACATTTTATATCAGATTTCAGCCACGCTGGTTTTCTCGCTCGCCCATGGTGCAGGCCATGGCCACCACCAACTACAATCACTCAACCTCGCCCTTCCCAGCAGCAGGCAGGCTCGGGAAGCTAACTAACGTCCGTTGCAGGGGCAGAATTTCAACAAGAGTCACGGGTTGAGAGGATACCTAATATTTCCCTGAATTTTTGGAGGTTGAGGGGAGACGTGATAGGAATAGATAAAACTATGAGAGGCATAGATAGGGTAGACAGTTAGACCTTTTTACCCCTGGATGGAAAAATGAAATACTAGAGAGCACAGATTTAAGGTGAGAGGGCCAACGTTTAAAGTAGATGTGCAGGACAAGTTTGTTCTTCCCCGTAAAGAGTGTAGCGTGCTGCCAAAGGTGATAGTGGAAACAGATATGATAATGGTGCTTTAGAAACTCTTTGATAGGTACATGAATATGCGAGGGATGGAGGGATATGGATCATGTGCAGTCAGAGGAGAATAGTTTAACTGGGCATCATGTTCGGCAGAGATATTGTGGGCCTGAGGGATTGTTCCTGTGCTGTACTGTTCGATGTTCCAGGTAACATCCTCAAAGGCTACCCTTGGGAACACTCAACATGGTGTGTGGTGCTGGGATGTTGCTTTTCTCCAGCGATTTGCTCCAGCAGTCCGTTTTTTTAACGGGGTGGAACTCCTTCAAAGTGCATCTTTGTTCAACCTGTGTTTGAGTGGAAGTGGGAGAATTACCAATTGGAGCATCTGGGCTTGAGAGAAAGATGATGGGGGGGGGGGGGGCGGGCGAAGGCAGCGCCAGTTATGAACAAAAAGTGGCGAGCAATGCCTGGACATCATGGGTGCTGACCTCCCCACCATCGAGGGAATCTCCAGGAGTTGCTGCAAGAACCCACACCACCCTGGCCACGTTCTCATTTCACTCCTGCTGTCGGGAACGTGGTACGGGAGCCTGAAAACAGCGGCCTCTAGCCAACAGCCATCAGGCTCTTGAGCACCACGAACTCCAACTAAACTCCAGAATACGAACTGCCTGGGCTGCACCGGGGACTTCGGGCTTTGTTTTGTTTTACACGATATTAAGGTTTATAATGTAATGGATTTTCTTATTTGTCTCTTCATCAAATAGCCAAGGGCAGAAAACGCATGTTGGAGTTGTATGCGGACCAAGCAGCAGCAGTAGAGAGGTTGGGGATAGCATCAAGCAGGAAATTACGGATGTGTGTAGCAAAGGTACAGCGGTTATCATGGGTGACTTTATTCTCCATATAGATTGGGTGGAGTGACCATAATATGGTGGAGTTCTGCATTAGGATGGAAAGTGACACGGTTAATTCACAGACTAGGGTCCTGAACTTAAAGAACGGAGACTTTGAGGGTATGAGACAAAAATTGACTATGATAGACTGGCAAATCATTCTTAAACGTGGAGATACAATGGCAAAGATTTAAAGACCGCATGGATGAACATTTGTTTATTTGTTTATCCCTGCCTGGCAAAAAAAAAAAACAGGAAGGCGGCTCAACCATGGCTAACCAGGATAGTGTTAAATCCAAGGAAAAGGCCTATAAATTGGCCAGAGGAAGCAGCAAACCGCAGTACTGGGAGAAATTTAGAACTCAACAGAGGAGGACAAAGGGGTTAATTAAGGGGAAAGAAGAGCATGTTTGTTAGCGGATGGCGGGCCACATCTATCACGTGTACACATATATCCCGCCCCCGGATGGCAGGCATCAAATCACGTGTTCACAGAAGGTAGACAAAAAAAAATGCTGGAGAAACTCAGCGGGTGAGGCAGCCTCATGCAATCCTTGCATATCTCACCCGCTGAGTTTCTCCAGCATTTTTTTTTGTCTACCTTTGATTTTTCCAGCATCTGCAGTTCTTTCTTAAACGTCTCCACAGAAGGCGCGTGGCCATGCCGGCGGCTTTGCGCAGGATGCGGTACAGCCAGAGCTCAGCCGCTGCTCGTGGGGCTGCTGCTCCGGGCACTCGGCGGGCAGGATGATTACGAGGAATAAATCCGCCTGCGGCCAGATGATTTCAGCTTACCGGCCGCATTCGGCCCGAGGCCCGTAGGTTGCCGACCCCTGATCTAGTGGGATGGAGGAACTGAAGGGAATCCACATTAATCAGGAAATGGTGTTAGGTAAACTGTTGGAATTGAAGGCAGATAAATCCCCAGGGTCGGATGGTCTGCATCCCAGAGTACTCAAGGAGGTGGCGCTAGAAATCGTGGATACATTGGTGATCATTTTCCAATGTTCTCCCAACTCTGGATCAGTTCCTGTGGACTGGAAGGTAGCCAATATAACCCCAGTTTTTAAGAAAGGAGGGAGTGAGAAAACGGGGAATTATAGACTAGCTAGACTTACATCGGTTGTGGGGAAGATGCTTGTTAAAGATGTTATAGCCGCGTATTTGGAAAGCAGTGACAGATCGGTCAAAATCAGCATGGATTTATGAAGAGGAAATCATGCTTGACTAATCTTCTGGATTTTTTTGAGGATGTAACAAGTAGCTGGGGTAAGGGAGAGCCAGTGGATGTTGGGGGAGTCCAGAACCAGTGGTCACAGTTTACGAATAAGGGATAGGCCATTTAGGACTGAGATGAGGAAAAACCTCTTCGCCCAGAGAGTTGTGAATCTGTAGAATTCTCTGCCCCAGAAGGCAGTGGAGGCCAATTCACTGGATGTTTTCAAGAGAGCGTTAGATTTATCTCTTGGAGCTAAAGGAATCAAGAGATATGGGGGAAAAAGCAGGAACGGAGTACTGATTTTAGATGAGCAGCCATGATCATATTGAATGGCGGTGCTGGCTCGAAGGGCCATATGTTTCTATGTTCTATGTTTCTATATTATCTATTGTGTACTGTGTTTACAAACTTTCTGTACTGTTGCAAGTAAGGACTTCATTCTTCTGGGATCAAACCTGGGTCTCTGAACTGTTCCGATACATATGACAATAAAAAAACTCTTGTCTATCCTGCATATCCACTTCTTTAACAACATGCTGGTATTCAAGATTACACCGCAGGAACAGAGGTCCTTGTCTGGTCATTGGACCCCATGGGCAATCTTGAATTCCTTTATCCCTCATCAATAGTCAAAGCCATTACGATCAATATCAACGTTTCATACAATAATAAATACACTTCAATGCCATTGCTCAAAACCCTTACACCTTGAGTATTTACAGAACATACGCCAGCATTTAATTTGAATTTCAAACACAATGAATCAAAATTAGGAAAAGCACAATGAGGTAAAATCTCAGTTAATTTTTCAAGAATATGGAAGCACGCTGCAAGATATGAACAGCACAGTACAGGAAAAGTTAGCTCTGTGATTTGATGCAATCAAATCTGGGTTTCCGTGCAAAATAAAATGCTGGGCTGCACGGGGGAGGGTGGGGGGGCGATGTCAGCAGGGGCGTGATGTGGAAAGTAGTCATATGGGGGTAGGGGGCTGGAGAGGACAGGTGGCCAGAGCAGGCGATGATCTGTGGGAAGCACGGTGGGGCAAGAGTGGACAGGAGTGCGGTGTGAGATTGGTGGGAGAGGCAGGGGCGGTGGAGGGTGGGGAACAGGGATTGGCAGCACGTTTCACACCCTCATGCCTCAGGAATTTCCACTGTTCCTGCGAGAATTCCTTCAGTTGATTGTGGCCACCTGGCCATTTCACTCAGAGACGTCCGTCCAAGGTCCAAGTCATTTTTAAACTCCTCATCGGTCTTTGTCTCAATTTTATTCTGGTGTCCAACGTCAACATGTTTTCATTTCTCTTACATGTGTAACGCTGTGACACTTGTAGTCGGGGCTGGGGCAAAATGTATACTGTGCTGCTACCTGAATGGCCTCTCAGGACAACATACTAGGAGTGTGACTAATGGGCCTGTCCCACTATACGAGTTTACCCAAGAGCTCTCCCGAGTTTTAAAAAAAATCTAACTCGTGGTATGCACGTAGAACGTACGTAGCGGGTACGTCAGAGCTCGTCTCTTAGCGGCTCGTAACGCTAACGGCAGGTACTCGGGAAACGCGGCAAGATCGGGAAGACTCGTGAAGAATTTTCAACATGTTTAAAAATGTCCACGAGAGCCCACGAGCGGCCATTACCGTAAATCTCCGAGTTCGGATCGGGGAAACTCGGGAGAACTCTTGAATTAGCTCGTACAGTGGGACAGGCCCATTAGACAGACACACACAGAATGTACATAGAAAGAGATCGGGGGGGCGAGGGGGGAGGACGAGGAAGAACGTAGTGTGAGCAGCAGATGAGAGAAAGCATAAGTGGAAGAAGCCTTTAGAGAGAACATTCAGACAGGGAGGCGTGCAGATGAAAGAACTGATGAAGCAAAAGACAGATGCAATGCAATGCAATACAAGCAAAGACCAAGGCAGCAGAAATGGGGCAAGCGCGCGCGCTCAGGTCAAACATACAAGCTTTCAGTAAAACATCTCAACTCGTTTATGCAGGCTGGAATCCCTGCAGCCTGTCACCGTGCTAATCTGCTGCAGCCACAGAATTTAATGGACTCACTGTAAACCAGATAAATGTTTCCAAGACAAATTGAAAAGCAAGGTTTCTTAGGTTATCAACAAAGGTAAAGAAATAAACCATAATGCAAGAACATACATATATCAAAGAAAAATGTGGCTCTTGTCGATGTCCAGCTTGGCTTTTGTCGACTAAATGAGCCATTGAGATTTTCACCGGACGAGGCTTTCAAAACGGCAACTACTCACAGAAGCTTCTGTCAGCCTGCCTTTAAAAAGGAGGCATTAACTCAGCAATACATATGCCCTGAAGTGAGATGAATTCCCAGCCCATCACATTTACTGAATCCTTCGGTTCGCTCTGCACAGCCAGAGGTTGAGTGCGTCCAAGGCTGCAAACTATTGCAGCAGGAAGACGGACAACTCCGGCCGCACTTCAGCCAGCTCTCCAAGGACTAGGGGAACGACTGCAGAGTATTGCTAACAAATGGCTCCTCACAAACGACACCCTTTTACAGCTTTTTTACTGCCAAGCCTACAGGGCAAGAAATACGATCCGCGGCACTGAAGTTATTCTCCACACGGTTTGCTGCCACTTGCAGTAGCTAGTGTGCACAGTGCATTGTTTATCAGACGCAAACACTAACTGCAGTTAGCTCCAACTTTCTAATCGTGCACCACATATGGCGAGGTCCACAACTTACCTCCCTCGTCCTCCCTCTCCAAGCACGTTCAGCCAAGTAGCCGTCTCACTCGCCACTGTCGACAGTATTGTACTGTACCCAGCAGCACTGTAACGCTGTGCTAGAACTGCACACGGGCAACGTGCCGGCAAAGAATCATAGGGGCTGACCTGACCACGCAAGGGAGCTGAAGTCTGAATGACAGGCTTGTGCTGATCGCTGTGGGGTTGGCCAGGTTGTGCACGGGGCTGCGGCTTCTGAAGCAAGGCAACTCCTCCCGCTAAATGACAGCCGAGTCCATCTGCAACTTGGTCATAGATGCTGGGCTTGATCTGAACAGCTGCCCTGCACGAAGTGGCCGTGTGCCTGAGCCCGAGGAGGAAAGGGAAGAAGGGGGAAGGCAAAAGGAAAGCAGGAAAGAGGTGCACGAGGGGGGGGGAGAGAGAGACTAAAAAGAGGTGGAGACATGACAGAGGTGCAAGAGCACAAAGTGATAAAAGAAAGAGTGGATTGCAATGGAACACAGAACAGGATCAGGCCCTTCAGCCCACAGTGTCTATGACGATCATGATGCCAAGTTAAACTAATCCCGTCTGCCTGCACGAGATCCATATCTCGTCATTCCCTGCATATCCATGTGCTTATCCAAAATCTTTTAAAATGCCGCTAGCATATCACCACCACCGCTGGCAGTGCGTTCCAGGCACCCACCACTCTCTGGGTACAAATGCTTGCCCCGCACATCCACTCTAAACTTTGCCCCTCACCTTAAAGCTATGCCCTCTGCTCAAGTGAGTCGAGTCAAGAATGTTTTATTGTCACATGTGCCAAAATGGAACAATAAAATTCTTACTCGCAGCGGCCCAACAGATTTGTTAAAACAGTCTGAAGAAGGGTCTGGACTCTAAACGTCACCCATTCCTTCGTTCCATAGATGCTGCCTGACCCGCTGAGTTTCTCCAGCATTTTTGTCGACCTTCGATTGTTCCAGCATCTGCAGTTCCTTCTTAAACCTGACAATATATCTCACTTCTGTCTCGTAGACAGTCCTAGAACACTGACAATGCTACAACATATGTTAGACAGTTTGATGCCAAAGATGGGGAAGTTGCCACAGAAATACAAGTTCTTTCCTGTACTATTGTGGGTAGTGGAGCAAACAGTTTATCCAACAGTTCCCTGGATTAAAAAAATCAAGTTTGAGAAGGGAAAGGCCAATTTCCAAACAATTACCAGATCCCAAAGAATGCATAACTCATTTGTACTGCCTTTGAACATCTTTTCTCATTTAAACCCCAATTAATCCAGTTTTGAGCCAAATCAATTGTTCTAAATTTGCCAAAAATGGAAATGCTTCAACAATACAGAATCTCTTTCCCCAGTTGTAAATACGCAAAGCATTAAAGCAAAGAGTTGACTCACGAGAGGGAATGAAAGTCCAGTAACAAGTCTGGAGGTCACAGTAAATTTTAGGGGGAACTTACTTTGGCTTACCCTTTATTCTTAAACTGTGACCCCGGTTCTGGACTCCCCCAACATCGGGAACATCTTTCCTGCATCTACCATGTCCAATCCTCTAAGAATGTTATATTTTTCAACATGATCCCCTCTCATCCTTCTAAATTCCTGCGAATACAAACCCAGTCGACCCATTCTTTCATCATACGGCAGTCCCACCATCCCGGGAACTAACCTAGTGAACCTACGCAGCACTCCCTCAATAGTAATAATGTCCTTCCTCAAATTAGGAGACCAAAATTGCACACAATACTCCATGTGTGGTCTTACCAGGGCCCTGCGCAACTGCAGAAGGACCTCCTTGCTCCTCAACTCAAATCCTCTCGCAATGAAGGCAAATATGCCATTATCTTTTTTCACTGCCTGCTGTACCTGCATGCTTACTTTCAGTGACTGATGTACAAGCACACCCAGGTTTCGTTGCACCTCCCCTTTTCCTAACCTGACACCATTCAGATAATGATCTGCCTTCCTGTTCTTGCCACCAAAGTGGATAACCTTACATTTATCCATATTATACTGCATCTGCCATGCTTCTGCCCGTTCACCCAACCTATCCAAGTCACCCTGCAGCTTCATAGCATCCACCCTGCAGCTCACACTGCCACCTAGTTTTGTGTCATCTTCAAATTTAGAGATGTTACATTTAATTCCCTTGTCTAAATCGTTAATATTTATTGTAAACAACTGGGGTCCCAGTACCTTGATGCCGTCAAGAATATTTAATTGTCATATGTACCAAGAAACAAATAATTAAATACTTTCTTGCAGCAGTAAAACAAGTCTGTAAACATACTACTCATAAAGAACATAATAAAGAATAAAAGTTCAAAAAATTAAAAATCCAATATTACTGCTTTTCATAGAGATGGTAGAGCTGCTGTCTGACAGCTCAAGACACCCAGGTTCAATCCTGACCTTGTGTGCTGTCTGTGTGGAGTTTGCACGTTCTCCCTGGGACCGCGTGGGTTTATCCGGGTGCTCCGGTTTGCTCCCACACTCCAAAGATATGTGGTGTCTGTAAATTGCCGCCCCATGTGTAGGGAGTGGAAGATGAAGTGGGATAACTTAGGACTAGTGTGAACAGGTGGTCGATGGCGGGTGTGGACTTGGTGGGCTGAAGCACCCGTTTCCATGGTGTATCTCTCAACTGAACCCATTGCAATGAAGAGTGGGAACACAAGAAACTGCAGATGCTGGAATCATGAGCAAAACACTGTGTTCTGGAGAGTCAGGCAATATCTGTGGATAGATAAAGATTCTGGTCTGGACCATTCTGACCAGCAGCAAATGTTGTTTACTCTGAACACCTCTGTTAAATGGCCCAGGCATTTGTTCAGGACAATTAAGATGAGTCAATAAATTGCTAGCTAAACAGCAATAAATGTTCAAATACATGTCAGTTAATGATGGGATAATGGAAATTCCCTACTACAGTAATCTTATTGCCCCTGCACTTCATGAAGATTTATCCACACAAAGATTAGATTGGAGCGGTAGCGCATGGAAAGAGAAGCGATATCTGTCCTCCAGAGATGCTGCCTGACCCGCTGAGTTATTCCAGCACGTTGTGTTTTTTTGTAAACCAGCATCTACAGTTCCTTGCATCTACAAAATATTCCACAGGCCAGGCAGTAGTGACAGAGAGAGATAGAGTTAAAACTTCACTTCCAGAAGTGTTACGATGATCTGAAACATGAATTCTACACAGTTGCTGTCTGACTTGCTGAATATTTTGAGATTCTTTTTTTTGTCAGATTGACAGCATTTCCAGTTTTTTTTGCATTCCAATCTGTCTGGGAATGTTTCCTCCATTCGTTCAGCAGTGCTGCAGCAACGTTAGCAATGCCTCGGTCAAGTGTCGCTGACGTTACACTGACCCGGAATCAAAATGGATTCCATCCGATCTGCAAACCTCACTCTCTGCATTCCTTGTGCTACCCGAGCCACTGGTAATGCCCATCAGAGAAGCTTTTAAACAGATGATGAATATCTGACCTACTTGCACAATCAATTGAAGAGCCTTCAGCAGAGTTTAATTGAAACATAGGGACTTTCGACACACCTTTAACGACTTCTGGGCATCCCAATGCTTTTTACTATCAATTAGGAACTTAAGCTCTATTGTGATATAGGAATCGAGGCAGCTAAATTACACAGCAAGATCCCACTTTCTAATGACCAGATAATTGCTTTATAAAATGTTAGTTATTGAAGGTATTGAATATGGCTCAGAGTCCCACAAAAACACAATTGTAATCGCTCTATGCAATCATTTACAGCTACACGAGGCCAGGTGGATCGTTGGTTCATTGTGCGAGTGGAAACACAACTAAATATCCACAAACATTAGGGAGGGGCACGTTTGTATAAAATCACGAGGGGAATATATAAGGTGACGACACAGAGTCTTTTACCCAGGGTGGCGGAACCAAGAATCACAAGACATAGGGAAAAGATTTAATACAAACCCAAAGTGCAACTGTTTCCACACCAAGGATGGTGGGTCTATGGAACGAGCTGCTAGAGGAGGTAGTTGAGGCCAATACTGTAACAGCATTTAAAAGAGACTTGGACAGGAACATAGATAAGAAAGGTTCAGAGGGATATGGGCCAAACGCAGGCAAATGGGACCAGCTTCGATGGGGCATCTTGGTCGCCATAGATGGCTTGGGCTGATTCCGAGCCAAATGATTCCGTGACATGACACCTCTGACAGTGCAGCACTCCCTCAGAATTGCCCTGGACTGACTGCCTCGATACTTCTGCTCAAATTCCCAGAGTGAGGATTAAACGAAAATCTACAGACCTCGTGTGCACACCAAGCCACAGCTCAAAATAAAGGAAAGTAGCTCAGCACCGGAAACATGAACCGCTGGAAACCCAACAAAATATACACAAACATTAGTGACGTGACAAGTTCTGGAAGATTGGAGGGTGGCTAATGTTGTACCTTTATTTAAGAATGACTACAAGGTGAAGCCAGGAAGTACAGACATCGGTGGTAGGTAGGTTACTGGTGGGGCCTGGATCTACCAGCAATAGGACAGGCATGGTCTGATTAGGAAGAGTCAAGCACCGATTCAGGTCAAAACCCTATTTCATTCTGAAGAACAGTCCCATCCTGAAACGCATCATCCTTGTTCTCCAGCGATGCTACCTGACCTCCAGAGTTACTCAGCACTGTGTCTTTTTTTGTAAACCAGCATCTGCAGTTCCTTGTGTCCAGAGACAATTTTGAGATGCTTAGTTTAGTTTAGTGATACAGGCCCTTTGGCCTAGCGAATCTACGCTAATCAGCAATGCCCACACATTAACACTATTTTACACACACTAGGGACAACTTACATTTATACCAAACCAATTAACCTACAAACCTGTACGTCTTTGGCGTGAGGGAGGAAACCGGCGATCCCAGAGAAAACTCACGCGGGTCACGGGGAGGGCGTACAAACTCCGCACTGACAAGCACCCATAGTCAGGATGAAACGTGGGTCTCTGGCGCTGTAAGGCAGCAATTCTACTGCTGCACCACCATGCCACCCAGTCGGCATGGCTTTGTATGGGAAACTGATGAGGTGACCAAGAGGATTGATGAGTGCAAGGCAGAGTTGTTGTCTATGTGGACTTTAGCAAGGCCTTTCACAACATCCTTCATGGTAGGCGATCATAAAAGATTAGTTCACAAAAGATCCAAGGTGAGCTACACAACTGGAGTCAAAATTGGCTTGGTGCAAGGAGTCGGAGGGTGGCAATGCGGGTGTTTTTTCAGATTGGAGGCCTGTGTCCAGTGGTATGCCACAGGGATCTGTGCTGGGTCCACAGTTGCTCATCATCTATATTGACGAGTTGGATGACAATGTAGTGAACATAGTTAGCAAGTTTTCAGATTATACAAGAATTGGTGGTCATAATGGACAGTGAGGAGGGATATCCAAGTTTACAAATGGATCTGGCTCAACCAGGGAAGTGCGATGGAATTTAACTTTGACAAGTAAGCGGCGGTGCATTTTCGCAAGTCAAACCACTACAGCAAACGGTAGGACCCTGGAGAGTGTTGTAGAGCAGAGAGACTGAGGGGGACAGGTACACAGTTCCCTGAAGTGGTGCCGCACGTAGACACTGTGAAAGCAGCACTTGGCACGCTTGCTTTCATTGGTAAAGGGCCTGTCCCACTGTACGAGCTAATTCAAGAGTTCTCCCGAGTTTCCCCTGATTCGAACTCGGAGAGTTACGGTAATAGCCGCTCGTAGGTACTCGGGGCTCTCGTGGACATTTTTCAACATGTTGAAAACTCTTCACGAGTCTTCACAAGCTTACCGCGTTTCCCGAGTACCTGCCGTTAGCGTTACGAGCCAATAAGAGACGTCCCGAGCTCCGATGTACCCGCTAATACAATCTACGTGCTTACCTCGAGTTTGATTTTTTTTTTCAAACTCGGGAGAGCTCTTGAATGAACTCGTACAGTGGGACAGGCCCTTAATAGCGTTGAGTGGAGTCAGATCTCTGGTGACCATGGATAGCAATGCTAGAGCTACGGATATGCTACAGCTGTATAAAACATTGGTGAGACCACATTTGGAGAATGGTGTGGATTATTGGTCGTCCAGCTAGAGGAAGGATATCAGTAAACTGGAAGGGGTACACAAGGATTCATCAGGATGTGTACCAGGATGAGCTCAAAGGTTTCAACGGTCTTTTATTGTCACGTCTACCAATTAAGGTACAGTGATATTCGATTTCCCATACAGCCATACTAAAAAAATGTTAAAAAAGCAACACGAATCACAACTACATAAAAGTTAACATAAACATCCCCCACATTCCTCACTGTGATGGAAGGCAATAAGTCTAATCTTCTTTCCTCTCGAGTTATAAGGAGAGGTTCAATAGGCTTGGACTTTGTTCCCTGCAGCATAAGAGGTTGAGGGGTAACTTTCTAGAGGTTTACAAAATCATGTGAAGCACTGATAGGTGAATGTTCACAGTCTTTCTCCCAGGGTGTAGTAGTCCAGAACTAGGTTGAAGGTGAGAGGGGAAAGATTTAAAAGTAACTTAGGGACCGTTTCTTCACGTGAAGGGTGGTGCACACGTGGAATGATCTGACAGAGGAAGTGCTGTGGCAGCTACAATCTCAGAGACTAGCAGGCACCCAGACGGTTGCAAGGAGAGGAATGATTTAGAGGGATAGAGGACAAATGCAGGCAAATGGGACTAGCTCAGCTAGAAAACCTGCTTGGCATGGACAAATTAGGCTAAATGGCTTGTATCACTCAATAATTCTAAAAATAATGCATTAACATTTCAAGTATAGGTCTATTCTGGCAATGAGCTATCTTTCGCCTTTTGAAATACCACAAATCCAGCCGCATGTTAGCCTTCGGTTTGAATATCTTGGCTATCAGACTGAACCCACTGCAGATAATTCTAATCTCCCACAGGATAGAGGAATGAAATTAATTTAAGTCATAAACTAAACTGTATGGGAAAATAAAGACCTTGGAAAAGACTCCAAAGAAAAATCATATTAGCCAAGAGGGCCTCGAAGGGAAATATTGTCTCACCTTTCAAAATAAAGTCAAAGCCAAAATTAACACAGATTGCGCAAGCCAGGTGGAAGACTTGGTCCTCTAATTCACAGCATGAAAAGTGAAAATAGTTCAACAGCGTGTACCACCTACAAAATACATTGCAGTAGCTTGCACAAGGTAGTGTGACGTGCTGCCAAGCCCACAGCGCTCACCACAGGAAGAACAAGAGCAGCAGCCACAAATGATAACCGCCTCCGCAGGCTCCTTTACTTTAGACTGTAGAGATACAGCGTGGAAACGGGCCCTTCAGCTCACTGACCAGCGATCACCCCATACACTAGCACCATCCTACACACCAGGGGCAATTTTAACCAAAGCCATTCAATCTACAAACCTGTACATCTTTGGAGTGTGGGAGGAATCCGGAGCACCCAGAGAAACCCACGCGGTCACAGAGAGAAAGTATAAACTCCGTACAAACAGCACCTGTAGTCAGGGTGGAACCCCGCTCTCTGGCGCAGTGAAGGGCCTGTCACACTAGCGCGCGATTAGACGCGATAAGCGCGACCTACCGTGGTCGCTTTAGTCGTCCGGCCTCGCGTGACCCTGTCCCACTGCGATCGCCGGAGTCTGGTGGAGTTCCGCGGACTCGTGTGGAGCTGGTGTCGACATCGCGCGTAGTGTCCAAAAACCGACACTGCTTAAAAATTACGCGCGGCAAAATCCTGTCGCGCGGAACGTGATGACGTTGTGCGTCTTCAGCGTGGCGTTGCGTGATGACGTCACTGCCCGACGTCGTGCAACGCGCATGCTCATGCGCATCGTCACGTGATGAAAAATAACGTCCTTCCTTCGGACGTCGCGCGTGTAATCGCGCGCTAGTGTGACAGGCCCTTCACTCGCACCGGGATCGCCTGACCCCCACGCGACCCCCGCGTCCGAATTTGTCGCGCTTATCGCGTCTAATCGCGCGCTAGTGTGACAGGCCCTTAAGGCAGCAACTCTACCACTGCGCAACTGTGCCGCCACAGCATGGGAGCACCTTCAACTTCAGCACTGGCTCACCACCATCGCAACGGCAATGAGGGATTGGCAATAGATACTGGCCTTGCAGGCAACATGAAGATCCCAAAAATGAATGCCATTAAAAGACGATGAGCTGATGCTCAGTTCCCGTTTTAAAATCTTATTACAGGTCCATATCCCTCTAAACCTTTCCTATCCATGTACCTGTCCAAATGTTTCTTAAACGTTGTGATCGCACCTGCCTCAACTACCTCCTTTGGCAGCTCATTCCTCACACCCACCGCCCTTTGGGTGAAATAGAGCTGCTAACGTCCATGATGACAACACAACGAGGAAGGGGGCATGCGAGGTGGCCCCAGGGCAAACAGGCAACCCGCATGGATAAGAGAATGGGAACAAGGTCACAGTGCTGCCACTGAGCGGCTGAGGACGAGCCTAGGTGGACGTGCCACGTCGCCGAGATCTAATTGGAACCCGTCTTGAGGGGGCTGCTGAGAACTAGGGGGGGGGGGGACTGAGAGCAAATGAGGACCCAGCGTTGGGGTGACGCCGAGGACTACGGGTGGGGTGGGGAACAAAGGGATGAGTACTTTTTGTACTTTTGTTGGCGCCTTTGTGGCAGCTCGTGCATTTTGTATGCAAAGACAAAGAATTTCACTGCACCAAGATCGATATAAATGACAATAAAAGAATCACCACATGTTAGGGCACCGCCACACCTTCACCTCCACTCAACGCCCCCTGCTCACAGCGTCACCGGGAGAGCAAGGAGTTAAACGGTGGGTCAACGTGAAAGATCACGTGAAAGATCAACATGAAAGAAACCGCCAGAGAGCTGCTCCCACACCAACTATACTGGGTGGTTCATTGAGGACAAACACACAAACTTCCACCGTAGGCAAATAAGGTAACACGCCTTATTCCCTCGATTGAACGCCACAAACAGTACAGTAGTTTTGTCTATTATTATTGTCATGTGCACCGACGTACAGTGAAAAGCTTTTTTGTTGCGTGCGATCCAGTCAGTGGAAAGACTATGCATGATTACAATCAAGTCGTCCACAGTGTACAGATGCAGGATAAAGGGTACAACGGTTAGTGCACGATAAAACCCTGTAAAGTCCGATTAAAGATAGTCCAATGAGGTAGATAGTAGGTCAGGACCACTCTGTAGTTCAGGGGCTCCCAACCTTTTTCATCCAGTTTGTCCATGGCAACTTGAATAGCTCATAACAGTTATTTCACGTATTTATGAACAACTAATGATGACCAGATACCGGTATACCAGAACCACACACAGTCAGTCAATGAGAACAAATATGTACAAATCCAGAATCAACAAATGTACCCCCTGGGTAGGTGAAATTTACCCCCTGGGGGTAAATGTACCCCTGGTTGGGAACCCTTGTACCAGTTGGGTCAGGTGCCTGATAACAGAGTAAAAGATGGAGTAAATGATCCCGAGGTGGCTCAGTGACTTTATTCCCATTTTCTTTTCCGTGTGGGATGTCTACTTCTCCCTGGAGCCACACTGCTTGACTTTGCACCTTGAAAACTGATGCGAGGTACCCGAGGAGTTGGGAGGGCAGACAAATAAAATAGAACATGGAGACCTTGGAGCACAAGTACATAGTTCTCTGAAAGTGACCGCACAGGCAGACAGGGTGGTGAAGAAGGCACTTGGTACACCAGCCGTCATCAGTCAGGGCAGAGTCAGGTCAGGTCACAACTGTACAAGTTGTTGGCGGGACCACACTTGGAGTAGTTTGTGGGCAGTTCCGATCGCCCCGCCGAAGCAAGGATGTCTTTAAGCTGGAAAAGGTGCAGAAAAAATTCACAAGGATAATGTCAGTATTGGAGGGCTTATTATAAGGAGAGGCAGGATAGGCTGTTATTTTTTTTAAAACCTGGAGCGTAAAAAGCTGAAGGATGACCTGAGAGAAGCATATATAATGATAAGGGGTGCAAATAAGGTGAATGGTCAGTCTTTTTCCAGGGGCAGGGGGTGTAAACTCAAAGACACCCATTTAAGGTGAGAAGGGAAAGATATATATGGGAATCTCAAGGGACATCTGTTCCCACACAGATGCGGTGGTATGTAGAACAAGTATGTGGAACAAGAGGAAGAAGTTGAGGCAGTTCCAATTACACAATTTAAAATATATTTTGATAGATTTATGAATAGACTCAAGAAAAGACTTTGCGAGGGGCACGGGCCCGGTGTAGACAAATGTGACCACTTTTCATGGATCATCTTGGTCGGCATGGACAACTTGGGCTGAAGGGCCTGTTTCTGTGCGTGTGACTCAATGATTCCATAGCTTGTTCAGAGATGTAGGTTTTAAAGAGCATGCAAGAGCTCTCACGTAGAGAGACCAGGGAGATAGAGACTTGGAGCGGGAATTTTTAAGCTCGAGAGTTGTGGCAGATACAGGCACAGGTTAAGGTTCGATTATTAAATTTGGGAGTGATTGAGGGACCAGAATTAGACAATAGACAAAAGACGATAGGTGCAGGAGTAGGCAATTCAGTCCTTCGAGCCACCTTTAAGAGTCCTATCAAGCTCTCTCTTGAAAGTATCCAGAGAACCGGCCTCCACCGCCCTCTGAAGCAGAGAATTCCACAGACTCACAACTCTTTGTGCGAAAAAGTGTTTCCTCATCTCCGTTCTAAATGCCTTACCCCTTATTCTTAAACTGTGGCCCCTGGTTCTAGACTCCCCCAACATCTGTAACATGTTTCCTGCCTCTAGCGTGTCCAAACCCTTAATAATCTTATATGTTTCAATAAGATCCCCTCTCATCCTTCTAAACTCCAGAGTATACAAGCATATGACAGTTAGGAGCATTAGTTCTCTCAGCATATGACAATTAGGAGCACAGCATCCTGGAGATGAAGGCTGACACCTGATTCTCTCATTCTTAGTTCTGCTGAAGGATCCCAGGCCAGAATCATAAACGGGTTCTCTTCACACAGATGCTGCCTGAGCACTTCCAGCATTTTTTGTTTTTTTTTTAAATTTCAGATTCCCAATAGTGTGTAGGATTTTTAAATTTTATTTTCACGGCAGATTATTGATAGACTACAGCAGGAGGGAGGAGCGAGGCAAGGGGAGAATTGAAAGCAACGGTGATAATGTTAAAAAATGGAAACATTGCCTAAATGGGAATCAATGTAATCAGGAACGGGTAGGAGGGTAAGTGGTTGGTGTAAGTAATGATACGGCAACTCTGACTAACTACGACCTGAAATAAACCACAGAGGAACTTTGCGACCATTTCACATCCAGTGCAATACTTAGACAGAAGGCTAAACTGGAATTCTAGGAAGTAGCAGGCAGTTTTTGCCTACTACCTTGATAGATTTCTGCTGATGTGACTGTTGGCATGTACAAGAAGCAGCCGCCTGTGAATGGGCACAGCTAAAATGAGGATTGTTTTGATGTACACTGAAGTGTGAAGCCGGCAGCTCAACAGATTCAAGATGAGACAAACAAAACGCAATTGTTGGAAAGTTGACCAAATAGACTCCAAAGCAGGTGCACCAGCATCTGATGAGAAGATAGTGGGGAACAGTGTGAGGGTTTGAAGGAACTCTGCTTGATTGTGGGTGGGGAGGAAGAGGGGCCCTCGAACATCCAACTCTTCAACCCTTTCTATCTCCGTTGACTTCATAAATTCACAAGTTCAAGGAGCAGAATTAGGCCATTCGGCCCATCAAGTCCACTCCGCCATTCAATCATGGCTAATCTATCTTTCCTTCTCAACCCCATTCCCCTACCTTAGCCCCCGACACCCGTACTAATCAAGAATCTCGGTCAATCTCCGCCTTCAATATATCCATTGACTTGGCCTCCACAGCCGTCTGCAGCAATGAATTCCGCAGATTCACCACTAAAGGAATTCCTCCTCATCTCCTTCCTAAAGATACATCCTTTTATTCTGAGGCTACGGCCTCTGGTTCTAGACTCTCCCACTAGTGTAAAGATCCTCGGTGCATTCACTCTATCCAGGCCTCCATTGTAAACATGCTTGTCTTTACATGACGTGCAGCAGAGGTTTAGCAGCATGTTGCCTGCATTAGTGAGTATTAGCTACAAGGAGAGGCGGGACAGGATGGAATCGTTCTCTCTGGAACGTCGGAGGATGACGGGAGACCTGACAGAAATATATATAATTATGAGAGGCATAGATAGGGTAGACATTCAGAACCCCCCCCTCCCCCCCATTTCGTGAAATCTTTCTGATCATCACTTTTTCTCCAATGGCCATTACATTTCAAGTGGCCAGTTTGTAACACTTGGGTATTTTGTTCTGCGAATGGTGCTACATAATTGGACTCCATTGTTATTCCATCTTGTCCAACCACTGAGACACTGAGCTCCCTCGGCAGCGACAGCACCCTGCATCGGCAGGCACAGGTTGGCTGTCACAATTCTGCGCTGAACGCTTATCACTTCGAATCTGGGGAGGGAATGGACAGACGACGTTTTGGATCGAGACCCTTCTTGATCCTTTGATATAATGGGGAGGAAGCTGCAAAAGAGAGGTGGGGGTGGAACAAAGCCTGGCAAGTGATGGGTGGATACAGGTGGGTGGTGATTGGCGGAGGGTAGGGTAAGTGATAAAGGATGGACGTGAAAAAGAGATAAAAGGGTGTCAGATAAGGAGAGGAGGAGTGAAATGTAAAGCTGGAGGGATATAGGTGGAAGGGGATGGGGGGGGAGAGGAAGCAATAAAAGGAAAATGGGAGAATCGGGGATAGGATACGTGGAAGATTATGTCATGGAAGTGGTGGGGAAGAGCAGAGTGACCTGGGTGATGGGAGAGTGGGAGAAATGAGTGCGCACCCTTGGGTGGGCAGTGGAGGAGGAGGGGTGGTGGGCACTACATGAAGCTGGAGAATTCAATGTTCGTACTGTTGGCTTGCAAGCCGCCCAAACGATATATGAGGCGCCGTTCCTGCAGTTTGCGTAATGCCTCACTCTGGCAATGGAGGAGACGCAGGACAGAAGGGTCAGTGTGCGAATGGGAAGGGTAGTTGAAATGGTTAACAACCGGGCGATCCAGCAGGCGCTGGCGGGCCGAGCGTGAGCGTTCGGCAAAACGTTCGCCGGATCTACATGTGGTCTCGCCAATTATAGATAGGCCACATTGGGAACAGCAAATGCAGTAGACGAGGTGAAGAGATGACAGTGAAAGAGGAACAGCATTTAGCTAGCTGGTAGCTGGTCCAGAGATAGTACTGAGAAATGGTCCCTTCAACCCACTGTGCGAATGGCAATCCTCCAGGACCTACCCCAAGTACAAGCATGAGCCCTGCAGCCTGCCATGCCTTGGCGCTTCAAGAAATACCTCCTCGTGAATCCTGGGAAAGTGTGCTGACTTGGAGAATTTCAGCACATAGATATTAATTCAGCACTTGAGTTTTATTTAAAGCAATATTTGTTCTTGCTCAGCATTAAACAGCCCCACTCACTGATAATACCACTTGAAATAGTTTGCAGCAATGATGAAACACAGCAAAACCTGCATTTGCAGCATCTTTAACATTGTAAACTATTCCAGTGCGCCTCTCAGGAGCGTTATCAATAAAATTTGGCACCATGCCACGCAAGAGGACATTACCGCAGATGATCCAAACCTTGGCCCAAGGGATAACTTCTAATTGTATTCTGGGATACAATTAGAAGTAAATTGCTGAAATAGGAGGCCATTCGACCCATTCCCCTGCCATAGAGTGGTGGAGTCATACTGCATGGAAATAGGCCCATTCGGTCCAAATTTGCCACATTTACACTAGTCTCACATGCCCATGTTGGGCCCAAATCCCTCTAAACATTTCCTATCCAAATACCTGTCCAAATGTCCACAAATGCTGTTATAGTACCTTCCTCAACAACCTCCTCTGGCAGTTTGTTCCATACCCCACTATCCTCTGAGTGAAAAAGTTGCCCTCGAGTTCTTATTAAATCTTGTCCCTCATCTTAAACTAGTATCATCTTGTTTTTGATTCCCCTACTCTGGGTAAAAGACTCTGTGTGTTCACCCTATCTATTCACGTCATGTTCTTGTGTAAGACACACCTCTATTAGATCACCCCTCATCCTCCTGCACGCCAAGGAATAATGTCCTAGCCCAACTCAATCTCTCCCGAAAGCTCAGGCCCTCAAGTTCTGGCAACATCCTCGCAAATCTTCTCTGCACTCTTTCCAATTTAATGACATCCTTCCTGTAGTCAGGTGAGCACAACTGAACATAGTACTCCAAATGCGGCATCACCAATGTCTTGTACAAGCTGCCAGCTGAGAAGCAACGGTAGATACAAAATGCTGGAGGAACTCAGCAGGACAGGCAGCGTCTCTGGAGAGAAGGAATGGGCGACATTTCGGGAGGGGTCTCGAACTAAAGCGGCACCCATTCATTCTCTCCAGAGACGCTGCCTGTCCCGCTGAGTTACTCCAGCATTTTGTGTCTACCTTCGATTGAAACCAACACAGCTGAGAATCAACTCCCCATTTTAATCCCACCGTCCAGCGCCAGGTCTAGAGTCCGGCACGTTACAGCTCCAAACACTGCTTAAGTGTGAGGAGAGTTTCTGCTTCAGCACCCTGTTTGACAGCGCACTCCAAACCCTAGCAGCCTGCGGGTGGAAACATTTTCCTCATGTGGAGGGAGAACGAGCGTGATCATCTTTCATCAGAGTCTTGCTCACCCAATCTTTCTTGATAGCCACCATTATTAGTCCAAACCACATCCTTGCAAATCTTCTCTGGCTTCTATCAAATGACCCACAATACGCTGACGGCACATATGCCCTCTAGTATCTGATTTATCCATGGGTACACAAAAGGCTGGAGAAACTCAGCGGGTGCAGCAGCATCTAAGGAGTGAAGAAGATAGGCGACGTTTCGGGTCGAGACCCTTCTTCAGACCCATTTATCCATCCTTGGAAAAAGGTTCGGACTGTCTTCCCTATCCATGCCTCTCATCATTTTACATGATGTTGAAATGATCTACATCTAGTTGATGCGCAGTTGGAACACAATATTCAATGCCAAGATGCCGGATGTAGAGATAACGACTGCTCACATTTAACACCAGTGCAACCTAGAATGTATTATTTGTCAATGTCTAATGTAAGAATGCTTTTAAAATGAGCACCATCAGACACTCTTAGACTGTCAAATGAACTGCAAGAATTTTGCGCTGCCTGAGGCAGACAGTTTTACAAGTTTCAGTCCCCACAGAACTAGAAAGGAACACCACGGCTCTAATAAAACAACTCAAATGTCCATAGACTATTTTTACAACAATATTAACTTTCCAAGTTTGGAATGTAAATTTCAGTTCCCCTTTTCCATTAGCTTAGTTTAGAGATACAGCGCGGACACAAGCCCTTTGGCCCACCGAGTCCGCACCGACCAGCAATCACCGCACATTAACACTATCCTACACACATTAGGGACAATTTTTACAAGCATACCAAGCCAATCAACCTACAAACCTGTACGTTTTTGGAGTGTGGGAGCAAACCGAAGATCCGAGAGAAAACCCACGAGGCCACGGGGAGAACGTACAAACTCCGTACAGACACCACCCTTAGGCAGGATCGAACCCGGGTTGTAAGACAGCAACTCTACCACTGCGCCACCGTGCCACCCCTTCTGCGCATAACTTCTAAACTTTTATTTAAACTTACTTCTAAACTTCAAAACTTTTATTTCCATTTCACCCCCTACCCAATCTCATTGTCAGGGTTGGTGGTGGAGGCAGATATGATACAGATACTTGGATAGGAAAGGAGTAATGAGATGCAGACCTAACTCGGGTAAATGGGACTAGTGTGGAGAGGCATCTGGCAAGCACGGACAAGCTGGGCTGTTTAACTCTTTTTCTGTGCTGTATGTTTGTTTCTCTAATTCTATGAATTCTAAGCCCATTATTTATGAGAAAGATTTTGAACAAGAAATCAAGCAACAAATCAATTATATAAAGTGACAAAAAGGAAGTGGACATCTGGACAAACCTCTGACTTCTACCTTCACCCGTAATCCTGAGATTTAATATTCAGCTTTTATAGAGTCATACAGCACAGAAACAGGCCCTTCAGCCCAACTCGTCCATACTGGCCAATATACCCTAACCAAGATAGTCCCACCAGTGCACATTTAGCCCATACCGCTAACCCTTTCCCAAATGTCCAAATGTCTTTTGAATGCTGTTATTGTACCTGCCTCAACTACCTCCTCTGGCAGCTCGTTCCATAGACCCACTACCGTCAGTATGAAAAAGTTGCCCCTCAGGTTCTTATTAAATCTTGGGTACACAAAAGGCTGGAGAAACTCAGCGGGTGCAGCAGCATCTAAGGAGCGAAGGAGATAGGCGACGTTTCGGGTCGAGACCCTTCTTCTTATTAAATCTTTCCTGTCTCACCTTAAACTTATGAGCTCTGGTACTTGATTCCCCTGCTCTGGGAAAATACTCATACATTCACCCTATCAATTTCCCTCATGATGTTATACACCTCTACAAGATCATCCCTCAAACTCCTGCAATCCAAGGAATCAAATCGTAGGATGCCCAACCTCTCCCCGCAGTTCATACCTTCAAGTCCTGTTAACAATGAGGTAAATCTTCTCTGCACTCTTTCCAGCTTCAGGACATCATTCCTATAGCATGGTGACCAAACTGAACACAATAGGTCAAGCGCAGCCTCACCAGGTCCGAAGGAGGGTCTCGACCCAAAATGTTATCCATTCCTTCTCTCCAGAGATGCTGCCTGTCCGGCTGAGGTTACTCCAGCTTTTTGTGTCTAACACCAATCCTTCTGATAGCTTGGTGGCTGCTGAGGGGCCCATGCCACCTTTTACCTTGCCTAACCTTCTTGGACTGCAGAAAATCTGGAGCAGAGGGAACCTTTTATTTCAGCTCCGTCAACAACCCAGTAGGCTTGGGTTGACGGGGGCGGCTGCAAATGGTCTTGACCAGTGTAGAGCTACTGGGAAAATGTGCTTCAAGGCAGCTTTTCATTCTACGTTCCCAAAAGTAACTCGCAGCCCAGGAGTCTGAAGATATTTACACGCCAGCCCACTGTCCCCGTCACCCACAACAAACAATAATATTACATCACAGAAAGCAGAGGCACCAGGTAATTTAACAACATCACCACAGGCTTAGTTAGCATCAGCCAAAATCCAAGGTCTGTATAACTGCTGAAATAAAGCAGGGAAAAATAAATAAAGTCTCAATAGAATCTTGACTTTATCACATAAATAAATACACGAGCTAAATTAGCCATAGCAAGGGCTGTGCTCGGTAAATAGTCTGGAAGGAGGAAATTAATCCACACGCAGTCTAACACGTTTCCTTCGCACTTGCCAAAACCTCTCGGAAATTAAGAAATACTATCGCATAATGGTTATCCTTTCAATTAGCAACATCAGTCAAAGTTTGGCTTTCACTTCCTGCAGCTAAGGCAGCTGCCAAAGCGCAACTTTCTTTGCACCACTCAATATTTGCCTTTAGGCTCCAGTTCAGTCTTTTCTGGTTAGGCTAACCACAGGGTGAAAACCTTTCAGTCGCAAGATCCGTCTCGCTCCGGCTTCTTTCAGGCGCCTGGGAACAATTCAATGTGCACAGCAATCCGTTTGCAATATTTATTTATGGTGAAGAAAGAAATCAATAAAACAGCTCCATTTAGCATTACGCAAATTAGATCAATAGTTTGTTTTTTCTTGCTCCATACGCACTTTCCTCCGATGGTGAAAACTGAGACACAGTATGCCTTACCATCAGGACATCTCATTCAGAATTCTACATTATTTATCCAACATTATATTTACAACCTACATCCTTTTACACGGCATGGTGGCGCAGCAGTAGTGTTGCTGCCTTACAGAACCAGAGACCCGGGTTCGCTCTTGACTATGGGTGCTGTCTGTACGGAGTTTGAACGTTCTCCCCATGACCTGCGTGGGTTTTCACCGGAAGCTCCGGTTCCCCCCTGCACTCCAAAGACGTACAGGGTTGTAGGTTAATTGGCTTGGAATAATTGTAAATTGTTCCTCGTGTGTGTAGGATATTGTTAATGTGCGGGGATTGCTGGTCGGCACGGACTCGGTGGGCCAAAGGGCCCATTTCCGCGCTGTATCACTAAACTAAACTAAAAAGATTCTACCCATTTAAAACCATGCATTCATAAAGACTGGAAAGTATCTCAACTGATGGAGACAGAAGGGACTGCGGATGCTCGAAATCTTGAGGAAAAAAAACAATCTGCTGGAGAAACTCTGGCCCGGGCAGCGCCTGTGGAAGGAATGGACAGGTGAAGCTTCGGGTCGTGAACCTTTCTTTGGACTGATGGAGTAGGGAAGAGAAAGCTGGCAATACCACAGAGCTGAGCCCAGCTGATGTCTACACCTGATCGATGGGCAAGGCTGAGAGAAGCATAGAAGTTCAGAAAGTTTGGGCAGGCTAGCACTTTATTCCCTGGAGCACAGGAGGCCAAGGGGGTGATCTTATACAGGTGTATAAAATCATGAGGGGAATGCCCAGAGTAGGAGAATCAAGAATCAGAGGACATAATGTTTGGGACACAGCAATGTCATGTAAATGAAAGTAGTCATGTTTAGTAGTTTGTTGCATATCCTTTGCATGCAATGACTGCTTGAAGTCTGTGATTCATGGACATCACCAGTTGCTGGGTGTCTTCTCTGTTGATGCTCTACCAGGCTTGTATTACAGCCATCTTTAGCTTATGCTTGTTTTGGGGGCTAGTCCCCTTCAGTTTTCTCTTCAGCATATTAAAGACATGCTCAATTGGGTTCAGATCAGGTGATTGACTTGGCCCCTCAAGAATTGACCATTTTTTAGCTTTGAAAAACTCCTTTGTTGCTTCAGTATGTTTGGGATCATTGCCTTGCTGTAGAATGAACCGCCGGCCAATGAGATTTGAGGCTATTGTTTGAATTTGAGCAGATACGATGTATCTATAAACTTCAGAATTCATTATGTTACTACCATCAGCAGTTGTATCATCAATGAAGATAAGTGAGCCAGTACCTTCAGCAGCCATACATGCCCAGGCCATAACATCCCCACCACCGTGTTTCACAGATGAGGTGGTATGCTTTGGATCTTGGGCAGTTCCTTCTCTCCATACTTTGCTCTTGCCATCACTCTGATATAAGTTAATCTTTGTCTCATCAGTTCACAAGACCTTTTTTCCAGAACTGCTTGCCCTGCTAAGTACTTCTTGACAAACGTTAACCAGGCCATCCTATCTTTGCGGCTAACCAGTGGTTTGCATCTTTCAGTGTAGCCTCTGTATTTCTGTTCACGAAGTCTTCTGCGGACAGTGGTCATTGACAAATCTGATTCCTGAAGAGTGTTTCTGATCTGTTGGACAAGTGTTTGGGGATTTTTCTTTATTATAGGGAGAATTCTTCTGTCATCAGCTGTGGAGGTCTTCCTTGGCCTGCCAGTCCCTTTGCGATTAATAAGGTAACCAGTGTTCCCTTTACTCTTAATGATGTTCCAAACAGTTGATTTTGGTAAGTCTAAGGTTAGGCTGATGTCTCTAACAGATTCATTCTTGTTTCTCAGTCTCATAATGGCTTCTTTGACTTTCATTGGCACAACTTTGGTCCTCGTGGTGATAAATAGCAATAAAAGTTTCCAAAGGTGATGGAAAGACTGGAGGAAAGACTAGGTGCTGAGAGCACTCTTAAGGAGGCATTCAAACACACCTGAGCAATTTCAAATATCTGTGAAGCCATGTGTCCCAAACATTATGGTGCCCTGAAATGGGGGGGGGGGGGAGACTATGTATAAACACAGCTGTAATTTCTACATGGTGAAACCAAAATATATAAAAATACCCTTTCATAAAATCTGACAATGTGCACTTTAACCACATGTGATTTTTTCCATTACAAATCTCAAATTGTAGAGTAGTGGCAAATAAATAAATGATGGGTCTTTGGAGAGCATTATGGAAGACACTGTAGGTTTGAAGTGAGAGGAGAATGATTCATTTGGAACTCGATGGGTGATCTTTTCACCCAGAGGGTGATGGGTGTACGGAGGAGGTAGTTGCGGTAGGTACTATAACCACACGTAACAGGCACTTGGACAAGTACATGGATAGAAAAGGTTTAGAAGGATATGGGCCAAACGCGGCCAAATGGGACGAGTGTAGATTTGGCATCCTGGTTCAGGAGTACCTTCTTCCCTACAACCATCAAGCTTTTAAACACTGCAACCTCCAAATAAGCTCCAATCTACACAGACTAGGGTGCATTATTTTTGTCTTTACATATGATGCTTCGTTTATTTGTATTTTTACACGTAGATACTGAACTCTTTTGTTGTTTATTATGGATTTTACAAAGTACAGGTCCAGCACCGATTTTCAGGCAACTGGTGGTCAAGTTACACAAGGGTACTTGAAACCCCCTGCTGGAATTTTCCCCTAAAATGTGGCACCGAGGTCGGGTGTGGCAGATGACGTAAACCTCATTTGGAATCTGCGGCCGATCGGCGGGTCGATTTTGCCCCATATGCCGTTCCCACAGCTGACTTCCGTGACCAATTGACAGGTCGAATTGTCCTCCTATGGCCGGGGCTATGGAACTCTGGCCCAGCCGGAACCGGCAGATACGTTCCCGTAGGCGGATCGTTCCGTTGCCCCGCTCAACTTCTTTTAGGAGGCCCGTGGACTCTGTTGGTCCGGCAAAACGGATAATCCAGAAAGGCTCTGGAAACAGCCGGAAAATTGGTGTGGACCTGCACCATGCTTACATATCTGTTGTGCTGCTGCAAGTCAGAACCTCATTCGTCCGTTTTGGGATATATGACAATAAAACACTCTAGATTCCTTGTGTCTTTGGCCAAGTTTGGGGTGTGTGCAGTCCAACTCGTCAAGCTACAGGATGGGTGTTATTAAGCCAGCCCGTTAGCTGGCTCCAACACAACCGTTGTCTCCTTGCTCCCATTGATTTCGACTCTTGAGCTCAATGCTGAACAGTACAGATAGAGACCAATTGCTAACTGTGACGCATTCACAAACACCCAAAAGACAGGAGCTGTTTAAAGTCATGTTCCCACTGCAATGCTTTCAGCTTGGCTCCTTTCCCATGATACTTCTAATCAATAAAGTGACTGGGGCTATCTATGGTTTCACTGATTTAGCCCACGCTATTTTTAAATCTGCAATCTGGAAACAAAATTAGGCAAAATTGAAACTCCAAAAGACACACGAGAATGCAGCAAATACCCTCTACTATTTTATACGTAGCAGTTTCAAATACCTTTCTCCCTGCATTTAGAATGGGGGGTGGGGCAAAGAGAGAGTGGGGGGGGGAAGAAAGAGAGTGGGGGGGGGAGAAAGAGAGGGAGGGGGGAGAAAGAGAGGCGGCAGAGGCGGGAGAGGGCAGGAGAGAGGGGGGGGCGGGAGGGGCTGGGGGGGTCGGGAGAGGAGGGGGATGGGAGAGGCGGGGACAGAGAGCCAGGGGGACGGGAGAGGCGGGGGGGGGGGGGCAGAGAGGCAGGGGGGCCGGAGAGAGGCAGTACGGTGGAAGGGGGGCTGGAGAGATGCAGGGGGAAGAGAGGCAGAGGGGTGGGAGAGGAAGAGGAGTGAGGGAGGCAGAGGGGTGAGAGAGGGAGGGGTGAGAGAGAGACAGAGGGGCGGAGGGGGGGGATAGACAGAGAGAGAACAAGCACCGACAATCAGACTGCAAGAAAAGTGTTTGGAACCACCAGATCTCGAGCCAGATGGACTGAGAAATATCCAAAGGATGCATTAGTATCTGCACTCCATAGTTCATTCCTATGTACCATGAGGCACTATGGATCTGTCTTAGCTCACACAATCTCCCACAGCGCTGCTTCAACTATGCCTGTTTTCCATCAGAAGCTGTAACTGCATCTGGGGGGGGGGGGGGGGGGGGGGGGGGAAGCAGACGCAGCCAAATTTTCTTTTAAGATTCCTCCGTTCTGAGTAAGATCTGTCAGCAAAGCTTTTACACCCACCAGTTCCCTCTCCCGAGTAGTTGAAGCTTCAAGCCTAAGACACAGCTCCCAGGCCTGGTCCTCCCCATAATATCTGGGGTTGGGTGCCTGCGCTGGGAGAGGCGTCCTGGAGACAATGAAGTAGCAACCTGGCATCATCCCCACCTCCACATGCATGCATGACCACGCCATCACAATGCCTGGGTACGTCCTGCTCCACCAGCGGGCCGGACTCAGCCGAGGTAACGGCACAGTGACAACCTGGAAAAGGGTAACTAACCCCTTGTAGCCTTCAACATCAAGTCCAGGTACCTTGAAGCCACACAGCATTGGATCAAACCCCTAATCCCCTCCCGCCTACCACCTACTGTTCTCTGCTGGTGAACAATTCTCCTCCACAGTGAACAACATTTTGTTGAACCAGTGATTGCATTCTCGGTGGAGACTCTATTGCTTATCAACAGGTAACATTACAACTGACCAAGCTGGCCAAGTTTAGTTCAGTTTAGTTAAGAGATGCTACGTGGAAACAGGCCTTTGGTCCATCATGTCAGCACCGACCAACAATCACCTGTACACTAGTTCTATCGTTGCACACTAGGGACAATTTACAGAATTAATTAACCCAGAAGCCTGCACGCCTTTGGGATGTGGAAGGAAACCAGAGTACCTGGAGCAAAGCCGCGCGGTCACAGGGAGAAGGTAGAAACTCCAATCTGACTGCATCTAAGGTCAGGATCAAATCTGAGTCTCTGGCGCTGTAAGGCAGCAACTCTATCGCTGCGCCACCATGCCGCCCCTTTTTACGGAGACGTTAAGTTTAGTTTAGGGATACAGCACAGAAACCGGCTCTTCGGCCCACCAGGTCCGCGCCGAACAGCGATCCCCGCACATTAACACAATCCTACACCCACTGGGGACAATTTTTACATTTACCAAGCCAATTAACCTACAAACCTGTACGTCTTTCGAATGTGGGAGGAAAGCGAAGATCTCGGAGAAAACCCTCGGTCACGGGGAGAACGTACAAACTCCGTACAGACATCACCCGTAATCGGGATCGAACGTGGGTCTCCGGCACTGCATTTGTTGTAAGGCAGCAACTCTACCGCTGCGCCACCGTGACCTCCGAGGGAAACGCCAGGAACCGCAGATGCTGGAATCTTGCGCAGAACACAAAGTGCTGGAGTAACTCAGCGGATATGACAGCATCACTGAACGACATGGATAGGCGAGGTTTCAAACCTGAAACTTCGCCTACCTACACAGATTCTGCAGCACTTTGCGCTCCAGGCAGGTTCTGAGGGACTGGGCTTTCACACTGGTATGTAGCACTAGTCCCAAGAATACCTGACCTCATTCTCACCAATCTCTAAGACCAACGACACAGGAGGAAGCATGCGGCACATTGGAAGTTCCAGAACACAATCCATTATTTCAATTCCCTCTCACTATAAATTCCAATACCCCTGCAACTGATTCCCACTCACACCGAACCTATCAACTTCCATTTGAATTTCCTTGCCATTTTCTGACTGTAAGGGCCGAATGGCCTACTCCTGCACCTATTGTCTATTGTAATGGATAGCTTCGGCAGCTAACCCGCAAGCATTGTTTTTGGAATGTGGGAACATTGCTCCGACTGCACTGATGGAGTAGCCGGAGAAAACCCACACGGTCACAGGGGGAACGTGCAAACTCCTTACAGACAACACCCATAGTCAGGATTGAACCCGGAAACTTTATCGCTGTGCCACGATGCCACCCTTTCAGGGAGTTATGGACTTGGGCCCCAAGATCCCTCTGTACATCAATGCTGTTAAGGGTGTTGGCATTCATTGTATGTTAATTGTATCTTCACCAGAATGATTGGAGTGGTTCAAGGCAGTTGCTCATGACCAGACCTCAACATTTAATTTTTTTTTTAAGTTTAAGTTACTGATTGTCTGGCTGTAATAAAAGAAATGTACAAATGGAGACCGTGGACTGTGGTTAGAGAGATCTATAGGGATTCTCATTGCAGCAAGCCATCCTGGAAGAATGCAGTGCAGGGACTGCGTGTCAATGTTGGACGGTGGAATGGCGAGGATCGACTGGGTGGGATACACCGCCCACAGTTGCCTGGGAATTGTTAGTAACTTCGCAACAGGAATGGAAGTTAAGGATTTAACATAGAACAGAATATCCTTTCGTTTCTTCCAATGAATCAACCACTGATCAAAGGATGAGAGGAGTCTGCTCAAGAATCAATCTTGTTATTAACAGACTAATCTTCCATTCTTCGCTGAAGAATGGATACCCAGCCACTGCAGGAATCCTCCCACTCCAAGAGTAATGCTGATCAATCGGTGGGGTAGGGATTGCTCTGCTGGGAGTTGTCGTGAACCTGAAGGGTTGAAAGGTCTCCTCTTGCGTCGTAAAATTGACGTAAGAACACCAGATGAGAGAAAACACAAGACCTTCATGACAACAAACGTTGGAAATACTCAGACGATCAGGCAGAATTTGTGGAGGGAGGGGCAGTGCTAACGTTTCAGTTCAATGAGTTTGCATCCCCCTCCACCAAAGCTTGCTGCCTTGCTGAATATCCCCAGTGTTTGTTGCTCATTGTTTGACTTGCCTTCATTTCCCCCTCCAGGACTAGCCTTCTGCAAGTAGCTCTCGTCACAAACGCCAGGGTACAGAATGACTGAATTGAACAGCATGGGAGTTGTTGAGTCCATTTTGCTGGAGGCAGCGCTCTTTATGAGTCACTCAATTAATTCCAGTTCTTCAGCTCTTTCCCCGTGGTCCCTTTAAACTGCCTCCTCGTTCTTTAAAGAAGTAATTTATCTTTCTCCTTGTAGAAAGTAACTTTTGAATCTGCCCCAACTGTTCATACGCATTGCATTCCAATCCCAGAAAAAGAAAATGATCTTGAATTGCCAAATAAATCCTGCCGCCCCTCCCCACCGGCCCAATAATGCCTAATCCACATTAAAATAGTCTGCTTCATTTGCTGGCTTGTTCAAGGGAAGCTGGCTGCTATTGCAGATACTGTAATAGCTGAGGGATCTTGGAGTACAAGTACACAGTTCCCCGAAAGTGGCATCACTGGTAAATAGTGTGTGTGGTAAGAAGGTGTTTTGGTACATTGGTCTTCATGAGGACCGAGCTTGGAACGTTAAACAGCTGTACACGATGTTGGCAGGGCCGAATTTGGAGTATTATGTTCAGTATCGGTCACCCGGCGAAAGGAAGGAAGTCATTAAGCTGGAAAGAATGCAGAGAAGATTTATGAGGATGCTGACGCCGCAGCTTGTGTCCTTCTTGGCCAAGAGCTCCGCAATTTCCGTGAATCGACCGTGCCGCTTTTCTCACCCTCCTCCTCACCCATGTGATCAAAGACAAGTGGCAAATGGGAACCGAAGTAACACAAGGAGTTGCCTTGCCCTATGCAATCTCCCGATTGCCAAACATCTTAACTGTCCCCCTCCCATTCTATAATGACCTTCCTGTCCTGGGCCTCCTCCACTGTCCTCCTCCAAAGCAAGAATTTCATTGCCCTGTCAGGGACATATGACAGTAAACTCTCTTGACTTGACTCTGTCGGAGTGAGGCCACAGGCAAATTGGAGGAGCAGCATCTCATATTCCGCTTGGGCAGCTTACAACCCAATGATATGAACGTTGATTTCAAGTAATTCCTGCATTCCCTCCAACCCCCCCTCCCATGTTGGACAGAATGGTCTCCTCTGTACAGTATCTGTAATTCTATGCCTTTGCTGGAGCAATCCAAACACTGATCTACCTCAGACAGTATCGCCCTCTATCTCAATTGTCTACCCACGCTGTAAAAAACACATTCATCTTCCTCAACTATTCTCTGTGGCAAAGCACCTTACAGGTCAATATTAAATGTAATTTCGAGACTAAAATGCAGCACCTAATTGGGACCTGAATGCATCAGTGGAGCCAGTGACCCTCTCACTACCTCAGTCTTGAACGTGGCACTACGGTACGTGGCAGGCCGTACATACTCTGTGGCATCACTCCCACCTCACACCGACTTCCTCACCATTTTGAAACTTCCAAGCACATTATCTGCAATTATATCCCGAAACCTTCATGCCCCCACGTTTATCTTCCAAGTCTGGAAGTTTTTCTGCCGATGCTAACAAAATCAATCACTTTCCATCAAGAGGCACCGGAGAGAAAATGGTACTTAGATAAAATGGGAGGTTGAAAGCCTTTACTGACAATGGGAATGTGTTGAGATCCTTCTTTAGACTGAGAGCATGCAAGATTTTCTGTAACACACATTCTGGTTACAAATCACAAAATGCATTCACATCTCCCATCCATTGGGTGTCTAGAATCACCAGAATTCTTACAAAGAAATTCTGAAGAATTTCAACTGGTTATATGGCTAAATGCACCATCAGAATCTGAGCTCAGGCTCAATATTCTTGAACAACAAAATCAGACAGAGGTTCGACAAGAGGTGATCTGCTGCCGGCCCCTGATTTGTTCTGGCCTTTTTTCACCAGGTTTTTTCCACCCCCCCCCCCCCCCCACCTCTATATTTCAGTCTGTAGAAGGGTTCCGACAAAAAATCACTTATTCCTTTTGCAGAGCATGTTGTGTTTGGATTAGTTCAGAGATGTAGCACAGGAACAGGCCCTTTAGCCCAACGCCGACCAGCGATCACCCCGTACTCTGGCACTGTCCTACACACTAGGGACAATGTACACTTTGTACCAAAGACAATTAACCTACAAATTTGTACGTCTTTGGAGTGTGGAAGGAAACTGGAACACCCGGGGGAAACCCACGCAGTCACAGGGAGGAGGTACAAACTCTGTACAAACAGCACCCGTAGTCAGGATCAAACCCGGGTCGCTGGCGCTGTAAGGCAGCAACTTTATTGCTGTGTAACGGTTCTGCCCCTTGCGTTACTGTGCCGCCGTCTTGAGCAAAAAACAAATGCTAGTGGAACAGCGTGTCTGACAGTAGGTTCTTGTGCCATCTGTCCATTCCCCCCACAGATGCTGCCCGACTCCCCGAGTTCCTCCAGCGCTTTGTGACTGCATCTGCAGTCTCATGTAACCAGCCAAGAGTCTTTCCCCATACAGGAGACACAAACGTGGTGGCTGGATCGCATTGTGTCGCCCTCCATGACTTAATAATGTACTCACTGTTAATATTCACCCTTGTAGAATGCCATCCTGGCCAAGAGTACAGAGCAATCCTACACAAAATAAGAATGACAAGAGAATACATTTTAAAATGTTTCAATAAATCCATAGGAATTATGTTTCTTTGCACAGCCGGCAGACTAATAAAGGAATGCACTGAATTTGCTGTGATAGGAGTCAAGAGTTGGAGCTGGTCGTTCATTGCAGATGTGAGCCATAAAATGTGTTATCAAATATTCACTGCAAGAATAAATGTCTGCCTTTAGCAACTACTGTATATGGTGCAGCACATGTTGGCAGAGTGCAGACTACAAATCAATGCAATGCAATAAAACGCCTAAAATATGGCTGCAGTCCGGCCGTGGTGGGAAGGAAGCCCGAGCAAAGAGAAATATCAAAGGACCTTCCCACGTTTCTTCATTCAGAAAGACGATGATTTTATGGGGAACGACATAAAAAGTCACATTGAAAAAGCATAGATCAGCTCCTTTTCTAAGTTTCAGACATCATTATTTTCTTAAAATCAGTGAAACTTTTAAAAGAAACAGACTTTGGGCTGCTTCCTTTTTACAAAGTGCACTGGCTTTCCTTAGAGGTCCCCAAATCTTTGGAATTCTGTCAAAACTTGGAAAAATCATTTTAAAGAAAACAGGTAGATTTACATACCATCATGCTATCAAGCTCGGAAGTAATTCTGGGCTCAATTCTAGAATTAAGTACATAGATATTTAAAATGAACTCACAGCCTTCACACACGAAACATGGTACCGCTCAACATTGTCAAAAGCTAGTTTCACAGTTATTCATTTTATGCTATACACAGGCTCCACTTACTGCTGTGTCTTGGGGCTGTACGACAAGGAATTAAACTCTGGTCACTTTCCTGGGGTGTCATTCTCCCAATTGAAATCCTGGCAGAAGCTTTCTGTGGCTCTGAACTCTGCACACACCCAGGATTTAAAGAGAACAGCTCTGCTCTTTAGTGCAGCTTGGAGCCGCAGCACACTGAGCAAGTCCCATCCACAAGATACTGTGGACTAGCTCGCAGCTTCCACGACGATATCTGGCTCCCAGCCACTCCTCCCATCACATTTACTTCTATTTTCATGCCTGTACTGGGAACTATCAGCCCTTTGGTGGACCAATGGAAACTGTCTCAGATTCTAAATAAATTAGAATTTGATTTACTGTCCCCATCTTTATAGAGACAGAGAGGGGAGAGACGGGGAGCGAGGGGGAGAGAGAGGGAGAGAGACAGAGAGACAGAGATACACAGAGCGAGACAGAGACAGAGACAGAGAGACAGAGATACACAGAGCGAGACAGAGACAGAGACAGAGACAGAGATACACAGAGCGAGACAGAGACAGAGACAGAGACAGAGACAGAGACAGAGACAGAGACAGAGACAGAGACAGAGACAGAGACAGAGACAGAGACAGAGACAGAGACAGAGACAGAGACAGAGACAGAGACAGAGACAGAGAGAGAGAGAGAGAGAGAGAGAGAGAGAGAGAGAGAGAGAGAGAGAGAGAGAGAGAGAGAGAGAGAGAGAGAGAGAGAGCGCATCAATCAAATAAAAATGAAACACTCACTTCAGGAAAAAATAAAATTCCTTTGAAACGTAGACATGGTTTCATGCCGGGAGAAACAGCTGAGCGATCTGATTGTGAGCTCCTTTACTCTCATGCCTTCAGTGGGACAAACTGGAAAACCAGCTTCTGACAATCTCACGACCCATATTCAACAGCAGAGTCCCCCCCCAGCCCCCTCTACTTATCTTAGAATTGTTTGTCAGAGAATCCATTTACAGGGCAAAAATATTGGAGGACTTGACACAGTCAAATATCAAGTGATTCACAGCTGCTCTCAAAGCTCTTAAAAAAAGAAATTCACGCCTGTAATTGAAAAGGCCAAAACTTAAATGTTCCATTGTCACTTGTGCAGAAGGCACACATTGAAAGAAAGATCCAGTCAGGTGTGTGACTAAAAGATAAATTGGTGGGACGTTTTTGTGGGGGGGAGGGGGTGAAAGAGAATGATCCCACCAAGCATTTCATTTCCTGCACCGAAGGCCATTGTCAGATGGTTGCGTCAAATATTTACCCTTCCCAGATTACTGCAATGGGATGAAATGAGGTTCTTTGTTATCACAGTCATTTGCACAAGTCTGTGGCACTAAACTCAAATTCTCACGACTTTGCTGGATGAGGGACTGCTGCAGCACAGTTCCCGCTCTCCTCCCCACAGCCGAGTTTCGCCGCTCGGGTCCACAGCTTGGGCTGGATATGATCAACAGGGAAGGCTGAGAGACGCAAGGCCGGACGGAGTCGCCGATGCTGAAGTCACAGGTGGCCTCGTTATTCAGACGGTGCTGGGACAGGACGGCTGATGCAGCTCCTGCTCTCGCTGGAGGGGCTCAGCCGCTTCCTTCAGCCCTCCCTCCACACAGAGCTCCGATCCTTTCATGTTGCTGTGAACTACAATGGCATGGGCAAACAGTACTCCACGTGGATGTGGGAACTGAGCCGCAAATGTACTCACGGCCGCAAACCACGCCTATGTTCAGAGATGGAGGGTGCTACAGCCACCTTCCCACCACCTGCCACCTACCCACCCAATAACAGGCACAGTCCTTCCAAGTTTTTCCACGATGCAACTCTGACCTCCCTTCACTGGCTGCGCAGTGCTCTGGGGCATTCCCATGGGGACGTGAAAGGTGCTGAAGGAATACAAGCCCTTTTCATTCTTGAACCCAAAACGTCACCTATCCATTTTCTCCAGAGATGCCGCCTAATCCGATGAGTTTCTCCAGCATTTAGTGTCTACCCTTCTCATTCATCTTTAGTTGGCACGGAAACAAAACTTTCAACCCAACTCATCGATCGAGATGCAACATCTGCGCCGGCCCCGCCTGCCTTACGTTTGGCCCATGTCCCTCTAAACCATTCCTATCCAATGTTTGCAGATGACCCACATTGCTGGGGGTGCAGACTGCGAGGAAGGCAGATTAGCCACAGAAATGGCTGGGGAGGTGGCGGATGGAGTTTAATCTGAGCAAGTGTGTGGTATTACACTTTGCCTTTACTCTTTACATTTAAGACTGAGCTGAAAAAAAACATTTTTTACCCAGAGAGTTGTGAATTTATGGAATTCCCTGCCACAGAGGGCAGTGGAGGCCAAATCACTGGATGGTTTAAAGAGAGAGTTGGATAGAGCTCTAGCGGCTAGTGGAGTCAAGGGATATGGGGAGAAGGCAGGCACGGGTTATTGATAGCGGACGATCAGCCATGATCATATTGAATGGCGGTGATGGCTCGAAGGGCCGAATGGCCTCCACCTGCACCTGTTTTCTATGTTTCTATGTTTCTATTTGCGAGGTCAGATGCAAGAGGAAAAATATGCAATTAATGGCATAACCATTAATAGCACTGATGTACAGAGGGATCTTGGGGTCCGAGTTCATAGCTCCCTGAAAGTTGCAACACCAGTGGATAGAGTGCTAAAGAAAGTGCATGCCATGCTTGCAGTTATAGGTCAGGGCATTGAGTATAAGAGTCAGGAAGTCAGGATGCAGCACTATAGGACTTTGGTTCGGCGGCATTTGAAGTATTGTGTGCAGTTCTGGTTGTTCCAACACAGGAAGGATGAGGTGGCTTTGGAAAGGGTGCCCTGGAATTTTCCAGAATGATACCTGAATTAGGGGGGTATTGGCTACAGGGAGAATCAAACATTGCCCTGTAAAAAACTTGGGCAAACTGTTTTCCTTCAAATGCTAGAGATTGTGGGGAGACGTGACATATAAAATTATGAGATGCATAGTTAGGGCTTTTTCTCAGGATGGAAATTTCAAATACTGGAGGTCATGGCATTAAGGTGAGAGCGGCAAAGTTTAAAATGCGGGGCAAGTTTTTCTTTATTTTTACACAGAGGGTGGTGAGTGCTTGGAACGCGCTGCCAGGGTTTTGGTGGAGGCAGATATGATAGAGGAATTTAAGAGAATTTTGGTTAGGCACATGGATATGCAATGATTTGGATTTTGTGCAGGTAGATAACAGGTAGTCTTGACATCATATTTGGCACAGAAATTGTGGGCCGAAGGGCCTGTTCCTGTGCCGTACTGTTTTATGTTCCACGTAACTCCTCTGTACAGAAAGGGAGTGAGCAAGAAAACAGAACAGATGGGCGGCACAGTGGCACAGCGGTCGAGTTGCTGCCTGACAGCCCCACAGACCCGGGGTTCATCCTGTACGGAGTTAGTTTGTTCGTTCTCCCCGTGACCCGAGTGGGTTTTCCCTGCGATCTCCGGTTTCCTCCCACACGTCAAAGGCATACAGGTTTGTAGGCTAATAGGCTTGGTAAAATTGTACAATGTCCTTAGTGTGTAGGATAGTGTTAGCGTGTGCGGGTATCGCTGGTCGGCGCGGACTCGGTGGGCCTAAGGGCCTGTTTCTGTGCTGCTTCTCCAAGCTAAGCTAAGAAAACTTAACATCTGTCATTGGATAAATGGAAGAGGCATTTATTGAAAAGTTTTGAACCAAAAAAAGTGAATATGAAAAAACGTCTTGACCTTTCAATTGACCTCGCTGTGTCAATTCCCTCCAAAGATGCTGCCTGATCTGCTGAGTTCCTCCAGCACTTTGTGTTTTTTGCTTAAAATTCTAGTGTATACAGTCTCTTGTGTCTCAACTCTTATTAAAGATGCGAAAGCAGGACACTGAGAACAAAACAAGGTTATCAGGGAAGTCAATATTGCTTTGTGAAAAGAACATGTTTGGCCAATTTACTAGCGCGCTTTGCAGTAATAGCAAGTTATAGCAATAGAGAAGAGGGAACTATACATAGATTGCCAGAAGGCATTTGATAAGAGTTCACATCAAATGTTGTTGGTGGAAAATAAAATTATCTGACAAACAGGAAACAATGCAAATATAACAGATCATTTTCTGGTTGACAAAATGTAATGAGTAGGGCTTTATAGGAATTGGTTCTGGGCCCTCAACGTTTTAATAATTATACAAATTACTTGAATAAAGACACCAAAGACAAGATTGCTGAATTTTCTGATGGCACAAAGGAAGGGAAAAGAGTAAGCTGTGAATAGGACATAAGGAAGTGCAAAAGCTGCAACAGCTCTGCCCCAGACCACAGAGAGTTGTAGATGCAGCCCGGTCCATCTACACTTCATGCTGCCTCCGAAAAGCAGCCGACATAATCAAAGAGTTGGTCCCACTGCAGTCATTCCTCATACTGCCTGCTCCCGCTGGATAGAAGGTACAGAAGCTTGAAAAATGCGCACCACCAGACTCAGGAACAGCTTCTTCCCCTCTGTTATCAAGCTTCTGAACAGTCCTTCCATAAGCTAGGATACAATCAGATTCAGCTATTGAGGTTGGCAGGCTTGAACTTTTTTCCTTGGAGTGCAGGAGGCTGAGGGACGATCTTATAGAGGTCTATGAAATAGAGGGGAATAGATAGAGTGAATGTACAGAGTCTCCGCTAGAGAACTTGAGACCATAGGTTGGAGAAATATTTAATAGGAACCTGAGGGGCAACTTTTCACACAGAGGGTGGTGGGTACATGAAACAAGCTGCCAGAGGAAGTTGTTGAGACAGGTACTATAACAATCTAAAGTATTTTCGACAGGTACATGGATAGGTAACGTTTAGAGGGATATAGGTCAAACGCAGGTAAACGGGTCGAGGTTAGATGGAGAATCTTGGTTGCATGGGAGTTGGGTGGAATGATCTGCTAGCTTGCTGTATGTGGCCTATACACTCCGAATTCCCAAGTTCAAATACATGCTCATAACCAGAGGTCCCATCCTCACCTTCCCAATGCAAATATTATATTCACGCCAACAAACTGCATCGAAGATCAGTCCACCGATGATACCCCTGCTGAAACTGTAAACTCCTGATAATTCTCAATCACATACAGGTTTCCTATTTAAATCTAGTAGGCATCTCAGGTGAGGTGGGGTGGGCCAGCCCTCCGCGGCAGCCTAATGGTTAATAGGACTTTGCAAGCACAATATTAAATAAACACATTTACTGCGGCAATCCATCCAACTGATAGCACTTAATCAAATGTAGCCCGACATCTGAACCGGCTGAACTTACTCGTGGTTTACAGGTAGAATTTCATCGTCATATTGCTGTGCAGTTTGTACAAAGCAAACAGAATTTCAAAACATACAACACAAGAATTAAGAATTAAGGTAACCTTTATCTCACCCGGATAGGCTCACAAACCTGCAGTTACTCCCTCAAACCATTCCTCCACCTACATCGTCTTTTTACAATACCTTTCCCAAAAAGACAGAAAGATCAGCACGTCTCCAATGACTTCTACAGATGCACTTTGGAAAGCACACTGCCGGGTAGCATCCCAGCTTGGTTTGGGAACAGCCCTGCCCAAGGCCACAAGACATTGCGAGCATTGTAGATGAAGCCCAGTCCATCACACTGTTCACACACACCAGGCTCCCCACCATCTACTCCATTTGCACTTCATGCTGCCTTGGGAAAGCAGCCAACATTATCAAAGACTTGTCCAGCTCCAATCGTTCCTCCATCTCCCCGCTCCCATCCGGCAGAAGGTACAGAAGCCTGAAAGCGCGAACCGCCCGACTCAGGAACAGCTTCTTCCCCTCTGTTATCAGGCTTCTGAACGATCTGTCCGTTAAGTCAGGGTGCTGTTTGATTCACCTCGACCCCATTGCGGACATTGTACTTAGACCATGGAACTGGTACATTACAATGCTGACAAGCATATTCTGCACGCTTGTATCTTTCCCATTGCTCTATATATTGTTCTTGAGTTTGACTTGGTTGTGTTTATGTATAGTATTATCAGATCTGATTGAATAGCATGCAAAACAAAGCGTTTCTCACGGGCAGACAGGAATGCAGAGCTGTCATGATCTTATTGAGTGGCTAAGCGACTACAAGGGTCCAGGTGGCCTACTCCTGCTGGCAATTGATATATTTGTGTGCATGAGGCCAAATGCAAGCCGAGGATAAATGGATATGGGATAGGGCTGAACATTTGCTCTTAGTAGAAAAAGAAAAATTCAGCAGTCACCCAAAATACAACTCAGTGAATGAGACCACCCAAACCTGCTTTGACTATAAATTATTTTGCAATTCATCTTCCTCTCCTTTACAAAGAAAAATATGCACCTATTACATCGATGCTGGCAATAGAAATTGTTTACGCGAGGACTTTGCCGATAAATGTCAGTGATTCCAGCATCTGGGACTTCCATTCGTTGTTTAAACATGGAAGTCAAGAGTCAAGAGCGTTTTATTGTCATATGTCCCAGATAGAACAATGACATTCTTGCTTGCTGCAGCACAACAGAATATGTAAACATAGTACACAAACAAGAGAAATAAAAAGTTCAGTGTCTGTATATACACATGCACACATACTCAAAAAAACAAACAGTTTTAGTGCAATAATAATAAGTCTGTTGTAGTTACATAGAAACATAGAAAATAGGTGCAGGAGGCCATTCGGCCCTCCGAGCCAGCACCGCCATTCATTGTGATCATGGCTGATCGTCCCCAATCAATAACCCGTGCCTGCCTTCTCCCCACATCCCTTGATTCCACTAGCCCCTAGAGATCTATCTAACTCTCTTAAATCCATCCAGTGACTTGGCCTCCACTGCCCTCTGTGGCAGGGAATTCCACAAATTCACAACTCTGGGTGAAAAAGTTTTTTCTCTCCTCAGTCTTAAATAGCTTCCCCTTTATTCTAAGACTGTGGCCCTTATTCTAAGACTGTGGCCCAAAAGTGCAGAGCTTATTGTTGCCATGTTTAATACCATGAATGCTGAAGGAAAGATCTCTACGGAAGTGTGTGCTGTACCTCTCACCTCATAATTGAAACCCCCAAACCCTCAGCAATGTCCCGGTCCATCTCCTTTGCACCCTCTCCAGTGCAATCATTTCCTCCCTACAGTGTGTTGACCAGTTCTACAGACAGTAGATAGACACAAAATGCTGGTGTAACTCAGCGGGAAGGCCAGCATCTCTGGAGAGAGAAGGGATGGATAACTTCTTCAGACTCAGACAGTACTCTAGTTGTGGCCTGACTGATATTTTATAAACTTGTAGCACAGGCCTCCCTATTCTCATAAAGACACAAAGAGCTGGAGTAACTCAGCAGGTCAGGCAGCATTTCTGAAGAACATGATAGGCGCCTTTCGGGACCCTTCTTCAGACTGGTGTGTGAGGGGGGGGATTAAAACACTGGGAGAGAAGTAAGGGCAGGACAAAACCTCGAAAGTGATAGGTGGAAGATATAGACATAAAAGGCTGGAGTAACTCAGTGGGTCAGGCAACATCTCTGGAGGAAAGGAATAGGTAACGTTTTGAGTCGAAACCCTTCTTCAGACCTACATACCCATTCCTTTTCTCCAGAGGGACTGCCTGACCCACTGAGTTACTACAGCATTTTGTGTCTATTTTCAGTACAAACAGCATCTGCAGTGCGTTCCTGCACAAGTGATAGGTGGACGCAGGTGAGTGAGGGTTTTTTGCTCGACAGATGGATGGACCAATGCCAGGGATGAAAAGACAACACGTGTGAGACGAGGAGATAAGGATTGAAGAGGTGTAAATTTTGAAGGCAGAGGGAGGAATATATGTTGAAGGGGCTCATGGGGAGAGGGAAGGGGATTGGGTGCAAAATCCAGGTGGGGCACAGGGAGAGAGGGGAGAAAATGGGGTTGTAGTTAGTCTAACCCTGGATTCGCATCCGTTTCTCCCATTCCCTCTCTGCCCTGAAGTGCTTTGGAGGTGCCGAGAGGCACACAGAGTGATAGAGAGGCACACAGCGAGAGGAAGCAACAAAGCTCAACTCGGACGGTCCTAGACACAATGCCAAAAGTGCCTGAGTGGAATAATCAAGGGGTTATTCTCTGGCTTCAACAAGAGTCTGTTAACAACATAATCATGGATAAAACTGAAGAGAAGCAAAGCAGACTTGAATGTTAGCACATATTCCACTTACTCCAATCTGATCTAAAGTGCTTCCATTTATTTTGTATGAGATTATGATACGATGACATTTCCAGCATAGTGCACGTGTCTTCTGACTTAATAAAGCTCGTTGGCTATTTCAGAGAAAAGCTGATGAGTTGTTATAGTACATTAAGCAATTGTCTTGTATATCAAACTGCAGAATTGTTATGCATAGGCAGGATAACTGATGCCAGGCAGGAGAGTTACAAGAATATAACACATACATAGCAATTCTGATGAAGTGATTCACGAAGCAGAGTTTGTGCTTTATGGACAGTTGCAGACCAGCCATAGATTTATAGAAACAAGGAACTGCAGATGCTGGTTAATTCCCCAAAGGTTCACAAAGTACAGGAGTAGCTCAATAGGTCAAGCAGCATCTCTGGAGAACACACAGGCAACGCTTCTGATGAAGTGTTGGGAGAAACGTCTTGACTCAAAATGTCGCCAAAGATACTGGCTGACGTGCTGAACTACTCCAGCACTTTGTGTCCTTTTGTGTATTAACCCCAGCAGGACCAGTGTGGTTCTGAGTTGTTAGTCCTGCCCCAGACTCTGGAGGTTCAGACAGAGAACTGGGGACAAAACCTGTGCTGCACCGAGGTTTCTTCACATTTTCTCCATCAACACAGGGTCATATTAATGATTTGGACGAGGGAATTCAATGCAACATCTCCAAATTTGCAGATGATACCAAGCTGGGGGGTATAGTTAGGTGTGAGGAGGATGCTTGGAGGCTGCAGGGTGATTTGGATAGGCTGAGTGAATGGGCAGATGCATGGCAGATGCAGTACAATGTGGATAAATGTGAGGTTATCCACTTTGGTGGCAAAAACATGAGGGTAGACTATTATCTGAATGGTGGCAGATTAGGTAAGGGGGAGATGCAACGAGACCTGGGTGTCATGGTACACCAGTCATTGAAAGTAGGCATGCAGGTGCAGCAGGCAGTGAAGAAAGCAAATGGTATGTTAGCATTCATAGCGAAAGGATTTGAGTATAGGAGCAGGGAGGTTCTACTGCAGTTGTACAGGGTTTTGGTGAGGCCACACCTGGAGTACTGCGTACAGTTTTGGTCTCCAAATCTGAGGAAAGACATCCTTGCCATAGAGGGGGTACAGAGAAGATTCACCAGACTGATTCCTGGGATGTCAGGACTTTCATATGAGGAAAGATTGGATAGACTCGGTTTGTACTCGATGGAATTTAGAAGATTGAGGGGGGATCTTATAGAAACCTACAAAATTCTTAAGGGGTTGGACAAGCTAGATGCTGGAAGATTGTTCCCGATGTTGGGGGAGTCCAGAACAAGGGGTCACAGTCTAAGGATAAGGGGGAATTCCTTTAGGACCGAAATGAGGAAAACATTCTTTACACAGAGAGTGGTGAGTCTCTGGAATTCTCTGCCACAGAAGGTAGTTGAGGCCAGTTCATTGGCTATATTTAAGAGGGCGTTACATGTGGCACTTGTGGCTAAAGGGATCAGGGGGTATGGAGAGAAGGCAGGTACGGGATACTGAGTTGGATGATCAGCCATGATCACATTGAATGGCGGTGCAGGCTCGAAGGGCCGAATGGCCTACTCCTGCACCTATTTTCTATGTTTCTATGTTTCTATGCTCATAATAACGACGTGCCGCACACAATGAGGGCAGGCATCCCGTGAAGCCTCTGCTGACTCTCCGGAGGAGAGGTCTGACTTAGTCTTACACTTGCCAACTCTCCACATTGCTCATCCTCAAGTATTGGCTAACGTTAATGACTCAGTTTCCACCATCTTGTCAGTAGATGTCTCAATTCCAACAAAACAATCTCATCTCCCAGTGGGGCTTTTACACCAGTTGCCGGCAGGAATCATTCTTTCTATCCCATCTAACTAAAGCTCTCATAACCTCAAAAACCTTGATAACGTCACCACTCCAGCTTAAAAGTCTTAACCTTTCCAGCACCTCATAATTGCTACCCCTGATCCATGGAAAGGTCTTGTTGGATCTCCTTAGTGCAAGAAGTCAAGAAAATAGGAGCAGGAGTTGGCCATTCAGCCCCGTCAATCAATACCATCACGGCTGAACTCTTTTGTGCCAGTTCTACATTGCCCCAAGTCCCCAATCTTTCACAAATGTAACTATTGTCTCTTTAAAAGCTACCAATGTTCTGGCCTCCAATATCCTCCAGGTTAGAGAATTCCAGTTTTACCAACCTCTGCGAGACCACCTTTAATCGGATTATCAGAATTTTCCTGGATGATGCCCAAAGATGTCCGCAACACACCAGCCGAGGGCCACAGCAATGAGCACCATCTTGGTTTTGTAAAACTTCGTAATCCTTTTACTTCCCCTCACCTTATTGATGTGCTCTGATGCCTAAGAGCATTTCTGGTTGTGGTCCCTAAGGTCTCTCCACAGGTGAGCCATTTGCAGAGTCTACATTAGGTCCTCTCTCATGCACATCTCTTCCCACTTGTCCAGAATGGACTTCATTTGCTATGGAAAAAAAAAAAGACAAAGTGTTGGAGTAACTCAGCGGGTCAGGAAGCATCTCTGGACAACATGGATAGGTAGCATGGACAACATGGTTTCAGTTCGGGACCCTCCTTCAGACTGAAGGTGTCTATTTGCAAACCAGCAACTGCAGTTCCTTGTTTCCTCATTTGCTATGACTTTGCCCAAGTCTGTCCATGTTTGATACAGGTCTAATAGCCATAAATAAAAGGAATGGCTTAAATAAAGGGAACAAAAATTCAAACAACGCCATGAGTGACTTAGGATTTACATTGGTAAAATAAATTGCGATACACGAGAATTTAAGAATTTCTAAATAGCCTACAAAACCAGCCATGACTTCACACGGAGCTCTCACCTCCAACTGGTAATGCGATTGAACCAACAGATGAACAACATCAAAATAGCCAGGCCAAACCAAAAGAAGCATTAACTTGACACACAGCTGAAATAGTCAGACGCTATGATCCATTCTCATCATCCCACAACAGGCATCTGCTTTCATGAATGTGGAACTAGAGCTCAAATTAAATCCTCTTTTTTATGTGCATAGCTTTCAAGCTCAAGTTTACAGTCATCTGCATGAGGATAGCGAGCTACGGGTACAATGAAAGGCTTACTTGCTGCAGCACCACAGGCACTCAGATAAACATCTAAAAACAAATTACACCGCACACACTTTAAAAAAGACTGCAAATAAAGACGTCAGTGCAAAAAATTAAATAAAACAACAAGTCCATGGTGGTGCAAGTGGTGTTCGGGTGTTGAGATGGAATTAGTGTTGTGCAGGTTCGTTCAAGAACCCCATGGTTTTGGGAAAGCAGCTGTTCCTGATCCTGGTGGTGTGGGACCACGGGCCTCTGTACCTCCTGCCTGATGGTAGCAGCGAGAAGAGGGCACGGAGAGGATGGCAGGGATTTTGAGGAGAGATGCCGCCTTCCTGAGGTAGCTCCTCATGTAGATGCTTTTGTTCTGGACCATGATAGACCGGGCTGACTTCACCACTCTATGCAGCCTCTTGCGTTCATGTGCATTGGGATTGCTGCACCAGGCCATGGTGCAATCCATCAGGGTACTTCCTTTGGTACACTGTCTAACAACAATGAAAGTGGCACCAACCAAATTGTTTTTTTTTGTGTAGAAATGCTATTGCTTTCTTTACAATTGGTAAAAATAGCAGCATCATCAAGGATTGTATCAGCAACTAGGCAACAGAGGCGGGGGGGGGTCAAGTGGGGGTAGAGGTGGGAGGGCGGACGGACGGATAGAAGAAAGGGGACGGTCTAAGGGATTGAGGAAAGAAGAGAGCCCTTCCCATTTAGGCTTAGATTCAGCTCTACATCACTGAGGTCATCGGACTTGGTCCCTGGAACTGATGTGCTGCAAGTGCTTTATCGTGCACTAAACCTTATTCCCTTCATCCTGCATCTGTACACTGTGGATGGCTCGATAGTAATCATGTGTTGTCTTTCCGCAGATTAGTTAGCATGCAGCAAAAGCTTTTAACTGTACCTTGGTACACGTGACAATAAACTAAGCTACTACTTATGTAACAATGCCGAAAACTATATTCTGGAGATAGACACAAAAAGCTGGAGTGACTCAGTGGGACAGGCGGGTCGAGACCCTTCAGAGACCCAAAACGTCACCCATTCCTTCCCTCCAGAGGTGCTGCCTGACCCGCTGAGTTACTCCAGCTTTTTGTGTCTATCTTCGGTTTAAACCAGCATCTTCAGTTCCTTCTTAAACTATATTCTACACTCTGTATCTTCCTCTTTGCTCCACCTATTGTAGTTGAGTTTAACTCGTTGCATCTATGTGTGATATATCAGATCTAGAGGCAGGAAACATGTTCCCGATGTTGGGGGAGTCCAGAACCAGGGCCCACAGTTTAAGAATAAGGAGTAAGCCATTTAGAACGGAGACGTGGAAAAACTTTTTTTCACAGAGAGTGGCAAGCCTGTGGAATTCTCTGCCTCAGAGGGCGGTGGAGGCAGGTTCTCTGGATGCTTTCAAGAGAGAGTTAGTTAGGGCTCTTAAAAATAGCGGCGTCAGGGGATGTGGGGAGAAGGCAGGAACGGGGTACTGATTGGGGGTGATCAGCCATGATCACATTGAATGGCGGTGCTGGCTTGATAGGTTGAATGGCCTACTCCTGCACCTATTGTCTATTGATTGGATAGCATGTAAGATAAACATAGAAAAATAGGTGCAGGAGTAGGCCATTCGGCCCTTCGAGCCTGCACCGCCATTCAATGTGATCATGCCTGATCATCCAACTCAGTATCCCGTACCTGCCTTCTCTCCATACCCCCGATCCCTTTAGCCACAAGTGCCACATCTAATGCCCTCTTAAATATAGCCAATGAACTGGCCTCAACTACCTTCTGTGGCAGAGAATTCCAGAGAGTCACCACTTTCTGTGTAAAGAATGTTTTCCTAATCTCAGTCCTAAAGGAATTCCCCCTTATCCTTTGACTGTGACCCCTTGTTCTGGACTCCCCCAACATCGGGAACAATCTTCCAGCATCTAGCTTGTCCAACCCCTTAAGAATTTTGTAAGTTTCTATAAGATCCCCCCTCAATCTTCTAAATTCCAGCGAGTACAAGCCGAGTCTATCCAATCTTTCCTCATATGAAAGTCCTGACATCCCAGGAATCAGTCTGGTGAATCTTCTCTGTACCCACTCTATGGCAAGGATGTCTTTCCTCAGATTTGGAGACCAAAACTGTACGCAATACTCCAGGTGTGGCCTCATCAAAACCCTGTACAACTGCAGTAGAACCTCCCTGCTCCTATACTCAAATCCTTTCGCTATGAATGCTAACAGACCATTTGCTTTCTTCACTGCCTGCTGCACCTACATACCTACTTTCAATGACTGGTGTACCATGACACCCAGGTCTCGTTGCATCGCCCCTTTTCCTAATCTGCCACCATTCAGATAATAGTCTACCCTCATGTTTTTGCCACCAAAGTGGATAACCTCACATTTATCCACACAAGCTTTTCATTGCACCTCGATATACGTGACAATAATAAACCTAAAGTAGTGGGAAGAGCCAAGGGAAGGGATGGGCTCAATGGAGAATGGCGTACCCCTCATGTCGATAAATAAAAGAGAAGTAGTTAAATAAAAGAGAAACGCTGGCTGCAGTCTGAAGAAGGGTCTCGACACGAAACGTCGCCTATCTCCTTCGCTCCTTAGATGCTGCTGCACCCGCTGAGTTTCTCCAGCCTTTTGTGTACCCTGGCTGCAATATAATTGTGCAGCCTCCTTGTATGCACTGAGTATTACCACCTAGCCTCATGTAGGCTGTGGACAGGAGGACTGGGTCTGTGGCAAATTAATTCCAGGAAAAGGTCGAGAAGGACAGATTTTAGTTTGATTTAGAACAAAACTCCAACTACAGATTAAGAAAATGATTTGGAGAGCTGTGGGAACCCAGCAAGCATGCGGGGCCAACAGGACAGCTTGTCAAGAAGCTGACACAGACACATTGTGCTGAATGATTCAACAAATGATGGTGTTCCCGCTGCCTACTGTGGCGAGAGGGCACTGATTCAGAAGGAGACAGCAGTGGAGACTGGAAACTTTAAAGACTTTAGAGATACAGCATGGAAACAGGCCCTTTTCGGCTCGCTCCGACCAGTGATCACCCTATACACTAGCGCTATCCTACACACCAAGGACAATTTACAAATTTTACCAAAGCCAATTAACCTACAGACATCTTTGGGATGTGGGGGGGAACCAGATCACCCGGAGAAAACCTGCTCGGTCACAGAGAGAACGTGCAAACTCCATACAGACAGCACCTGGAGTCAGGGTCAAACACGGGTCTCTGGCGTTGTAAGGCACAACTCTACCACGGTGCCACGCTGCTGCCCAATGCTGCCAAACAATCCCCACACAAACACTTCAGAAAGATTTATCCTCAATGAAGAAAATGAGGAAGTGGTTAATGCAGGTACAGTAACAACATTTAGAATACATTTGTACTGGTATATGATAGGTTAGGTTTTAGAGCGATATGGGCCAATGGAACTGGTTTGGATAGGGCATCTTGTTTGGCAAAGACATATTTGCAGTTCTGCATTGATTAGGGAGAAGAGCAGGCAGCGGGCACTGGGCCGAAGGGCCTGTTTCCGTGCTGTATGACTCCGGTGCTACGGTGAGGATAGGGAAGTGGGACTGTGGCAAGTTTGCACAGCACTGGAGTTCTGACTGCTCAGACTGATGGATGATATCACCATTGGCAGGAGCCAGAGATTGCCTGGGAATGACACCTGGCACCAAAGGAGGGAAGTCCACATCACAGAGAAGGGGAAATAAGTATGGACAGCTCCCTCCACGGTCAATGTGCGCACTGATGCTTCCCTGCCGACACCAAAATCTGAGCTGGCATCACGTTATGAAAGCACTAATCATATCAAACAGCGTTTTACTGAAAATGTCACCATTCCAACTTCCTCTACATTTTTTTAATAACTAATTAAACATTTTTTGAAGATCAGCCATGCAAGTAATGCAGCAGCCCATTTGCTTACATCTTCCATATAAAATCAGGAGTTACTCTATCCTGGCCACGAGAGCTGAATATGACACAGGACACTGCGGTAACCCTGGGACTCCGAACTCTACGAGTCTGTTCAAAGATACACTATGGGCAGGATGTAGGTCCTCGTGTCCCTCTGCTCTCCCTGATCAACACGGAAGTGCAAATATGTCAAATATGTCCACTTTCAATGCCACATCATTTCCTTCGAGATCCTCTAGACAAGATGTGACTGATTTAAGGAGAGAATTTTACAGATTAACAACTAGAATCTGAAAACGTGTTCATGCAATCAAAATTGCGATGCATACACGGCCAGAAATGAGGGAATACAAAGACCTGTGAGGCAAAACATGGCGTCAAGGCGGTTCCAGTTGTGGTCAATAACAACTGGGCAAGAGGAAGACAGGAGCAGAAGGAGGGCAGAGCTCATTTGTAAACGTTCAAGAGTCATACAGCACGGAAACAGTACCTTCAGCTCAACTTGTTCATGCCAACCAAGATATCCCATCTACCCTAGTCCCACCTGCCTGCATTTGGTTCATAACTCTCTAAACCTTTCCTATCCATGTACCTGTCTAAATGTCTTTTAAATGTTGTTGTTGTACCTGCCCCAACTACCTCCTCCGGCAGCTCGTTCCATATACCCACCACTCTCTGTGTGGAAACAGTTCTCTTTGCACTAGCTGCTGTATTTGATTGCACTCATGTAGAGTATGAAACAGGGTCCTGACCCAAAAGATCACCTATCCATGTTCTCCAGGGATACTGACTGACCCGCTCCGTTACTCCACCAACTTATAATAAGATTTGATTTCACTCAATAGCATGCAACAAGGTTAAGTGGCCTCTGTAAATTGCCCATAGTGTGTAGGGAGTGAATGCAAGTGGAGGACAACATGGAACTAGTGTGAACGAGTGATTGAGGCTTGGCGTGGACTTGGGCGGAAGGCCCTGTTTCCATGCTGTATCTTTCAATCAAACACAAAAGCTTTTGACAATGTCGCGATGCACGTGACAATAAGAAACCAATACCAATTTAAAGGCACAATTCTCACTTGGAAGTGTTTGGAATAAAAGAGCCTGCATTTAGAAGGAGCCCAGACATAAAAATACCCATGCTTCTATTTCAAGTGTCCAGCAGTAAGCAGCAGCTTGAGTTCTCTCTATTCCATGAGCAACATATCAGCGAGAAGCCCCAGCACTTCAACCAAAAATACAGAAGCTGTTCTTTGACTCACAGCAAAACAGTGTGCACCCATTTAAACACTTGGGACAAAATGTATCTGTCACAATTATAACTCCAAATTGAAGAAAACTTGTCTGTCACAATAATAACTTCTCTATTTATGAAGTCTCAAATCAGAGCTAAGAGATTCTCAACAGGAAATCCCAGGAGAAATATCATCCAAAACAGTAATAAATGAAACAAATTTGGCACGCCTAATTTCTACCTAAATTGCAGAGAACATTCTGTGATGGTGCTCTTCTGATGAGTAACATTTTTCCTGGCACAAACATTTTATCTTACACTCTATATTGTTCAGAACGAGCGCTTAGGATGTCTAATGTGATGTTTGAATTTGTATAGGAATGGTTTGGAATGGATAGGAAAGATTTAGAATGGATAGGAGGGCTATGGGCCAAACGCAATGAGGTAGCACGAGAGTAGTTGAGGCAACTTGGTCAGAATGGATGTTGGACTGAAGGCCCCGTTTCCGTGCTGTATGACTATGACCCGAACCCACATTTAGATAAATAGAAACAAAATTACAATCATTAGCAGGAAACACAAGAAACTGGATGCTTGAGTAAAGCACAAGGTGCTGGAGGAACTCATTGGAAAAGGCAACATCTGTGGAGGGGATGGACAGACGATTTATATCTCCTGCAGTTGCATGGAAAAGTGCCTGGGAGGGACATGAGTTGCAGAGAGAGCGGTCTCTGCGGAAAGCGGAAAGGGACGGGGGGGGGGGGGATGAGAAGAAGTGACTGGTGGTGGAATCATGTCGAAGGTGGCTGAACGGCCGGAGAATGATGTGCGGAGGTTGGTGGGGTGAAAGGTGAGGACCAGGAGAGCTTTCTACTCTAGTCTGAAGAAGGGTCCCAACCCAAAATGTCATCTGACCATTCCCTCCACAGATACTGCCCGTCTCAATGAGTTAATTAGCAATTAATTATTTGTCCAATAATTAACTCTCAGCCCAACTGTGAACCCTGACAGTATGTACATGAACAGTTTTAGTAAAACACATAGGTTTAGGTTTAATATTGCCACATGTACTGGAGTAGAGTGAAAAGCTTTGTTTTATATGGTATCCAAATGGATCAGATATACCATACATAGAATAGTGAGTCTGAAGAAGCGTCTCGACCCGAAACGTCACCTATTTCCTTCGCTCCATAGATACTGCCTCACCCGCTGAGATTCTCCAGCATTTATGTCTACCTTCGATTTTTCCAGCATCTGCAGTTCTTTCTTAAACTTAACCACACGTAGAAGCAATCAGTTCAACAGCAAGTACAAAGGGGGAAGAGACAGAGTGCAGAATATAATTCTCAGCATTGAGGCGCACTGCAGTGCGTCAGTTGATTTTCTGTCCATCGGTTTATATTATCGATCATAATTTACTCGGATAGCGCCTCGGATAGGGCATTAGTTATAAGGTTGGGCAAATTTGGACTGTTTTCTCTGGAATGTCAGAGGCAGAGGGGATAACCTGATAAAACTATATAAAATGATGAGAGGTATAGATAGACTGGGTAGATAGTCAGAGTCTCTATCCCAGGGTGGAAATGCTAAATATTAGGGGAAGTGTGTAAGGGTTTTTTGTTTCTTTACAGATTGTTAGGAGCCTGGAAGACACTACCAGGAGAGGTGGAAGAAGCAGATGGGATAGCAATATTTAGATTGGCATCATGGCAATCATTACAGACATGGTGACCATGTGCTATACTGTTCTATGTTCTGTGAAACTTGCTTGAAATTTTGAATAATACCATGCAGTATTTTAAAAAGTGAAGCAAAAATATTTTGAGGTATTACTGCAAATAATATTCAATGGTGTGGAAAATATATTAATTTGATACCACAGTCCAAGCATTATCGTCCTTCTCTGCATTAAATGGCATTTCCATGTAGACTGCAGCATATTTTGTGGACGCAGCCCAGACCATCATGCAAACTCCCTTCCATTGACTCCATTTATACTTCACGCTGCCGCGGCAAGGCCTTCAGCATAATCAAGGATGAGTCCCACCCCGGACACTCCCTCTTCTCCCCTCTCCCATCAGGCAAGAGGTACGTAAGCGTGAAAACGCACACCTCCAGATTCAGCGACAGTTTCTTCCCAACTGTTGAACCATCCTCCCAATAACTAGAGAGTGGTCTGAGCTACTATCTACCTCACTGGAGACCCTCGGACTATCTTTAATCTGACTTTTTCGACAATATCTTACACTAAACGTTATTCCCTTTATTATGTATCTGTACACTGTGGATGGCTCAGTTGACATCATGTATGGTCTCTCCGCTAACTGGTTGGCATGCAACAAAAAGCATTTCACCGCACCTCAGTACACGTGACAATAAACTACACTAAACTGCATATCTATGTAGACTGCAGCATTTTCTCCCTTACATTTGAGTACGAAAAGCACGAGTGGTTTGTATGGAGAAGTGAAAACTATCTGCAAGGGGAGTGGGAAAAGTGCCAATGGTGCAAGTTCACTTTGTCTAACAGGACAGTGGCGTATGTACTTGAGGGAGCTGCATTGCCAAAGTTGCTTTGCTCAGCCCTGTGGCCAAATCAAAGCAAGAAATGAAGGAGCACTATTTTGTTACCGAGAGAAACCACATAACTGCTGCGTCCGTGTTCGAGAACCAATAACGACAAAATGGTATTTAAATTTCAATAAATATTCATGTATTTGGATCACTTAGATCTAATCTTTTATAGAGCTCTTTTCTCTTTGGGGCCAGTCATTAATTTGTAATTAAAACTGAACCACACAAGCAGCAAAAAAAAAGTTTGCTCTTGCTTTTAGAATCTCAGTACTCTGCTGTAGGTTTTCAGTTTATCTGCTTTCAGCATGGAAATACATAACATCCAAATCTCTTATGCAGATTGGACTTTACTTAGCTCTAGTTCATAGTTAATCAGCGAGAGATGCAAAGACTGAGGCAACTAAACATCTCCAGGGTGTAGAGGACACACATGACGAGACTGATTAGTGACCAGAGGGTTTAATGGCTGCAGCGATGCATCAAAGGCGGGCACATCAGCTAATGTGAGCAGCAGCACTGCTTTTATGCTCTTGATACCCTATTGTTTCTCACACTCCTGGTGCATTCTCACTCAACAAAACCCCCTGCCTAATGGTCCAAGCTGTAACACTGGCTTGCTCGCCACCAACCTTGGTGAGGAGTTCGCCATGTAGCATGTCCCCACTTTCTCCACAAAAGCATCTGCAGGCACAGTCATTTGAAAGACTACTATAAGATAGTGTGTTTTAGGATCCGATCTTTGCTCATTATTGAACCATGGGCAAGTATCATAGAGTCATAGTATCACGGAGTAATACAGCATGGAAACAGGCCCTTAGGCTCAACTCATCCAAGATGCCCCATCTATGCGAGTCCCATTTGCCCGCATTTGGCCCATAAACCTATCCATGTGCCTGATGCATTCAGCAAACTGAAATTCTAATCAGTATTTTATTCCTCCATCCTCCCTATTCCTAACACCAATCTTGATCTAGTGCCAGCGTGACTAATGATGCTACGTAACCAACTGAACGCTTCCACCATTTGATGAAAAACAAAGAGCTGGAGGAATTTGTGTTTTGCTGAAGATTCCAGCATCTGCAGTCCCTTGTCACTCTCATTTCCACCATTTTGTGCTTGTCTCAGACAACCAGCGCCTCAGCTGCCACACGGACCCATTAGTAAATGGGTACATTTGGCCTTGTGTGGGTTCTGTTTTAAATGAAAAAATGTCTATTGTCATGTCACCACATAGCCACATGAATATCCTTTAAAAAAGTAAATGTGGATGCTAGTTGATTACATGTGCTTGCTCCTTCATTCTACTGGCGTCAGGATTCTTTTTGTCTCCTTTTCACCTCTAGCCTCTGTCACCATCTCCACCAATCTGCCAATCAACCCCCTCATTAGTACCCACCTATCATTTACCTGACCAGAAACATCACCTGTCCATTCTCTCCTCAGCTTGACCCACTGAGCTTCTCCAGCACTATGCCGGGTCACTCCCTCTTCTCCACTCTCCCATCAGGCAAGAGGTACAGAGGGAAAACGCATATCTCCACATTCAGGGACAGTTTGTTCCCAGCTGTTTTCAGGCAATTGAACTGTCCCTGAATGTGGAGATAGGCGTTGTGGAGATAGAATTAAATTGAGCAGCCCTGACTTACCATCTACCTCATTGGAGACGTTCACACTATATTGAACATTATACCCTTTCTCCTATATCTGTACACTGTGGACGGCTTGATTGTAATCCCGTATAATCTTTTTGCTGAACGGATAGCATGCAACTTAAAGCTTTTCACCGTACCTCAGTACACATAACAATAATAAACTAAACTACCTTGTGTTTTGCTCAAGATTCCAGCAACTGCAGTGTTTCAAAAGAGCAGACTTCACAGCACAAATCTCCTCAGTGGTATTACTGACTCGTTCTATAAAAGCTGTATGGATGAACATTGCACAGAATTTCCACAGCTGCTGGGATAATGCATCAGGAACTTCGGTTGGGATTCAGTGTAATTTGTTCAAATACCAACCAGCAACAGGGACCAAGATTAATGATGCTGGATGTACGGGAGCTTTATTAAAATGATCCCAATGTCCTGTTAGTGCTCAGAGCCACGTAAGCCGATTACTCACTACTCCTCATAGCTCGCCCAGAGATTCATTAGGATGGTCAGCTATAGCCACACAGCAACTCATTTCCACAACTCAGACAGCAACATAGTTACAGTTACACCAAACCAGACTGGCATCTCTGGTACATTCGTCAGACTGAGCCATCAAGACTGAGATCTGGATGAGGACACTAACCAAGCAGATTGCCTGAACACACCAGAGCCCTTGCCCAACAGGGTAACAACTCGCCCTTTAAGGAGAAACTGAGTCAACTACTGCGGAGCCACTTAAGAGGAAGTTAATCATCCAAGATGAAAAAGGAGCAATGAAGTTATGTTGACACGGTTAACTTAATCGGTGCATAAATAGTTGGAGCACCCGCAAATACGAGGTGGTTAATTGACCTACGTCCATGTATCTCAATCTTTAACAGGAAGGATGGGGAGGCTTTGGAAAAGGATGCAGAGGATCCTGGATGCCTGGATTAGACGCAAACTAACAACATTTAAAATATATTTGGACAGGTACATGGATAGGAAAAATTTCAAGGGATATGTGGCCATGTGAGACTAGTGTAGATGGGCACCCTGGTTGTCAAGGGCAAGTTGGGCCAAAGGGCCTGTTTCCATGCTGTATGACTCTACGATTCTGTCTCTGCTGTATTTACCAGTGTTCTGAAGGTAACATGGGGATCTCATCGAAACATGACATTCTGAATGTATGCAGGGAGGATGTCTCTCTCTCTCTCATGATCGGGAGAGGTCTAACCGATTGGATAAAATCTCAGGATCCAGGGCAAAAGATTTAACCCTGAGACCTGGGCAAATTCATCAGACAGAGGGTGGGGAACTTGTGACTGCTCAACAGATGGAAGGCAAGTCACTGACTACATTTTAATCGAGTTTCCTGACATTATGTACTGTAAAGGTATGGTGAAATTGTGAGGAATACAGTATTGAAATCCAGCCATGGCTTCATGAATGGGAAACATATCCACTCCTGCCTTCATTTCTCCTTTCAGCAATTCAAAACCTGCTTTTTGAAATTGCTCTCTGCATTTACATTTTCATGTTTCGTGCAGAATTTTCCCACGGCTTTGATATTTTTGGGTGCAAAAGAAGGTTGGAACATTTTTCATTTGCGGGGTTGCATTATGTAAAATATTTTGTGGACAAGGGCAGGATGAGGAATGAATGATGTGACATCTGCTTTTGGATTTGCATTCTGTCACAGTAGCAGATGGCAGGCAGTGACTAGTGGGGTACCGCAAGGCTCAGTGCTGGGACCCCAGCTATTTACAATATATATTCATGATTTGAACGAGGGAATTGAATGCAACATCTCCAAGTTTGCGGATGACACGAAGCTGGGGGGCAGTGTTAGCTGTGAGGAGGATGCTAGGATGCTGCAAGGTGACTTGGATAGGTTGGGTGATTGGGCAAATGCATGGCAGATGCAGTATAATGTGGATAAATGTGAGGTTATCCACTTTGGTGGCAAGAACATGAGGGTAGACTATTATCTGAATGGTGGCCAAGTAGGAAAAGGGGAGATGCAACAGGACCTGGGTGTCATGGTACACCAGTCATTGAAAGTAGGCATGCAGGTGCAGCAGGCAGTGAAGAAAGCGAATGGTATGTTAGCATTCATAGCAAAAGGATTTGAGTATAGGAGCAGGGAGGTTCTACTGCAGTTGAACAGGGCCTTGGTGAGACCACACCTGGAGTATTGTGTACAGTTTTGGTCTCCTAATCTGAGGAAAGACATTCTTGCCATAGAGGGAGTACAGAGAAGGTTCACCAGACTGATTCCTGGGATGGCAGGACTTTAATATGAAGAAAAACTGGATAGACTCGGCTTGTACTCGCTAGAATTTAGAAGATTGAGGGGGGGATCTTATAGAAACGTACAACATTCTTAAGGGGTTGGACAGGCTAGATGCAGGAAGATTATTCCCGATGTTGGGGAAGTCCAGAGCAAGGGGTCACAGTTTAAGGATAAGGGGGAAGTCTTTTAGAGACGAGAAAACATTTTTCACACAGAGAGTGGTGAATCTCTGGAATTCTCTGCCACATAAGGTAGTTGAGGCCAGTTCATTGGCTATATTTAAGAGGGAGTTAGATGTGGCCCTTGTGGCTAATGGGATCAGGGGGTATGGAGAGAAGGCAGGTACAGGATACTGAGTTGGATGATCAGCCATGATCATATTGAATGGCGGTGCAGGCCCGAAGGGCCAAATGGCCTACTCCTGCACCTATTTTCTATGTTTCTATGTAATAAAGATAGACAAAAATGTACAGCATTCATCATCAAAAGTCTGCAAGAAATAATGCTTGTACAAGTTTAACAAAATTAACATTTCAACTGGGTGAGCTGAAAACTGCAGACCACAAGTTTGAATCAATGCACACTCTCTGAAAATCCATTTTCAGTCTGAACTGTGGTCACTAGTTACAGTAAATGCAATCAAACACCACTTCTAAAATTAGATCTATCAATGCACCACAAGGGTTTTCATCAATATCCTGTTCCCTGCACTGCAGGTCAATCTAATGATGCATGAACAATCCCTTTATTTAGCATTATGATGGAGGAAGATATGCTGCCTCAGCATGATACAAATTAACTCCCAACGATAAACAACACCGCTCCTTTCCACAAAACTTTACATAACATCGTTAACGAGGTGTATTGGTAACTGAAAAGATTTCAGTCTTTACAATGCAAGGTATTTATTCAGCCTCTGAGCAAGCAACTGCTAAATGAGTTCCAGGACTGAAGCGGAAATCCTCGGTCAGGTGCCCAGGGCAAAAACAGATGTCTTATTCGGCGGAAATAAATATAAATATCATATTACCTTGCCACCACAGGAATCTGACGCAGAATGCATTTCAATGCACAAGCATCACCGTTAACATTGCTCCAGCAAAAATTAATACTTCTATCATATTTCAAAAAATCCAATACAATTTGTCGGTACAAATGTTATCATCCCCTCTGTAATGTGCGACTCCTCTACTGTGCCCATTTGCACTAGTTCCTTGTCCAGCCACCCACCTATGCATGACCCAAGATAAACTCTTCAACTAATGGCTACTCATAACAACATGCAATGCCCACAGGGGGCTGAAACATCCTGCTCCAGCCCACTGGCTGCCCAAACAGCCTTGATTCACTGAAATGCACTTACCATCACAACTGGCACCATCTCCCTGGCCCTACACTCATCTCTGGAACCTCTGGATAACAAGGACACCCAAGTCAGAGTCCAATTCATTGACGATAACCCTGCCTTCAACACCATAACCAAACTCATCTTCAATCAAAAACACAAAATGCTTGAGTAACTCAACTGGTCTGGCAGCATCTCTGGAGAACATGGATAGGTGACGTTTCAAATCATGTCATAAGTTATAGGAGCGGAATTAGGCCATTCGGCCCATCAAGCCCACTCTGCCATTCAATCGTGGCTAATCTATTTTCCCTTCTAACCACATTTTTCCTGCCTTCTCCCCATAACATACTCAACAAGAATCTGTCAATCTCCACCTTAAAAATTATTTATTGACTTGGCCTCCACATCCTTCTGGGTCCGGACTCCTCTTCAGACGGGGGGGGGGGGGGGGGGGAAGAAAGCTGGAGGAGAGGTGGGGCAGGACAAAGATTGATACAGGTGAGGAGGGGCAAGATAAGCAGATGGCAGACAACGCTAGAGATGAAAAGGTAGATGAGACAGGAAGATTGAAGAGTTGGAGAGGATTGACTTGCCCAGTGAAGGATTAAAGACCCTTGTATAGTATGATTTGACTGGATAGCATGCGGAACAAAATTTCTCACTGTATCTCTGTACACATCGCAATAATAAACCAATAGCAATATAACGAGCTAGCAATAATAAGCAGCAACTGGGGAACTTTTCCTTTCTTGCCTCAGCAGAGTCTATTGCAACAAAAACAGAAACATTCGGCAAGTTAGGCAACATCTGTTGAGGGATAAAAATAATCAATTTGAGGTATTTGATGCTTACTTACTACCAATGTGGATGAGATTAGCTAAACTAACTCAAGTTGTGACCATAATTGGGACTATCCTGTTTGTATGGTCCAGGTACATTACTGACAGCGATCAGTAAAACATTGATTAGTAGCACTTTTTTCAACTGTCGATCAATTCCGCTTTTTCAATCTTCTGGCAAAGATAAATAGTTTCAGATTATTTACAGTCCCAGAAATCCGGGTTCGATCCTGACCACGAGTGCTGTCTGTGAGGAGTTTGTACGTTCTCCCTGTGACCGCATGGGTTTCCTCCCACATTCCAAAGCCGTCTACGTTTGTAGGTTATTTGACTTCTGTAAATTGCCGAATTACCTGCCGAATTGTGAACGGGTGATCGCTGGTTGGCGCGGACTCGATGGGCCAAAGGGCCTGTTTCCATGCTGTATCTCTAAACTGAACTAAAGTCATTTTGAGATGTTAGTCAGAGAGATACTTCAACTCTGACCACCTGAGATCTACACAAAAATACCTCAATATCAATAGGACCCATACTACATGCAGTATTTTGTCACCCAATGATCAGTCCATGCTCTTCAAGTAGCCGTGAAATGGTTATTAATGCGAGAGGTGATGGGGCTGGGAGGTAATGGTTATGCAAGATCAGTCTTACTAAAGAATTACTAAATATGCAATAAAGATCTCTCCTCCTGAGGACAAAGTCCAAGTTATATAACCTTACTAAGTGCAAACTAACCATACTTTTGAGTCTTAAACGCAGGTAAACCACTTAAATTGCTATTCTTTAGAAATCCGATCTATACACCGATGGGGCTTCCTATGTGAATACCACTCCCTTAACCTCACAACACAACATTGCAAATAACATTTACAAATATTGCACAAAACTTGTCAGAAGCATGTGCACTGAGTGTTTCTGGAAATAAATTAATTTCATGGCTCTAAAATTACACTGCAAGATATTTAACTCTTTGGTGCAATGTTTTGTTTTTGTTCTGTAACGACACAGCAGTGTGCATTTTTACCTCAGTAACTTAACTGATGTTTAGTGCATTATTAGAATTATTCTTCCCATTGATTACCATAGCTTCGATTCACCAAACCCATCTTCAGAGACCCGAGATGTTCAGCTAATTTCAGATGAGGGACATTATTGGACTCACCTTAGTTTATCTGACAATTCTCTCGATGGACAGACTTGGGATTGTTTTCTCTGGAATGACAGAGGTTGCAGGGAGAGCTGATAGAAGTATATAAAATTGTGAGAGGCACAGCGAGGGTTGACAGTCAGAATCTTTTTCCCCCTCCAAGATGGAACAAATCAAATCCTAGAGGGCATAGCTTTAAGACGAGATGGGCAAAGTTAAAAGGAGCTATACGGGGCAAGTTTTTGTTTACACAGAGGGTGGCGAGTGCCTGGAATGCTCTGGCAGGGCTGGTGGTTGAAACAGATACTTTAATGGCATTTAAAATACTTTTGGATAGGCAGTGAATGGAGGGATATGCAGGTAGATGTGATGGGCTTGGCACCACATTCAGCACAGACATTGAGGCCCCAAGGGCCTGTTCTTGAGTTGCAATGGTCGATGTTTTTTGAAGCATTCAACATATTGCTAATGGAGCCTAAAAAGAGGTTGGGAGGAGGCTTGTGTTGAACACAAACAGCAAGAGAGCTGCTGGGTTAAATAGTCTCGTCTGTTGTATGCAATGCATATAATTTTCTCTCACACTTCCAGGGATTCACTGCTGTTATTCTGCTTGGAAAATCCATTCCATGATTTGCTAGACACAGTTGTTTTATTGCAGATTGCCATTCAGAAATTCAAACTCCCCATTTCATTCAGTGGGTTTGAGTTCATTGAAATATCTCCATCAGTCTGCAGAAGGGTCCCGACCGGAAACGTTGCTTGTCCATTCCCTCCACAGATGCTGCCTGACCCACTGAGTTCCCCCAGCACTTTCCCTGCACCGTAGTCGACACGGTAGTCAGGAAGCTTCACGTCAGTTCAGTGTGAGGAAATACTGCTTCGGCAGGAGGTTGAAAACTCAGATTCCATTCCCGAGAATCATACATCAAATCTCCTCCGCTCAATCACAGATGGCACCTTGCTGATAAACTACTCTTTCCGCTATAACGGTCCCAAAGCAATATTTAGAAAACTCTGACAAAACTCACAATGGGCTCATTCAAACAAAATTTTGGAAAGAGGTGACAGAATAAATCTAACATGGGATAGGCACAAAGTGCTGAAGTAATTCAGCGGGTCAGGCAGCAACTCTGGAGAAAAAGGATTGGTGACATTTCAGGTTGGGATCCTTCTTCAGACTGAAAGTTGGGGTTGGGGAGGGCGAAAAGCTGGAGGCGAGAAAAGGCCAGGACCAATCAGGACTGGCCACAAATGATCTCGGGCAGCATGGTGTCCTGACAAGCCCGTTGTTGGCTAGGGAAGGTGTGAGCTCAAAAGAAAGAATGTGGTGAACTGTGGAACTGGTTAACGGACTAGGGTGGAGAAAATGGGCAATGGGGTAGGCGATGGGCGTGTTAGTAGAAGTTCCTTAAAATGAGCTACTTCAACGTTCATACCGCTGGGTTGTAAGCTACCCAAGTGGTATAGGTCCTGCCACCACAGCCTAGAGGCACAGCTTGCTTCACTGCCCTCAGTCTGAGTTCCAATGGGCACTGACCAATTTTTGCCGTGGATTAAACTCTCCTGTCAGTGCCTGCGTACCCGCATCCAAGAGTTGAAAAACAGAATATTAAGATAAAACTTTTTCCTTCTTTGTGTCACATTCACCCAAACTGCTGCAGAGAAGGACTGGGGACCAATCCAGCACCCTCTGCAGATTAAATTGGAAACTGTGATACGACAGATAATGCTGGAAATACGTAGCAGGTCTGGCAGCATCCATAGTGAAATAGGGTCAGGTTTCCGGTCAATGGCCTTTGAGATTTCCTGTATCTGCACCATTTTGATGTAAGATTGGGAACGTGCTGTGATGGGAGAAAATCACATTGCATTCACATCCTGCAGGCGGAATTAATGTATCATTCACACCACAACACTATATCGTACCCAGTGGAAGTGTTTAAACCACAATATACCCTGTAAGGAAACTCATTTCCTCCTCACTCTATTACTCAAATTGATACCATATTTCGACTTTATTGTTTTTACAGTGACTGCAGGCTCATCCTGTATTTCAGGAAAAACATCACGATTTAAGCCTATACAAAATGTTATGCCCCTGTGTTATTCGGATAAAGGTGAGACTATTATGAAACTCTTCTAATGGTTACTCAAGGAACCAAATTTAAACACTTAAGGGCCTGTCCCACTGACTCGACTTTTCAGCAACTGTCTTCGACCTTCAAGCTCGAGGGCACTCGCCTGAAAAACCTCGAGCTGGATCGACCGTCAGCGATGAATCCGCGAGCCGGATCGACCGTCTGCGAGCACACACACACACAAACATATCGCAGAGGTGGGGGCCAGGGAAAGCGGGGGAGCGCTGTCTGAAATTCACACCTGCAATGAACAGGAAGGTAAAAGACGGCTGGCACAATTCGGTAAGTCCTTTAGAGAGCGCGGGGGGGGGGGGGTGTGGAGGGGAGAGAGGAGGCAAGGAGAAGGGGGGGGGAGAAGGGGGGGGAGAAGAGGGGGGGAGATGGGGGGGGAGATGGGGGGGGAGAAGGGGGGGGGGAGAAGGGGGGGGAGAAGGGGGGGGGAGAAGGGGGGGGAGAAGGGGGGGGAGAGAAGGGGGGGAGAGGGGGGGGGAGAGGGGGGGGAGAGGGGGGGGAGAAGGGGGGGGAGAAGGGGGGGAGAAGGGGGGGGAGAAGGGGGGGGAGAAGGGGGGGGAAAGGGGGGGAGAAGGGGGGGAGAAGGGGGGGAGAAGGGGGGAGGAGAAGGGGGGGAGAAGGGGGGGAGAAGGGGGGGAGAAGGGGGGGGAGAAGGGGGGGGAGAAGGGGGGGAGAAGGGGGGGGAGAAGGGGGGGGAGAAGGGGGGGGAGAAGGGGGGGGAGAAGGGGGGGGAGAAGGGGGGGGAAAGAAGTGGAGACACTTTTAAGAAGCCAGACAACGTTTAATAAAGTTTAGCGGGCATTTAACACTTCCGGTCAGTTAACATCTTTCTTTTCTCAACGAGCTTTACCTTTGACTATTTTCGATTAACTTTGACTACCTACAAATAGCATTATGACGAACTACGACCTACCTCGACTAAACCTACGAGTAAAAAAATATGGATTTTTTCCATAGCGACCATTTTTTACTCATGGGCATTTTTCAGCATGTTTGAAAAAAACGGCACAACCGAACTGAGACCTCGAGTACACAGGGACTACTCTCGAGTTACAAAGGAGAGTTACAAAGACCTCCTAGGACCTCGTGTCGACCATGCTGCGAGTATGAGTCGAGGGCAAACTCTTCTAAACTCGCGAATTAGGTCGCCACAGTGGGACAGCCCCTTTACAACATTTGGCATCACCTGCCATAAAGGAGGTTTGAGAGAGTCACGACAGCTACATGGACAGAATCCATTACGTTCATGCCTTTAGCAAAGGGACACCATTACATGCAAAACAAATCAAGACCTTGAAAAGAGGTGACGATGAATGTCCCCAACTGAAGACTTTGTCACATCTCTTGCCTCATCTTCACCACCATGCACATTCTGCTCATATTTTCCCTTCACCGCACTTATTCTCTCAGACATTAGCGCTGCCTACTTTTTCACTGGAGGCGATAAAAGGCCAGAACAAAATAGGGCCAGCACCAGATTACCTCAGGAATGGTGGAGGGCGAAACAGGCCAGCGGGAAATGGCCAGAACAAAACATCTGTTGCCCTCCATCCTGCCTGAGGTCATCTGTTGCCAGCTGTTTGGTTCTGGCCGTTTCTTGCCTCCAGTCCCCGGGTCCCTGCCCCCCCCTCCCCCTCCTCTATCTTTCAATCTGAAAAAGAGTTCCAACCCGAAAAGACACCTATTCCTTTTCTCCAGAGATGCTGTCTGACCCGCCAAGTTATTCCAGCATTTTGAGCCTATATTCGGTGACAACCAGCATCTGGAATTCCTTCCTACAAATACAAATATGCCTGCCAGGGATCTTGCAATTTGACCACGCAATTTCTTCCCCAGTCTCCCACAATGTTCTGGGATACGCTTGATGGGTCCCAAAATTGTATCTACTTTTATGAGTTATGAAACTTCCAGCAATATGAACTCTTTTGAAGACATTGCTACCAAAATACCCGAGTTCCTCCACATCCACTTCACTCCCCACGGTAAACACAGACAAAAAATATTAATTGACCACGTCATCCATCTCCTGTGGCTCCACACAGAGACAATCTTGTGGAACTTTAAAAAGCTTAAAGGGCCTGTCCCACGTCCGCAATTTTTTCAGCGACTTGCCGGCACCCGTCATAGTCGCAGCAGGTCGTCGAAAATCTTCAAAATGTTGTAAATCCAGCGGCAACCAAAAAAAGGTACGACTTTTTGGGCGACTATTCACAACCAAACAAGCGTCACCACGACCATACAGGCGACATGTCGCGGGGTGACGCCGATATGGTTGTGAGTAGTCGCCCAGAGAGTCATACCTTTTTCAGGATTTTCAACATGTTGAAAATTTTCGGCGACCTGCTGCGCCTGTGACGGGTGTCAGCAGTTGCCCAAAAAATCGCGGAAGTGGGACAGGCCCTTAGTCTCTCCCTACTTACTCTTTTAGCCTCTATATATTTGGACAATTTCTATGGATTCTCCTTTACTTTAAGTAAGTTAAGTAAGTAACTCTGAAGAAGGGTTTCGGCCCGAAACGTTGCCTATTTCCTTCGCTGCACCCGCTGAGTTTCTACAGCACTTTTGTCCACCTTCGATTTTCCAGCATCTGTAGTTCCTTCTTAAACAAGTATGTTTATTGGCCATTTATTAAAATACAAGGAATTTGCCTTGGTGCTCCACCCACAAGTAACAATATATTTATCTAAGGTACCTCATGTCGCCTTGACAAAAGGGTATCGGATGAGGAGAGATGGGGAGGAAGGGGAGGTATGAAACAAAGTCGGGAGGGAGAGATATGAGAGAGGATAAAAGAGAAATCATGAATGGGAAGGATGGGAGATGAGCATATAGAGGAGGGGAAACAATCATGGTGACTAGGGTGGTAAGAGATGGCAGAAGATATTTGTGCACATTGCGATCCAGTGGGGGGGGACAGAGGAAAGAAATAATTCAGTGATTATATCATTGGTTTGTAAGCTACCCAAGTGGAATATGCGTCCCAGGGACAGGCAGGTTGGTGTGAGAATGGGAAGGAGAGTTAAAATAGTTATTAACTGGAAGATCCAGCAGGCCTTGGATGTATTGGGGTGTAGCTAGATGCTCTCCTGTTGGAGACTGGTGCTGGCAACTGCTTGGATCAGATGTTACTTCACTCTTGTAAACCTGTGGCCTAATGTTGACTTGGTCTAGCTGCATGCAAGAGATAGGAAGAGATGTCAAGTTAAAAATCATTTGAATCACTTTTCAAATCAAGTATAGAGTATAGAGCAAAGAGCATTTAACCCAGAAATAATTGGTCCCAAGGTAAAAGGAAGGGTGTATGTGTTTAAAAAATGATCCTCCTCTGAGCAAAATATGTTCAAGATGTGTTGAATTCTCTTACGCTCCGGTATCAGAACCAATGTGGGACAGAGGGTGAGAAAAGTGGTAGGAAGTTTGTTTTAAATCAAAGTACTGGAACATCTGCTTCCCATTTCATTCACACCTGCAAGAGGGCAACTAGCTCAAAGTAAAAGGAAGATTTGCAAGTTCTGCCAAGTCTTCAGTCTATTGTTCTCACCAGATCAAGGCGCCCTACACCAGCACGGGGGGGGGGGGGAGCAAGGACGTGTAGACCATAATTACTAGAAACTCGAGTCCGCTGCAATTATTGCCTGGTTCCAAGATTTAAAAACAAACAAGCTCCTTAATTAAAACCAGGCTTGAAGTCCGATCAACAGCAAACCTTTTAAGATAAAGTCTAATTACAAAAGTTTACGCAAGGGGAGGGAGGGGGTTGCTGTGGGAGGGGGGGGAGGTGAGCGGAATGAGTTGCAGAATCCATCTACAATAAGCTTTGTCCCATTCGTCACATGTACAACAGCTGGGTCCTATCAGTACAAAACTAATTCCAACACCAGCCTGGTCCCACCTGGTGTGTAAAACCTTATGCCGATCATCCAGCTGTAAAATTGAACAATAAACCTCTCAACTCTTTGCGCATATTATTCGCTTGGATTTTCACTGTATCACATCAAAGGCCTTCACTTTAACTGATGGCACAATTAGAGGCACAGTAGCCTAGACTTTCCATTTACTGTCATCTTCAAAATGTATTACCTTCAGGAATAAATTTAAAGACAACTCAAGAACCCACGGTGAACAATATTTGTAGCCGCATGATCACTTCTGAGTCCGCGGCTCAATCCGGCAAGATATTGCCATGCTGCATCACCCCACAGGTAGAAACATAGAAACATAGAAAAATAGGTGCAGGAGTGGGCCATTCGGCCCTTCGAGTCTGCACCGCCATTCAATGTGATCATGGCTGATCATCCAACTCAGTATCCCGTACCTGCCTTCTCTCCATACCCCCTGATCCCTTTAGCCACAAGTGCCACATCTAACGCCCTCTTAAATATAGCTAATGAACTGGCCTCAACTACCTTCTGTGGCAGAGAATTCCAGAGACTCAACACTCTCTGTGTAAAGAATGTTTTCCTCATCTCGGTCCTAAAGGAATTCACCCTTATCCTTAGACTGTGACCCCTTGTTCTGGACTCCCCCAACATCGGGAACAATCTTCCAGCAACTAGCTTGTCCAACCCCTTATGAATTTTGTAAGTTTCTATAAGATCCCCCCTCAATCTTCTAAATTCCAGCGAGTACAAGCTGAGTCTATCCAGTCTTTCCTCATATGAAAGTCCTGACATCCCAGGAATCAGTCTGGTGAATCTTCTCTGTACCCCCTCTACGGCAAGGATGTCTTTCCTCAGATTTGGAGACCAAAACTGTACGCAATACTACAGGTGTGGCCTCACCAAAACCCTGTACAACTGCAGTAGAACCTCCCTGCTCCTATACTTAAATCCTTTTGCTATGAATGCTAACATACCATTTGCTTTCTTCACTGCCTGCTACACCTGCATGCCTACTTTCAATGACTGGTGTACCATGACACCCAGGTCTCGTTGCAGCTCCCCTTTTCCTAATCTACCACCATTCAGATTAGAGTCTACCCTCATTTTTTTTGCCACCAAAGTGGATAACCTCACATTTATCCACATTATACTGCATGAATAATGTCAACATATTATGTGCAGTTCCGGTTGTCCCATTACAGAAAGGGCATGGAGGCTTTGGAGAGGGTGCCGAAGAGATTTACCAGAATTATGCCTGGGTTTGAGGAGGGATTGGACAAACTTGGATTATTTCCTCTGCAGCATCAGAGCCTATGGGGAGATGTGATAAAAGTATATAAAATTATGGGAGGCATATAGTTTATGGGTAAACAGTCAGAACCTTTTCCCCAGGTGGTCATGCAAAGAACTAGAAGGCAGAGCCTAAATGCCAGGGGGGTAAAGTTTAAACGAGATATGCGGGCAAAGTTTTTTTAGTTTACAAAGAGTGCTGGCTGCCTGGAATGCACTGCCATGTGTGGTGGTGGAGGCAGGTATGATGACATTTAAGAGGATTTTATGTATGCAGGGAATGTAGGGATATGGATCACTTGCAGGCAGAGGGGATTAGTTTAACTTGGCATCAGGTCCGACATGGATATTGTGGGCAGTAAGGCCTGTTCCTGTGCTGCAGTGCCACAGGCACTGCACCAAGCTGCTCCCGGCGGCAGCCGTCATTACTGCAGCACGGTGGCGTAGCTAATAGAGCTGCTGCCTCACAGCACCAGAGACTTGGGTTCAATCCTGACGCCCAGTGTTGTCAGTGTGGAGTTTGCATGCTCTCCCTGCAACCACGTGGGTTTCCTCCCACATCACAAAGATGTGCAGGTCGAAGGGTTAATTGGCTGCCGTAAATTGTCTCCCAGTGCGTCGGTGATTGATGGAATCTGGAGGAGGAGCGGGGGGGGTGGGGGGAGGGGGGAGTAGGAGAGAATGTGCAGAGAATAAAAACTGGGATGAATGGTTGGTTGATGGTCGGTATGAATTGCGATGGGCAGAAGGGCCCGATTCTGAACCATGTCACTCGGACTCTATCGTGAAGGCAACAGTCAATGTAGTCTTGACAACATCGCACACGTCAACAAAGGGTTCTCTCCGGTTAGTGCCCAAAACAGAATGTGAAAGATCAGGAAGAATTCTTGGTAAAGGCAGAACAACCAAATGTAGTCAGGAGCTGGAGCTGGTGTCCACCTCGTCTCCCTTTAATGCCTACATCACCACAGGAGGGATAAACACACTACAGTGCACAAGCACATATTTATACTTCAGCAGAGCAAGGCTCCGATAATCCAACACCCTCGGGAATTTGGAAATGCTGGACCAGCAGATTTTCCAGACAAATGGATGTTATTCCTATTACTCTCACTTTGTCTTTTTTTCTAAATCAATGCTGCATAACAGTATGACAAGTTTTTTTACAACAAATCCCACGAGTTTAAAAGGGAGTACAGGAAATAAAAACCATACGGAACATATAGCCCTCGGGACCCCAGCACCCTCAACAAATGCACTCATATTTCTGACCCCCGTTTTCCCAAAAGCAGTACCGACCACATGCCCCTCGTACATCCCCGATCCCTGGCACGCTCCGGACTAATGAGCAAACATGATTCTGAAGCACAGTGCTCTGAAGGCTGGAGCACTGGTTTATCAGAGTTTGACTCGGTGTTAGTCAGGGGATATGTGTGCAAATGTGTACATCATGAATGCAAATACAAGGACACTACCACACAGATATAGCATCCAGTTAATTAAGCATCTTCAAAACATAACTGCCCTTGTTACAACATTGTAGCACTTCAGCACAGTGGCGCAGCGGTAGAGTTGCTGCCTTACAGAGCGCCAGAGACACAACTTTTATTCTGACGACGAATGCCGTCTGTACAGAGTTCGTACATTCTCCCTGTGACCGCGTGGGTTTTCTCCATGCTCCGGTTTCTTCCCACACTCCAAAGATGTGCAGGTTTGTAGGTTAATTGCCTTCATGAAATTGTCCCTAATGAGTAGGATTGTGTTAGTGCACGGGGTGATCACTGGTCGGCGCGGACTTAGTGGGCCGAAGGGCCTGTTTCCATGCTGTATCTCTATACTACACATTTGTTTTAAATCATTGAACTTCATTCATCACTTTCACAAAGAAAGCCTGTGAATCTTATTCCTCCTCTTTCCCCTCCCCACGTACCCCTCCACCCATGTTCCTCCCTTCAGCTTTACATTTCACTCCTAAGATCATAAGCAGAATGAGGCCATTTGGCCCATCAAGTCTACTCAATCATGGCTGATCTACCTCTCCCTCCCAACCCTATCCTCCTGCCTTTTGCCCATAACCTCTGACACCCATACTAATCAAGAACCTATCTATCTCTGCCTTAAATATATCCACCGACTTGGCCTCCACAGCCTTCTCTGGCAAAGAATTCCACAGATTCACCACCCTCCTCGGTAACTTGGAATAATGTGTTGATCCAGTGTGAGAGTTTGCTGTACTGACTGCGAGTCTGGCCCGTCCCCTGCTCGTATGCCTCGGCGACCACAAGGGCCATCTTCCAGTTCACCGAGGGATCAAAGTTGGAGCGGGTCTAATGGGTCACGATGCACAAGTTCACAGACATCGGGGGCAAACATGTGCCCAACACCGCCCTCGTCCGATGGCCACTTGTGTGTGTGGCTGCATCAGGCCGTGCGTAGAGCCAAAGCACATGGGCACCAAATGTCATTACCTGCTGATGTTCTACATGTTGCGAAGGATGGGGCTAGGCACCGATGCTGCGCAATGTGCCAGTCAGCTGGACATTGCAACACCATAGAATTACAAACTTTAGGATACATACAGTTTTTCCACTCATTACTTGCTCCTGTAAATCTTTAAAAGCTACCTTGGGACACTGTGAATCTGCCTGAAACCAGCTTGAAGCAGAAATGTTGACCAGATTAAAATCAACATTTTTAAAACAATACATTCCTACGTCAAAAACGAGTGTAACAAAGAACAAATCCCTCCTCAGTCAAAAGGCAGTTCAAAAGGCACGCAACAGCTGCTTTCAGTTTTTTAACTGCAAATTTAGCAATATTTTTATTTTCCTCCAAGCTTCTGAACAGCGGGATGCCATTGCAGTTAATTATGCACACATTAAGGAGCCTTGCGGTCTTCACTAATGAGCAGTGAACATTCTTGGTTCAGCCACACAGCTGCCAAATTTCACAAACATCAATTTTATGGAGCAATAACTCCCTCCCTCGTCACTCCCAATTCATCAGTCCAACTTACTGCCTACCTTCAGAGTCTGAAGCTCCAAATGAACATCCAAAACAACGCTGATGGCTATGTCCTTGGCCCCGTTTCCAATACCTGTCCGGCCTCAGCCTGAGCTTCAGGACATTAACCAGATTCTTTATAAATTGGATGGGAGGAGAACCGGCGAGCTGCTATGCATCAAATTCAACAATTCACCACTTCTCAGTTCCACTTACAGCAAAAAAAAGTTCATAAATTCATATGTTCATAACTCATAGGAGCAGAATTAGGCCATTTGGCCCACCTAGTCTACTCTTGGCCCATTTGGCCCATCTAGTCATTCAATCATGGCTGATCTATGTCTCCCTCTCAACCCCATTCTCCTGATTTCTTACCGTAACCTTTGACACCATTACTAATCAAGTACCTGTCAATCTCCGCTTTAAAATTACCCAAAGACCTGGGCTAAACTGTTGGCAATTAACTTCACAGATTCACCACTCTCTGGCTATAGAAATTCCTCCTAGGCTTCTGCACGGTCCTTCCAGAAGCTGGGGTACAGTCCGATTCAGCCCATTGGACTATGCGCTGTAATGCTGAGTATTTGCTGCACTCTATATCTTCCCCTTTGCTCCATCTACTACACTTTGACTTGGTGGCATTGATGTATGGTATTGTCTGATCTGATTGGGAAGCATGCAAAACAAAGCTTTTTATTTGACAAGAACGTGTGACAATAATAAAGCTAAACCTAACAATACGGAATAACTTGCAGCAGGGAAATTAATATGCAAGATTAAAAGGAATAAGGGTGTGGTTTTTTTTAATGAGGTTGAGAAGTTGCTAAGTTTAGTTTTAGAGGTAAAGCATGGAAACAAGCCCTTCGGCCCACCGAGTCCACGCCGGCCAATGATTAACCATACACTAGTTGTACCCTATACCCCAAGGATAATTTACAGAAGCCAATAAACCTATAAACCTGCACGTCTTTGGAATGTGGAAGAAAACTGGAGCACCCAGAGAATGTAGAAACTCCGTACAGGCAGCACCAGCAGTCAGGATCGAACACGGGTCTCTGGTGCTGCAAGACAGCAACTCTACCACTGCACTATTGTTCTGCCCTAATTGCTAAGGATCAGAACTCATTATTGATGCTATACAATGCTGAGAACTATGTATCCGCCCCCATTGCTTTACCTATTGTACACGCGTCTAAACTGATTACACCGTGCCCTCCATAATGTTTGGGACAAAGACCCATCATTTATTTATTTGCCTCCGTACTCCACAATTTGAGATTTCTAATCGAATAAAGGAGCAAAGAGGTCCTTCTGCAATTGTACAGAGCCCTAGTGAGTCCACCATGGAGTATTGTGTACAGTTTAGGTCCCCTAATTTGAGGAATGACATTCTTGATATTGAGAGAGTGCAGCGTAGGTTTACAAGGTTAATTCCCGGGATGGCGGGACTGTCATATGCTGAGAGAATGGAGCAGCTGGGCTTGTACACTCTGGAGTTTCGAAGGATGAGAGGGGATCTCATTGAAACATATAAGATTGTTAAGGGTTTGGACATGCTAGAGGCAGGAAACATGTTCCCGATGTTGGGGGAGTCCAGAACCAGGGGCCACAGTTTAAGAATAAGGAGTAAGCCATTTAGAACGGAGACGAGGAAACGCCTTTTCTCACAGAGAGTGGTGAGTCTGTGGAATTCTCTGCCGCAGAGGGCGGTGGAGGCGGGTTCTCTGGATGCTTTCAAGAGAGAGCTAGATAGGGGTCTTAAAAATAGCGGTGTCAGGGGATATGGGGAGAAGGCAGGAACAGAGTACTGATTGGGGATGATCAGCCATGATCACATTGAATGCTGGCTCGAAGGGCCAAATGGCCTACTCCTGCACCTATTGTCTATTGTCATAGAAAAAAAAGCACATGTGGTTAAAGTGCACATTGTCAGATTTTAGAAATTACAGCAGTGTTTATACATAGTCCCCCCCATTTCAGGGCACCATAATGTTTGGGGCACAGCAATGTCATGTAAATGAAAATAGTCATGTTTAGTATTTGGTTGCATATCCTTTGCATGCAATGACTGCTTGAAGTTTGTGATTCATTGATCACCAGTTGCTGGGTGTCTTCTCTGGTGATGCTCTACCAGGCCTGTATTGCAGCCATCTTTAGCTTATGCATGTTTTCAGGGCTAGTCCCCTTCAGTTTTCTCGTCAGCATATAAAAGGCATGCTCAATTGGGTTCAGATCAGGTGATTGACGACCACTCAAGAATTTACCATTTTTTAGCTTTGAAAAACTCCTTTGTTGTTTTAGCAGTATGCTTGGAATCATTGTCTTGCTGTAGAATGAACCGCCGGCCAATAAGATTTGAGGCATTTGTTTGAACTTGAGCAGATAGGATGTGTCTGTACATTTCAGAATTAATTATGCTACTACCATCAGCAGTTGTATCGTCAATGAAGATAAGTGAGCCAGTACCTTCAGCAGCCATACATGCCCAGGCCATAACACCCCCCACCACCGTGTTTCACAGATAAGATGGTATGCTTTGGATCTTGGGCAGTTCCTTCTCTCCTGCTCTTGCCATCACTCCGATATGTCAATCTACGTCTCATCAGTCCACAAGATCCTTTTCCAGAACTAAAACTCTTTTAAGTACTTCTTGGCAAACTGTAACCTGGCCATTGTAGTAATTCACACCTTGTGAATAAAACGATCTTTATTGGCAAATACACGCGCGTTAAGTGAGACTCAAGCAAGGTCTCTGCTGCTGCAGGACACACCCGTGGACTGATGGCGATCTTCACTCGCAAACACCCGCCAAACTCAATAACGTGACTGTTCCACCTCTACTGACGAGGGTTCAATCTATAAGTGGCTCAACCACCAGATGGCGCCATATGACGCCCTCCTCCCCAGAACTGGAGGAATGAAAACGAGCAGGCAGACAAACGAGGCAGCCTGACCTCGTAAACACAGCACCCTTGCTCGGGGACACAATCGGCAAAGGCACGGACAGAAGTGGGCGGGATGGCGGACTCCCTCGACGGCGGGGCAGGGCCACCTGCACTGGCTGACTAATGTCCAAATGAGCCGGCTTTAAGGCGAGCAACCGACACAGTCTCTCGCCTGCCCCCCACATCGAGCACAAAAGTCAAGGCGCCGTGCTGCAGCACCCGGAATGGACTCTCATACGGTCGCTGTGGCAGCGTCTGGTGAACATCATGACGCAGGAAAACATACTGGCAGTCCATGAGGGCTGAAGGGATGTGCGTAGGAGTAAGTCTGTGACGGGACGTCGGAACAGGGGAAAGCGTGCCCACCTTTTCCCAGAGACGCACCAGCACGGCGAGGGTGGCTCCGGCTGACCATGTGCCGCCGGAATGAAATCCCCGGGAACCATAAGCGGGGCGCCATACACAAACTCAGCAGAAGAAGTAGCCAAGTCCTCCTTCGGGGAGCCGTGCGGATCCCCAACATAACCCACGGCAACTCGTCCAACCAATCCGGACCAGTGAGCCGCGCCTTCAAGGAGGCCTTCAGGAGTCGGTGAAACCGCTCGACCAAACCTTTGGATTGCGGGTGGTAGGCCGTGGTGTGATGTAGCTGAGCTACCAGCAGCCGGGCCATGACAGACCACTGCTCGGACGTGAACTGCGCACCCGTCAGACGAGACCTCCACCAGCACACCAAAAAGAGCGAACCAGTGGGCAGCTGGGGCACGTGCACGCGTCACAGCAGAGGTATCAGCGAGCGGGACAGCCTCCAGCCATCGCGTGTAGCGATCCACAACGGAGAGAAGATGAGTGACACCCCTGGACGGGGGAAGCGGAACCCCGGTGTCAATGTGAATATGATCAAACCACCGGTGAGGAGAGGCAAAATCCTGCAAGGGCACCTTGACGTGAAGCTGGACCTTGGATGTCTGACGGGGAATACATCCCCTGGCCCAGTTGCCAACCTGCCAGCGCAACCCGTGCCACATAAACAGGGTGGCCACCAACGCTGTCATCGCCCGGATGGCAGGGTGAACCATGATGGAACCATGAATCATATCGAACACCCGGCGACGCCAAGCTGCAGGGATGATCGGTCTCGGCTGACCAGTAGACACATCACACAGGACCATTGGACCAGCGGCACCAAACCACACATCCTCCAACACCAGACCGGAAATGGCGATGCGGTTGGCGAGCATCTCCGCGTGCGCCTGCTGTGCAGCCGCCAGGACCTTATAGTCAATGCCGGGGTCCAAATCATGGACGGCATCAATGGATGTGCGGGACAAAGCACCAATGACCCGGTTGCTCTTACCCACGATGTGGCGGACGAAGGTCGTGGACTCAGAAATGTAGGCCAAGTGACGCTGCTGCCCTGCCCAGGGATCAGACACCTTCGCAAAGGCAAATGTAAGGGGCTTGTGATCTGTAAAAGCTGTAAATGCTCTGCTCTCGAGGAAATATCGAAAATGTCGAACGGACAGGTAAAGCACAAGGAGTTTGCGATCAAAAGAACTGTACTTCCGCTCAGGAGGTCGCAGGTGACAACTGAAAAAGGCAAGGTACGGCCAGCGTCCATCAATCAACTGCTCCAGCACGCGCCCCACAGCGGTGTCAGAGGCGTCAACTGTCAGTGCGGTCGGGGCATCATCCCTCAGATGGACCAGCATCATCACCCATGCCAGCGCCTCTTTCTCACCGTCGAAAGCAGCCGCGGCCTCATCATCCCACACGAGGTCCCGCTGCTTGCTGCCCAGGAACTTAAACAATGGCCACATGCCGGCAGGAAACAATGGTAAAAGTTCACCATGCCCACAAACTCCTGGAACCCTTTCACAGTGGATGGCCGAGGAAACTGGCAAATGGCCTCAACCTTGTTCGGGAGCAGGACCACACCATGCGGGGTAACGTGATGGCCGAGGAAATTGATGGAACTAAGACCAAACTGACACTTAGCCAGGTTGATGGCCAGGCCATGCTCGCTGAGCTGCTAACAGAGTAACCGGAAATGAGCACAGTGCTCTTGGCGAGAGCAACTGGCGACGAGGATATTGTCCAAGTAAATAATTAGGAACGGCCCACCATGTCCATCAGTCACTGGAAAGCCTGCGCGGCGTTCTTGAGGCCGAACGGCATCCGGAGTAACTCAAACAGCCAAAAAGGGGTGATGAGAGCCTTCTTGCGTACGTCGTCCGGATAGACCGGGATCGGGTGATAGCCCCGAACCAGGTCGAGTTTAGAAAGTAACTTGGCGCCATCCAGATGAGCCGTGAAGTCCTGGATGTGAGGAACAGGGTACCGGTCGGCTGTCGTGGCGTTAATGAGATGACGGTAATCCCCACAAGGCCTCGAGCCCCCAGACCATGTTTGGGGACCATGTGAAGGGGAGCGACCCATGGGCTATCAGAGCACCACACAACACCCATGGCCTCCATCTGACGGAACTCGGCCTTGGCAATTTGATGCACGTCGGGGGGGAGGGTGTGTGCATATGTGTGGAGTGGCGGCCCAGTGGTGGGAATATGGTGCACCACTTCATGTTTGGGGCTGGCCGAATGAAACTGGGGATCCTTGCCGGGTCCTCGGTGGAGTCGGGAACCGGCCGCTGTGTCCGCCGACACCCGATCGATAGAAGCACCACCCTGCTGTTTGGCCTGCCACAGCTCATCCGCACGTTCAGCCAGCTGCAGGGGGTCAGTGAAATCGTCGCCCGCGAGGAGCAGGCGGATGTCCTTGGGCATCTGTTCCAGGAAGGCGTGCTCGAACAGGAGGCAGGGCTGATGACCATCCATTAAGGTAAACATCTCGCTCATTAGCATGGATGGCTTGTGATCGCCAAGACCACCCAGGTGCATGATACAAGCGGCCCGGTCGCGGCGGCTGAGCCTGAAAGTGCGGAAGAGGACTGCTTTGAGGCCATCGTACTTGGTGACCGGCAGTGTCCTGATCCAGCCCACCGACCACATAGTAATATTTGGTCTCGTCAGCCGTAATGTGCCAAATGTGGAACTGGGCTTCAGCTTGTTCAAACCACACCTGGTGCTGCGATGTCCAGAAAACAGGCAGCTTAATTCAAACTGCATTCTGTTGGGCTGGGCGAGGGCGAGGTCGGCGGCGGCGGCATGCATTTCGAAAATCTAAACGAGACCGTTCGGATCGTCGGGGTCACCACTGTAGTAATTCATGCATTATGAATAAAACAATCGTTATTGTCAAAAATACAACTGTTAAACACGCGCGCGCAAAGTCGCTGCTGCAGGACACACCAGTGGACTGATGACGGTCTTCACTCGATCAGACGATCTTAACAATCAAACTCCAGCCAAACTCAGTCACTTGACCGTTCCACCTCTACTGATGAGGGTTCGATTTATGTGGCTCAACCACCAGATGGCACAACACCATTGTATTTTTGCAGTTAACCAGTGGTTTGCATCTTGCAGTGTAGCCTCTGTATTTCTGTTCATTAAGTCTTCTGCAGACAGTGGTCATTGACAAATCCACACCTGACTCCTGAAGAATGTTTCTGATCTGTCGGCAGGTGTTTGGGGATTTTTCTTTCTTTTCAAGAGAATTCTTCTGTCATCAACTGTGGAGGTCTTCCTTGGCCTCCCAGTTCCTTTGTGATTAGTAAGCTCACCAGTGCTCTCTTTCTTCTTAATTATGTTCTGAACAGTTGATTTTGATAAGCCTGAGGTTTAACTGATGTCTCTAAGTTTTATTCTTGTTTCTCAGTCTCATAATGGCTTCTTTGACTTTCATAAGTGCAACTTTGGTCCTCATGTTGATAAACAGCAATAAACATTTCCAAAGGTGATGGAAAGACTGGAGGAAAGACTAGGTGCTGAGAGCTCTCTATACCTGTATTAAGGAGGCAATTAAACACACCTAAGCAATTACAAACACCTGTGAAGCCATGTGTCCCAAACATGATGGTGCCCTGAAATGGGGAGACTATGTATAGGTATGTTACAAAACGTACCTTTACCGGCGCTGCACTTCTGCCGCTCCCCGTGTGCGCGACTTTGGCGCCTTTCAGAGGGGGGCGGGCTTAAAGTGCCGTTTTTCAACAGGCAGGACAAATCGATCAATGTCGGGCGATTTGGTTGCTGAAGAAAAATCGCTCTGACATTTCATGAATGGTGGTATTTTTAAATTACTCTACATTATTTATTAACTAGAGTAATTTAAAAATCACCTTCAAAAGCCGTGAGCGCAGACAACCGGAAGCATTTTCCGTAGGGGAGGAAAAAAGGTAAATACTTTATTTTTATATTAAAAGTTGGTTTTTCGGGAGGCATTAATAATATTTTTATGTTGCGAAATGGGGTCCCCAAAAAATGTATGAACCCCCAGTATTTTTCCCCCCGACTTCACCGCTAACCGCAACGTTCTAATCCACCGCATTCCACTAAAACCCACTCGCTAGTTGATTTAAATGGCCGTTAATTTACAGGCATAAAACACTAAATTCCTTCAATTTGGCCCAGAAATTCATGAAAATTAGATTTTAAAATTATGTTATATTGTGGATTATTGTGTGAATGTTATTTGGACACTTAGGCAATTTTAAAAAAGTTTATCTTTTCTTAAGAAATTGATAGATGTTTAGATCTACTCATTGAATTTTGTAATTAGCTACAATTAGATAACTAACTAATTATATGCTTTAATTTCAGGTAATCCAAGTAAGATTGTTTCATATTTGTTTCAGAATGCTTCAATCTATAATAACTGAAAATTTCATTGAGTTCTCTTAATTTTTAAGAATGTTATGGACTTTTAACTTTTCCAGATCACAGCTTTTGAGTTAAGTCAATTGAAAGGCAATGGGAAGCAAGATGCTCATTTCCGAGTATGAAAATGGCCATAACTTCCTTAATACTGAAGATATGAAAGTAAATTAGGTGTCAAATTAAACTTCTTTTTATGCTTTATCTGATGGGATAAATTGCAGACTTGATTTTTTAAATCTCAAAATTTTGTAACATTGCTACTATGTCTAAACACAGCTGTAATTTCTACATGGTGAAACCAAAATGTATAAAAATACCCTTTAATAAAATCTGGCAATGTCCACTTTAACCACATGTGATTTTTTTCTATTACAAATCTCAAATTGTGGAGTACAGAGTTAAATAAATAAATGATTGGTCTTTGTCCCAAACATTATAGAGGGCACTGTATCTATCTGATCCGATTGGATTACATGAAAAAAAAGCTATTCCCTGTACCTCAGTACATTTGACAATAATAAACCTAAACAATTGAGAACAACACCACAGGGGTTTGGGCCAGGGGGAAAAAATCAAATAGCAGTAACATTTCACAGAAATAGGTCCAGACATACGGTCAAGACCAGAAACATTGATTGTCCATTTTCTCCACAGATACTGTCTCACCTGCTGAGTTCCTGCAGCACCTCATTTTTTTAGCAAACATAAAACAAGGCTGAAATAATGGTTTGATGTATCTACAGGGTTATACTAGGATATGCACAGCAGAAAAAATAGCCTTAAGCAGAATCCAAATAGTGTGAACTTGATTAACTATATAACAGTTGCAACATTCTTCTTGGCTTTCTGATGAACCAATTTAGCTTATGCTGTCTATAGAATCTTGCTGCGTTCACATTAGCTGCAGTGTTTGTCTATATTATAGACACTGATAAAGTGATCTTCAATGATACTGTAAATTCCAAAAAATGTGCAATACAAATGTGAATGACTTTGCCAGAGTTTAATTAATGGCATGCTTTTGTTTGGTGGTATTAACTTGCAGCAGCGAGCAACAGCTAAGGGCTATCAAGATTCATATGCACCAATAGATTAATGACATGGAATGTGCCTTGGTCACTAATAACAGCCTGCACAAAACACCATCTTAATTCATACCACACGCTGCTGGAATGGACAGGTTGCATTGGTAATCATCAGTCACGGTGTATTCGGTGCCAACAAGTGGGGACCAGATTCGCTCCATTCCAAGGACCTAAACAATATTTCACTCTGCAATTAATGGCTCACATTGAAATGGTTGTTAGCAATTGCTTTAGAGCACTGCAATGATCAGAGCCTCGCAACTACAACTACAGGGCGGAACAGTGGTGCCAAGGGTAGACCTGCTGCCTTACTACGCTAGAGATCCAGGTTCGATCCTGACCTTGTGTGGAGTTTGCACGTTCTCTCTGTGACCATGTGGGTTTTCCGCCACGTCCAAAAGATATGTGGGCTTGTAGGAAAATTTGCGCCTGTTATTTGCCCCGTGTGTAAGGAGTTGGTGAGAAAGTGGGATGACATGGAACTAGTGCGAACGAGCGATTGACGGTCGGCGTGGACTTGCCGACCATCAATTGACGGGCGATTGATGGTCAACTGTTTCCGTGCTGCATCTCTATACTAAACTACTTACACCCATCAGGTTCTTGAACTGACCTGCACAATCCTAATCCTACCGCAACATCAGAACGTCAGGGACCAACTCCTGCACTTCTATGGACTCGTGTTTTTGTCTATTTATATTTTTGCACCCATGTATTAATTATTTGGGAAGACACAAAGTGCTGAAGTAACTCAGCAAGCCAGGTAGCATCTCTGGAGAACATGGATAGGCGACTATGGAAGGGCCGGGGCCCAACCTCAGACCAGAGACGCTGCCTGACCCGCTGAGTTCTTGATAATCAGTATCTGCAGTCCTTTGTTTCTTTATTTCTTGCACTTTTCTTTCTTTTGGAAATTTTGTATGCATTTTAAGTATAATTTCTATATTGTGCATTGTCCAAGTCTGTGTGCCTGCAATGGTGCTGCAAGCAAGATTTTCATGGTAGCTATATCTCACCGTAGTTGCGCAGAATACCATAAACCCACCAATAAACAATGTCCAGAGTCTCGCAGTGTGTGGAGTTATTCACAGCTGTCGGGGGGGGGGGGGGGGGGGGGGGGGCAAAGATCCCACAGGGGCAAGGATGTGTTCCAACAACTGGCACAGGGGCTAAATTCTTACACACACGCACCATTGAGAAAATGCAAAAAATGTTATTTCGGCAATGAAAACTATGAAACTGTGCCTTTTGTGTGCATGTGTAGGAAGAGTGTTTAATGGTCAAATGCACCGACAGCAGACCATTGAAATTCTTACTTGCAGCAGCTTAACAGGCTAGTAAACCTTGCAATGCATGTGGAAAATATGAACTTACCAAAAAAACACTGACCCCAATACAAGTACAAAAAAAAACATAGTCTTTAGTGCAACTAAAGACAGTCCAGAGTTGAGAGGTTAGTGTTGTGTAGTGTTGAAGAGCTTGATGGTTGTTGTGAAGAAGCTGTTTCTGAATGTGGCGGTCTAAAGGGCCTGTCCCACTAGCGCGCGATTAGACGCGACAAGCGCGACAAATTCGGACGCGGGGGTCGCGTGGGGGTCAGGCGATCCCGGTGCGAGTGAAGGGCCTGTCCCACTAGCGCGCGATTACACGCGCGACGTCCGAAGGAAGGACGTTATTTTTCATCACGTGACGATGCGCATGAGCATGCGCGTTGCACGACGTCGGGCAGTGACGTCATCACGCAACGCCACGCTGAAGACGCACAACGTCAAAACGTCATCACGTTAATCACGTTCTGCGCGACAGGATTTTGCCGCGCGTAATTTTTTGAGCAGTGTCGGTTTTTGGACACTACGCGCGATGTCGACACCAGCTACACACAACTCGACGAGACTCCGGCGATCGCAGTGGGACAGGGTCACGCGAGGCCGGGCGACTAAAGCGACCATGGTAGGTCGCGCTTGTCGCGTCTAATCGCACGCTAGTGGGACAGGCCCTTTAGTTTTTAGACGTTTTCGGGATTGAAATAAGAGCTTGGCCAATGTGATGTGGGTTCATGACGATGCTGGCTGCCTACCTGAGGCAGCGCCTCAAAAACATCTCTTTGTCGGAGGGGAGATCAGTACTCGTGATGGACCGAGCAACGCCCACAACTTTTTGTAATCTCCATTGTTCCTGTGCGTTCAAATGAACCGGGTTCCTGGGGCTATGAGGCAGCACCACTTACCACTGCGCCATCACTCAGCATTTACACATCCAAAAGAGCTCAGGGAAAGCAGAACAAACATGGTCCTGGTGTTTCACCAGCAAGTAAATCTGCCAGCTCTCTGCTTGCTATCGTATTAGCAGCTCTGATTATTAATCTCCTGCATCTTTGAAAGTGAAATAAACACGTAGGTGTACAATAGGTGACGGACGAATAATTGCCGGTCCTTGTATGGATCATCTTTCAAAAGAGAGGTGTTGCACTCTTGACCCTAATGAGTTGTAGCACCAAGTGATTTATGTGGAAGTTTGCAGCAAGCACTTCTCCACGATCTACAGTGCCCTCCATAATGTTTGGGACAAAGACCCATCATTTATTTAATTGCCTCTGAACTCCACAATTTGAGATTTATATTAGAAAAAAATCACATGTGGTTAAAGTGCACATTGTCAGATTTTAATAAAGTCCAGTTTTATACATTTTGGTTTCTCCATGTAGAAATTGCTTGGCCACTCAAGCATTGACCATTTTTTAGCTTTGAAAAACTCCTTTGGTGCTTTAGTAGTGTGTTTGGGATCATTGTCTTGCTGTGGAATGAACCACTGGCCAATGTGTTTTGAGGCATTTGTTTGAACTTGAGCAGATAGGGTGTGTCTATACATTTCAGAATTCATTATGCTACTATCATCAGAAGTTGTATCACCAATGAAGGTAAGTGAGCCGGTACTTTCAGCAGCCATACATGCCCAGACCATAACATCTCCACTACTGTGTTTCACAGATGAGGTGGTATGCTTTGGATCTTGGGCAGTTCCTTCTCTCCTCCATACTTTGCTCTTGCCATCACTCTGATATAAGTTAATCTTCTTCACATCAGTCCACAAGATCTTTTTCCAGAACTCTTTTTAATAATTCTTGGCAAACTGTATCCTGGCCATCCTATTTTCTCAGCTAACCAGTGGTTTGCATCTTGTAGTGTATCCTATGTATTTCTGTTCATGAAGTCTTCTGCAGACAGTGGTCATTGACAAATCTACACCTGACTCCTGGAGAGTGTTTCTGATCTGTCGGACAGGTGTTTGGAGATTTTTCTTTATTATAGAGAGGATTCTTCCATCATAAGCTGTGGAGGTCTTCCTTGGCCTGCCAGTCCCTTTGCGATTAGTAAGCTCACCAGTGTTCCCTTTCCTCTTAATGTTGTTCCAAACAATTGTTTTCGGTAAGCTTAAGGTTTGGCTGATGTCTCCAACAGTTTTATTCTTGTTGCTCATTCTCATTCTCATAATGGCTTCTTTGACTTTCATTGGCACAACTTTGGTCCTTATGTTGATAAACAACAATCAAAGTTTCCAAAGGTGGTGGAAAGACTAGGTGCTGAGAGCTCTCTACACCTGCATTAAGGAGGCAATTAAACACACCTGAGCAATTACACCTGTGACGCCATGTGTCCCAAACCTTATGGTGCCCTGAAATGGGGGGGGGGGGGGGGGGGGGGGACGATGACTATGTATAAACACAGCTGTAATTTCTACATGGTGAAACCGACATGTATAACAATGGCCTTTAATAAAATCTGACAATGTGCACTTTAACCACATGTGATTTTTTTTCTATTACAAATCTCAAATTGTGGAGTACAGAGCCAAATAAATAAATGACGGGTCGTTGTCCCAAACATTATGGAGGGCACTGTACCTTCTCATGGCTCAGGGCCAGAAACTCATTCCAGATATTGCATGAAATTCAACCGAACCATCGCTGGTCCCACAGTACTTCCCAGACCATTAGAACAATGGATTTTGTCACTTATCTCCAGGCACCAATAACCCAGTTTGAACAGACAAGGAGGAGACACACACCGTAGACATCAGGGGTTGTCTCAGAAGGTGATCCTGCTATTGCAGGCAGTCTGCGTTATAAACGGTTCCCAGAAAGTAAGAATCATTTTCACTGGTATCGCGCAGCAAGTGCTATTTATCCCCTTTAATTCCGAGAAAGCGGGTGGTGACTGCGGCTGCAGAAAAACACTCCTGAGCCTGTCGGGAAGTTCCATTTTTCCACTGGTTTGTCTGTGGGTTATTTGAGTGAGTGTGTGTATGTCAAAAAGAAAGCACTCTTCGGTGGAAGCGAGTCATTTTTGATCCAGAGGAAAGCTTGCAAAGAAGGAGCAGAGGTACTTCCTCAACAGTGAGCTGGATACAATCATACTTATAGTTGGGGGGTGGGAGGGGGTTAATTAGTTGTTCTAGTGTCCTTCCTACAAGCCAAATTTGCAAGCTGTTAGAAAAAAATTTGATCAAACTTACGATTCGGGAATATAAACATTGTATGTATAGGAAGGAACTGCAGATGCTGGCTTACACTGAAGATAGACACTAAATGTTGGAGTCACTCAGCAGGTCAGGCATCATCTCTGGTTAAAAGGAATGGGTGACGTTTCGGGTCGAGAGCCTTGTTAAGACTATATAAACATTGTAGACTTATTTGGAAAATCTGCCCTGGCTGGATCATGACTCTTACAAGTTGGCCGGCTGGAAAGGATATCCTAGGACAATTACTCACTCCAGGGCAGCACGACCGGCATTAACCAGTCCATCAATTCACTTCCCTGGCACTTGTGTTAAGTGCGTCAAACCTTGGTTGCATCACCCAATGTTTATAGTGTGCTCTGCAATTCAAAGTGCTGAGATTTGGCAAGACAGTACTGCTCGGATAGCTCTACCATCCATTGCAATACACAACACATGCCAGAGAACCTGACCCAGGCAGACACATTCACACACCTCACTAGCCTGTTGTTGCAATTCAAAACAAACAAATGGAGCAGAGTCCTCTCGCCATCAGAATTTGCTCATTAATCCCACACTGTACACCATAGTGCATTGGAGACATCCAGGGCCGCTGCTCAGATACTGCAGCGGCGCTAAATCTCAACTACCTCGATCTTTTCGTACAAGTCGTTGACAATTTCATTTTGAAAATCAGTGAGAAATTAAGTGAGGAATTCTGTAACTCAACTCAAAATGCCCAGGCAGTCCCTACTGCTTGCCACCATTTGCAAATCTGGGGGCAGTGAACAGGGGAGCTTAACTAACTGAAGAATTCTTCTGAGAAGTGGACTAAATGGCCTCCCCGTGGGCTGCACCCCCCTATCTCGTGGCCCAGGCGAGTATATCTGCCCAAAACCGTAAGAAATTGCAGAAAGTTGTAGATGTAGCCCAGTCCACCACGCAGACCAGACTTCCCACCACTGCACTTCACACTGCCTCAGGAAAGCAGCCGACATAATCAAAGACTTGTCCTACCCTGGTCATTCCTTCCTCTCCCCTCTCCCGTCCGGCAGAAGGTACAGAAGGTTGAAAGCGTGCACCACCAGACATTTTCACGTGAACAGCTTTTTCCCCTCTGTTATCAGGCTTCTGAACAGTCCTTCCAAAAGCTAGGATACTGTCCGATTCATCTCTAACCCATTGCGGACATTGGACCGTCTCTGGAACTGGTGCGCTACAATGCTGAGAATTATATTCCGCACTCCTTCACTCTACTTATTGTACTTGAGCTTGGCTCGATTGTATTTATGTGGATTGATTGGATAGCATGCAAACCAAAAGCTTTTCATTGTACCTCGATATACATGACAATAATAAACCTAAACCAATAGTCCAAGATTAGTCCATTGTATTTAGCTGGCCAGCATAAGTGGACACGAAATCCTCCCAGGGAATCTGCCTAGTTACTATATCCCAACCCATTGCACAACCAAAGATTGTAAACTGAGTGAAACTTGAAAAGTGCTATGGTGCAGTCCCGAGGTATGCAAAGTCGAAGCTTGAAGCAAATTTGAGAGATTAGCTCCAATCCAGAATACATTGACGTTCGATTACAGCTTTGAAGTTTTGTGCACTCTCAGGTACAGCTTCCGGAAGACAAGCAACAATAACACACATCTGTGAAACACTCACGCAGAAACATGTCCAACGCTGCACAGGAAATCCAACCAACACAAAACTGGAGAGGAAAGGGAAAATGGAAAGGATTAGATTGATCGGCACTGTTCAGTGCATTAAGAACAGCTGTACTTCCTCCAGAGTTGGACAGATGTAGACTGTTTTCTCAGGAACGCCACAGGTTGCGAGGAGACCTGATAGAAACATGTAAAATTATGAGACACCTAAACAGGGTAGACAGTCAGAATCTTTTTCCCTCAGATGGAAAAAAATCGAATACTAGAGAGCGCAGCTTTACGGTGAGAGGGGCAAAGTTTAACAGAGATGTGCGGGATAACTTTTTTTTTTAATACATAGGTTGGTGAGGATTGAAACGTGCTACCTGGGCTGGTGGTTGAGGCATATATGATAATGACATTTAAGTGGCTATTGGATAGGCACGTGGATATGCAGGAAATGGAGGGATATGGATCATGCATACAGATAAGAGTTGACCTTGGCATTATCTTTGGCACAGACATTGTAGGCCAAAGGGCCTGTTCTTGTGCTGTACTGTTCTATGCACTTATGATGAGGTTTTCTCTACATTGGACAAACCAAACACAGATGTGGTAACCCCTCTGCAGAGGACCACCGTTCAGTCCACAAGAGTGACCTCTGGACCCCCCCCCCAGTCAATTCCCCACCTCACTGTCCTACCCAGCTAGTCAGATGTGGCCACTTCTGACTCAGCATCATTCAGCCTGTAACAATGACTCCGTTTTCAATCTCTCCACAGTTGCTGCCTGGCCCGCTGGACTTTTCCAGCACTCTCTTTTGTTTCAGTTGTCCTCTGTATCTCCCCGAAGTAGCGAGCTCCCTCAGTTTGTTTTATCCACCTCATTCACCCATTAAGTAGACAGCTTTGAAACCACGTTGTCATTTGGACAACCATGGCCCCCATTTATAACAAGAACCATCCCCAACCCACCCCCATCTTCTTTGCCCAACACTTCTCCTTTCACTTTTCCGGTTCTGAGGAAGTGTGACTGTCCAGAAACATTACCTGTGATCCTTGCTCCACAGATGCTTGCTGGGTATTCTGGGCACATTGTTTTATTACATTAAATCAAAGGAGATTCTTTAGAAATCAAGGTGGAGCTAGCACTAAGCTGAGGGTGCCCCTGTTCCACACCTCTGTTGTTTATTTTCTCAACGGGTACTTGTTCCTTTCTGCATGTCAATGCTTTAGTCCTTCGAAGGGGTTGGAGATTACAACCTCCACGTGGTCCACCCTGTTTCGACTAATGCAATCAACCCGATGTGCACAAACAAATAGATCAAATAGAACAAGTTGACTTCCAACTTTAGGCTGTGCACGCCATACGCAAAAAGAAGTCGTCCTTTGAAGAGTTACCCTGAAGGCCCAGCTTTGAACTGAACTCAATCCTTTTCTATGGTGCCATGCCCGGAAATAGAGGTGGAACACATTCCTGGTTTTCCATTGCCATTTGATTAAAGCAGGATCTTTCCCATGTGATAGAAAGCTGTTGACCACAAGCAAGATTGCCACTGTCTGGAAAATTATTATTATCTGCAGCATTCCGATTTATTTCTTTAACATCTTTATTTCATGTTGCCTGCTGTATTATTAATTTGACTTGAAGAGTGATGAACATAGAATTGAATGCTGGAGAAGGTAGGCCATACAATCCAATTAAAGCAAAAGGCAGTTTCCCCTGTGGTGTTCCAATGCTGAGGAATGTACGTGATAAATAGCGCAGCAGTCCCAATGTAACAATGTAAACTTAGTTCAGAATCCTGCCAACAGGTCGTCATCACTGCCCGTGAGAGGGCCACAAGTACAGCAGTCAGGAAAACCGCTTCAGATAACACACTGACACCAGGAGTGGATTTAACAACAGCCGCAAGGAATGTGTAACATTCTGCGGAAGAGAAACTTCTAATTCCAAAGAAAACCAAAAGGCATGCAATGTAGTGTGATCCCCTCACAAAAACAAGCACTGTTGCTCTGGCCACAGGGTTACTTTGAAAAGAATCCCTGGCAACTCTGCTACCGTATTTACAAAGCTAATAGCTCATGAAAAAGTGATGGCATCTCAATTTGAACAAATACCCTTCAGTGACTGAAGAAATGTCCATTTATTTACACATTTCAAGGGTAGAAAATCTAGATGGTAGCAAGAATGTGGAAGGATGCGGAGGCTTTGGAGAGGGTGCAGAAAAGGTTTCTCAGAATATTGCCTGGATTAATGGGCATTAGCTATAAGAAGTTGAACAAACTTGGATTGTTTTCTAACACCCCGGAGGTTGAGGAGACCTGATAGATGCACTTTGCAATGGCTGGGTTTAGTACAGAATAATCTTTTTAATGCATCATCTACTACAAAGCAAAACTTCCTCCCATTACTTGGAGCTTTTAGAATATGTAGCAATGTTACAAAATTTTGAGATTTTAAAAATCAAGTCTGCAATTTATCCCATCAGATAAAGCATAAAAAGAAGTTTAATTTGACACCTAATTCACTTTCATATCTCAGTATTAAGAAAGTTATGACCATTTTCATACTCGGAAATTAGCATCTTGTTCCCCATTGCCTTTCAATTGACTTAACTCAAAAGCTGTGATCTAGAACAGTTAAAAGCCCATATCTTTCTTAAAAATTAAGAGAACTCAATGAAATTTTCAGTTATTATAGATTGAAGCATTCTGAAACAAATATTAAACAATCTTACTTGGATGATCTGAAATTAAAGCATATAATTAGTTAGTTATCTAATTGTAGCTAATTACAAAATTCAATGAGTAGATCTAAACATCTATCCATTTCTTAAGAAGATAAACTTTTTTTTAATTGCCTAAGTGTCCAAATAACATTCAAACAATAATCCACAATATAACATAATTTTTAAATCTAATTTTCATGAATTTCTGGGCCAAATGGAAGGAATTTAGTGTTTAATGCCTGTAAATTAATGGCCATTTAAATCAACTAGCGAGTGGGTTTTAGTGGAATGCGGTGGATTGGAACTTTGCGGTTTGCGGTGAAGTCGGGAGGAAAAATACTGTTGGTTCATATATTTTTTTGGACCCCATTTTGCAACATGAAAATATGATTAAAGCCTCCATAAAAAACAACTTTTAATATAAAAATAAACTGTGTACCCTTTTTTCTCCCCTATGCAAAATCCTTCCCGTTGTCGGCGCCCACGGCTTTTGAAGGTGATTTTTAAATTACTCTAGTTAATAAATAATCTAGTGTAATTTAAAAATACCTTGATGAATGGAATGTCGGAGCGATTTTTCTTCCGCAACAAAATCGCCCGACATGGATCGATTTTTCCCGTCTGTTGAAAAACGTCACTTTAAGCCCGCCCCCCTCTGAAAGGCGCCAAAGTCAAGCACACGGAGAGCAGCAGAACTGCAGCGCTGCTCAAGGTAAGTTTTGTAACATACCTAGAATATGTTTCTGAAAATATATCAGAGCAGATGCTCCACGTGAAGATCGGAATATGACATGCCCAGAAAAAGAAATCGGAAGGGTCTCGACTGAAAACATCACCCACTCCTTCTCTCTAAAGATGCTGCCTGTCCCGCTGAGTTGCTCCAGCATCTTATATCTATCACCTATCCATGCTCTCCAGAGATGCTGCTTTATCTGCTGAGTTAATCCAGCACTTTGTGTCCTTTTGTGCATTAGCCAGCATCTGCAGTTCATTGTTCCTACATTTCAACAATTATACAGTTGGTGTTCAAGAAAGAACTGCAGATGCTGGAAAATCGAAGGCAGACAAAAATGCTGGAGAAACTCAGCTGGTGAAACGTTGCCTATTTCCTTCGCTCCATAGATGCTGCCGCACCCGCTGAGTTTCTCGAGCATTTTTGTCTGCCTTCGATTTTCCAGCATCTGCAGTTCTTTCTTGAACACCAACTGTATAATTGTTGAAATGTAGGAACAATGAACTGCAGATGCTGGCTATTATACAATTGGTAGCCTGGCCCATCACAGGCACAGCCCTCTCCACCATCGAAAGCATCTGCAAGAGGTGCGGCTTCATGAAGGTGGCATCCATGTCAAGGATCCCCACCATCCGGGCTGTACCATATTCTCACTGCTACCGTTGGGCAGGAGGTACAAAAGCCTGAGGTCCCACATCACTAGGGTCAGGAACAGCTGCTTTCCGACAACCATCATGGTCTTGAACCAACTGGCACGACTCTAATTGACCTCAACAGCGGAACTCTATGGTCCGATTCTTGCACTTCCATGGACGTTTTCAAATTGTGTTTTGCAATAATGACTTGAGGTTTTTTTTGCCCAGGCTTCTTTCTTTTTACTGTGTTCCAGAATTCTGTAATTAGTGTATAAATAATGTTTTGTGTGTTGTTTGCGCCTATGTGCCTGTGATGCAAGATTTTCACTGTAACTGTACCCCACCGTACTTGTGCCAATGACAATGAGCTTGACTTGACTTGGTGTGGACATTTCCCCTTTCTATCCCAGGAAGGGACATTTCACATCATCACCTCTTGGCCTGGGTCAGGTAGACTGAAATCTCCAATGACTCAGAATAGGCGGAAAGGTAAACTGTGGTAAGGATATGTGTGATTCTGCAATAGAATGAGTGAGTGGAAGAAAGCTTGGCAAATGGAAGTTTCATGTTGGAGAATGCAAGGTTCTGAACTTCAGAAAGAGGAATCAAAAGGCAGAGAGGCTTAAATGGAAAGAGGCTGCAAACTGAGCAAACAAGAAAGGGATCAAAGTGCGTGTGCATGAATTACAAATACAAAGCCGAGGAGATTAGGAGATTGGTGCAGATATTGTGGGATGAAGGATCTGTTCCTGTGCTGTATTGTTCTATATTCTACATTCTATACAAGAGTGCATACGGCATATTGGCCTTTATTGCAACGGAGTTTTAAAAGTAGATAAGTTGTGTTATAAATGTACAGGGTGTTGGTGAGAACACACACGGGAGTACAGGGCACTGTTTTAGTCCTCTTACCCAAGGAACAATAAAGTCACGTGGAGGCAGTCCAAGAGATTAATCAGGCTAATCATTGGGATGAGAAGATTATCCCTCAAGAGAAACCACATTGGTTGGATCTGTATTCCTTGGAAGGTTAGAAGAATGACGGCTCGATCTTATTGAGACATACAGGGTTCCAAAGTGGATAGACAAAATGTAAGTAAGGGGGATTGGAAACTCCAGTGAAACCATCTTAACTCATTGGAGTTTCCAATGAGTCTCAAGGTAAGTGGACGGCCATTTAACGCTGACATGCTTCACCTTTCTTCTCTGAGGTTGCGAATGGGCCCCCAGCAAGGATGTGCTGACATTGGAGAGGAACCAGAGGAGGTTTATGAGAATGATCTCAGGGATGATTATTTTGATGTATGAGGTGCGTTTAAGATCTCTGGGCCCGTACTCGCTGGAGTTTGGAAGGATGGGGGAATCTCATTCAAACCGATTGAATAATGAAAACCTGAGATAGAGTGGATGTAGAGAGGATGTTTCCCCGCAATGGGAGAGTCTAGAACCAGAGGGCGCAGCCTCAGAATAAAAGGACACACCTCTAGAATGTATACGAGGAGGAATTTCTTTAGCCAGACGGTGGTGAAACTGTGGACGTCATTACCACAGATGGTGGTGGAGCCCAAGTCGTTGGGCATTTTTGAGGTGGAGATTGACAGATGCTTGATTAGAAACGGTGTCAAGGATTATGGGGAGAAGGCAGGAGAATGAGGTTGAGAGGGAAAAATAGATCAGCCACAAATGAATGGCATCGCCTCGATGGGCCGAATGGCCTACTTCTGCTCCTATGACTTATGAACCTATCGAGGATGGCCTGCGAAGAAACCATTCCTGCGGTTTGTGTGGGAGCTGGTGCAGACACCCGCTCCTCCCAACATTTGCTCAACCAGATGGAGACAATCAAAGTTTCCACCCTCGAGTTGCCAAGACTAAAGTTAAAGTGTAACAGGATCAAACGGCAGACTGAACAAGCATGACAGAAAGGAGTAAAGCTTAGATTGAACTCAATAACTTGAAGTTTTTAATGTGCTCTTAATTCATCATCGCCAATGCAGATCCGCCACCACAAGAATTTTAATCCTTGTGCTCATCAGATTTGGGTGCTTTCTCCAAACTCCGCCCAAACTTGGATGTTTATAACGACAGTGGATATTTTTGCATGAATCAAATGAACATGGAACAGATAGTTCAGTTTTCCTGGACTCTGAAAGACAGTAAATTATAGAAGTCTGGAACTCTAGTGGCATTAATGATAGATTGCCCATGGAACTATTTGTTCCCGTTTTAGAAACTTGGCGTGGCTTCAACTAGAAACGGACTTTCCATAACACCACATTGAAGAACAGACAGCAAACATCAGTCTTCCCATTCTTGGGGAATTCTGACTTCCTGTTAGTTACCCGTCGCAGTTTCAATATTCACCGCCCACATTTGGACCCATACTGCTCAAGGTAGGTCATGGAACTGATTCCAATTGATCCAATCCTACTCATAGATGAATAAAAGCCCACATTCAATTCATGAGTTGTTGACTAAAGTTTACTGTTACTGGGATTCAAATAGAATTAACAAAGCTAATGTCACTTTGCAGCATTCTTAAGACAGAAATGCGGTCACGGTGGCGCAGCGGTAGAGTTGCTGCCTTACAGCAAATGCAGCGGCGGAGACCCGGGTTCAATCCCGACTACGGGTACTGTCTGTACGGAGTTTCTACGTTTTCCTTGTGACCGCGTGGGTTTTCTCCAAGCTCTTCAGTTTCCTCCCACACTCCAAAGACGTACTGGTTAGTCGGTTAATTGGCTTGGTAAATGTAAAAACTGTCCCTAGTGGGTGTAGGATAGTGTTAATGTGCGGGGATCGCTGGTTGGTGTGGACCTGGTGGGTCAAAGGGCCTGTTTCCACGCTGTATCTCTAAACTATACTAAACTAAACGCGCTACTTAGATCGTGAATCGATGATTCGAAACAACAATCAGTGGAGTGCAGGGTTTCAGTTCCACAACGCACTCCTTCATCCATGTATCACTTCCTTCACTTCATATAATCTAATGCATTAACTGAGAGCAAGTGATAGTGGAGGTGGCTGAATGCATCAGTCAGCTTTGAGGAGGCTTTCGAAGGTGCAGTAAATTAAAGAACAAGAATGCAACAGATACAGATGTAGAGATGCAGCACGGAAACATGCCTTTCGGCCCACCGCGTCTGCACCAACCTACGATCCCTGCACACAAACACTATCCTACACACACCAGGGACAATTTATACTTATACCAAGCCAATTAACCTACAAACCTGTACGTCTTTGGAGTGTGGGAGGAAACCGAAGATCTCGGAGAAAACCCACATGGTCATGGGGAGAGCGTACAAACTCGGTACAGGCAGAAGCCGTAGTCGGGATTGAACCTGGGTCTCTGGGTCTGCAAGTGCAGCAACTCTACTGCTGCTCCACCGTGCCACCCCTCGTCGTCTTCACAAGCCCAAAACTTTACTGCAGAAGTTCTTCAGAGCAGTGTCTTGGCCCAACCTTAGTGGCATAGAGCAGCACAGCACAGAAACAGGCTCCTCAGCCCAACACATCCATGCTGGAAAAAGTTGGCTAACCTAGCTAGTCTCTCCTGGCTGAGCCTGGCCCATATTTTACCAAACAGTTTCTACCCATGCGCTTGCTCAAATGTCTTTTACATTCTCAATTGTTCCCATCTCTAGCACCCCCTCTGGCAGCATATGGAACTGTTGGGAAAAGTTGCTCCTCGGTTCCCTTTTAAATCTTGCTCTTCCCACCTTAAATCTATGTCCCCTAGTTTGCAGAGACTACTCTCTCTCTCTCCGACTCCTTGGTATGTTTATCCCTCTCTCTCCCCTGTAACTAACACCTGCCCCTATACCTCTTCCCCACCTCTTATCAGGGACTGCAGCAGCTCATCCAGGTGAGGCAGGGATTCACCTGCCCCTCCTCCAAGAGACAAGATACATTTATTTGTCACGTGCCAGATGGCACAGTGAAATGTGATCGCCATGCAGGCATACAATAAAAATAAAGAACGCAACACACAATAGAGTTCAACATAAAACATCCCCACACAGCAGAATCAAAGTTTCCCACTGAGGGAAGGCACCAAAGTCAGTCTCTTCCTTTAATGTTCCCCACTGTTCACCCATGGCCGGGGCCTCCTCGAGCCCTCCGTAGTCGCCGCTACGGCGGCCCGATGTTCAGTCCCGCTCGCTGGGGTGATGCAAGTCCGACGTCGGGGCTGGGAGACCTCCTCAGCGGCCTGGACATCAGAGTCGGCCCCCTCCTACCGGAGTCCGCGGCTCCCAAAGGCCGCAGGCCGCGCTGGGCGGGGATGCAACGCTGGCGGCCCTCGGCAAAGGGCCCCAGGACTCCGCGATGACGGTCATCGCAGCCCGCGTTGGAAGCTCTCCCAGACCGCAGCTCCACGATGTTGGAGCAGCGGCCCAATGCTCCGGAGCTCCAAACGGCAATTAAGGTGAATCCAGCGCCGCGCCGCTGCTATTGCAGCTCTGGTCCGGTTCCCGGTCCCCGGCAGGAAAGGCCACACTGATCCAGGTGGTAGGCCACGAGGGGGGGGGGGGGGGGGAGGACGCGACTCAGAGAAATAGTCGCGTCCCCGCCAGGAAGCAACTGGGAAACAGTTTCCCCCTTACCCTGAACTCCCCCCCAACATAGAAAAGTCAAAGATTCCCCCCAAAACAGACATTAAACTAACTAAATATTTAAAAAAAGATTGAAAAACAAACAGGCTGTAGGCAGAGGCTGCCGTCAATGCAGCGCCCCTAGTGGTAAAGAGCTTCAACCTCTTCTATTGCATTGCGTGCTCTCAATGTGACCTCTTGTGCATCTGTGATGCCAAGCATAGACTAGGCAACTGTGAAGAGGATGTTAGGAGGTTACAGGGTGACCTGGACAGGTTGAGTGAGTGGGCAGATGCGTGGCAGATACAGTATAATATAGATAAATGCTGGAGAAGCTCAGCGGGTGCAACATCATCTATGGAACGCAGGAGATAGGTAACGTTTCGGGCTGAAACCCTTCTTCAGTCTTAAGGGGGTGGGGGGAGGCAGGGGGGAGAAAGGAAAAAGGAGGAGCCCGAGGGCTGAGGGAGAGGTGGGAAGGGGAGGAGACAGCAAGGGTCAACAGAATTGAGAGAGTTCAATGTTCATTCCAAGAGGAATATGAGGTGCTGTTCCTCCAATTTGCGGTGTTGCTCACTCTGGCCATGGAGGAGGCCCAGGACAGAGAGGTCGGATACAGAATGGGGGGGGAGTTGAAGTGCCGAGCCACCGGGAGGTCGGGTTGGTTATTGCGGACCGAGCGGAGGTGTTCGGCGAAACGATCGCCAAGCCTCCGCTTGGTCTCACCGATATAGATCAGCTGGCATCTAGAGCAGCGGATGCAATAGATGAGGTTGGAGGAGGTGCAGGTGAACCACTGTCGGACCTGGAAGGACTGCTTGGGTCCTTGAAGGGAGTGGAGGGGGGAGGTAAAGGGACAAGTGTGGCATTTCTTGTGGTTGCAAGAGAAAGTGCCCGGGGAAGGGATGGAGCGGGACGGAAGGGAAGAATTGACAAGGGAGTTGCGGAGGGAGCGGTCTTTGCGGAAGGCAGACAGGGGGGGAGATGGGAAGATGTGGCGAGTGGCGAGGTCACGTTGGAGGTGGCGAAACTGGCGGAGGACTATGTGTTGTTTGTGCCGGCTGGTGGGGTGAAAGGTGAGGATCAAGGGGACTCTGCCCTTGTTGCGGGTGGGGAGAGAGGGCAGTGTTGCGGGGTATGGAGGAGACCTTGGTGCAAGCCTCAACTATAGTGGGGGAGTGGAATCCCCGTTCTCTGAAGAATTAGGACATTTGTGATGACCTGGTGTGGAACACCTCATCCTGGGAGCAGATGCGGCGTAGACGGAGGAATTGGGAATAGGGGATGGAGTCCTTACAGGAAGCAGGGTGGGAGGAAGAGTAGTCCAGGTAGCCGTGGGAGTCAGTGGGTTTATAATGGATGTCGGTCAGGAGTGTATCCCCTGCGATGGAGATGAGGTCAAGGAATGGTAGGGAAGTGTCAGAAATGGTCCAGGTGTATTTGACTGCTGTGAGGTTATCCACTTTGGTGGCAAAAACAAGAGGCAGATTATTATCTCAATGTGGTTAGGTTAGGTAAGGGGGAGTGTCCTTGTATCCTTGTACAAGTATCCTTGTACACTGGTCACTGAAAGTTGGCGTGCAGGTACAGCAGGCAGTGAAGAAAGCTAATGGAATGTTGGCCTTCATAACAAGAGGGTTTCAGTAAAGGAGTAGAGAGGTTTTTCTGCAGTTGTGTAGGGCTCTGGTAAGACCACATCTGGAGTATTGTGTACAGTTTTGGTCTCCTAATTTTAGGACGGACATCCTTGTGATTGAGGCAGTGCAGCGTAGGTTCACAAGATTGATCCCTGGGACGGCGGGACTGTCATATGAGGAATGCTTGAAAAGACTAGGCTTGTATTCACTGGGGTTTAGAAGGATGAGGGGGGGATCTTATAGAAACATATACAATTATAAAAGGAGTGGGCAAGCTAGGTGCAGGAAAAATGTTCCCAATGTTGGGCGAGTCTAGAACCAGGGGTCACAGTCTTAGCATAAAGGGGAGGCCATTTAAGACTGAGGTGAGAAAAAACTTTTTCACCCAGAGAGTTGTGAATTTGTGAAATTCCCTGCCACAGAGGGCAGTGGAGGCAAATCACTGGATGGACTTAAGAGAGAGTTAGATAGAGCTCCAGGGGCTAGTGGAATCAAGGGATATGGGGAGAAGGCAGGCACGTGTTATTGATTGCGGACGATCAGCATGATCACAATGAATGACGGTGCTGGCTCGAAGGGCCGAATGGCCTCCTCCTGCACCTATTTTCTATGTTTCTATGATTTTGTACAACTTTATAAGATCACCCCTCATTCTCCTGTGCTCCAAGGACTAAAGTCCCAGTCTGCTTAACCTCTCCGTATAGCTCAGGCCCTCAAGTCCTGACAATATCCTTGTAAATGTTTACTGCACCCTTTCCAGTTTAACAACATCTTTCCTATAACAGGGTGGACAAAACTGAACATACTCTAAATGTGGCCTCACCAGGGCTAGCTGAAGCTCCCAGTGGCTATCCATTATAATTCTCCTGCCTATTCCAATATCAAACTGTCTGCCCTGGGCCTCCTCTATTGCCGGAGTGAACAGCAAATGGAAGAACAGCAACTCATATCCCACCTGGGTAGTTTACAAGCCAACGGTGTGAACAATGAATGCTTAAATCCCACGTATTTAACCTCATGAGAAAATATTTCCTCCTCAACAAAGTTTATCTGTCTTCAAAATTCAATTCACAAAAACCTTAGTACATCTTGGCAGAATTCACCTCGATTGATGCATTACTTTCCTTGCCACGGTTTCAAACTCCAGAACCATAATGCAATCCGCAATCATATCTGCATGATCTAACAAACAGCAATGCCCTTTGAAGCAATAGTGTTAAAAGATACCTCAGCTATGATTTATGCCTGATTGAAGCGACCCGAAACGTCACCCATTCCTTCTCTCCAGAGATGCTGCCTGTCCCGCTGAGTAATTCCAGCTTTTTGTGTCTACCCACCATGAAGCCTTTGCAATCAATATGCCATGAGCAGCCAGAAAGGTGCGAGCATGAATCGTGTTTTCATCAGATCTCTACCTTGGGTGGTTGCTTCTGGACTTTCTCTCCTTGTTAGCATAATCTGGCTTTAAACACTCTCCTTTATTCAACAGGCACAAAGGTGGTTTCCTTGTGTTACAAGGTGCTATGATCTACAGATCTACAGATATTAGGATACTTTGTAACTTTGTTGGCAGCCTTCATGTGGCTGGCTTACAGGGAGGAGGTGAAACAACTGGTGGACACGAACAATTTGATCCTGAATGTTGAAAAAACAAAGGAGGTCATCGTCGATTTCAGGAAAAACCGGCACAGTCACACACCACTTCACATTAATGACAGCGATGTGGAGTTGGTCAGTAGCACTAAGTTCCTGGGGGTGCAGATCACTAACAGTCTGACCTGGTCAGAAAACATCACATCATTAGTTAAGAGAGCGCAGCAGCGTTTGCACTTTCTGCGCCAGATGAGAAGAGCTCACCTCCCCCATCCCGTCCTCACCACTTTCTACAGGGGCACCATAGAGAGCATTTTGACCAGCTGTATCTCTGTCTGGTTTGGGGACTGTAAAGCCTGCGACTGGAAGTCCGTGCAGAGAGTGGTGAGGACGGCTGAAAAAATTATCGGGACTTCACTCCCCTCAATCGGGGATATTGCGAGCAAACGTTGCTTGTCCAAGGCCAGCAGTATTATAAAGGACCCCACACATCTCCATCATGGACTGTTCACTCTGCTGCCCTCGGGCAAAAGGTATCGTAGCATAAGGAGCAGAACGGCCAGGTTTTGCAACAGCTTCTTCCCACGAGCCATCAGTCTTGTGAATGCCATGTAATGGGCCGCCACCATTATCTATTTTATCCTTCTGTTATTTTTGGGTTGCACGGGGAGCCAGATGCAACAAAATTTTGTTTAGAATTGCATTAACTGATGTACTTCTGAATGACAATAAAGTTTTGATTGATGTGGCGACTGCAAAACAAAGAATATCACTGTAACTTGTCACAAGTAACAATAAAGTAACATTCATTCATTATACTGAAGGCGCCATATGCTCATCATGCCAAAACTAATACCAATCATTTCCCACTTTCATTTCTACCAGCACTTGCATCAGGAATTAATCTGCTGCCATGGCAAGCACGTCAGAGATGACGACCAAAGTCGGAACAATCGAAACGCAGGGTGACACGTGTATCCTATAGCGGCCCCTTGAACATAAAATGGTCTGTTATGCAACATGCAGGCAATCTCTACCCTGCCACATTACATAATGCTCAGTCAAAAAAACCCAAAGGGACTTACAGTCGATCCAAGACAATTTTTATTTTGTTTCAAGCACCAAATGATCCGGCAAGCAGATATTCCCGTGTTGTTCCATTCGTATCGAGGTTATCAGTCCATCTATGACAACCTGAAAGGAGACAAGAAACATCAATTAATTTGACACAGTATGGAGAGAACATCGTGGAATATATAATGCTGGAAACTGGTAAGAGGTCAGTCACAGAGTACTTATTGTTGGCTTAGCAGTGAGTTGTCATTGAACAAACAGCCAGCATGTATGAAATCTAACAGGCCACAGCACAAAGGCAGCATAACCGTTCCTCACAAGGTAAGACACCAAACAGTCGTAGAGTTCTTGGCTGGCATGCCAAGCAACCAACAGAACAGGCCATTTCATGTCTCACATTGCTCATAAATTAATGTTCAAAAGTCGTGGAGCAAAATTAGGTCATTCAGCCCATCGAGTCTACCCCACCATTCAATCATGACTGATCTATCTTTCCTTCTCAACCCCATTCTCCCGTCTTCTCCCCCGTAAGCTTTGACACCCTTACCAATCAAGAAGCTGTCAATCCCCATTCTCAAAAATACCCAAAGACTCGGCTACCATAGCCATCTGTGGCAAATAATTTCAACAAATTTGCCATCCTTTCAAAGCTGTCAGGTTAAATGACAACATGGAGCAGAGAACAGTACAGCACAAGAACAGACCCTTCAGCCCACAATGAACATGATGCAGGTAACATCCCTTATCTACCTGCATATAATCCATATACCTCCACTTCCTACATACCATATGTCCAAACAAAAGTCTCTTCAACACCACTATCGCATCTGCCTCCACCACCAGCAATGGCATCGCGTTCCAGTCACTTGCCACCCATTGTGTTAAAAGATAAATTTGGCCCCCAAGTCACTGGATGGATTTAGGAGAGAGTTAGATAGAGCTGGTGGAATCAAGGGAATATGGGGAGAAGGCAGGCACGGGATATTGATTGGGGACGATCAGCCATGATCACAATGAATGGCTGTGCTGGCTTGAAGGGTCAAATGGCCTCCTGCACCTATTTTCTATGTTTCTATCTTTGGAGTGTGGGAAGAAACCGGAGAAATCTGGAGAAAACACACGCGGTCACAGGGAGAACGTACGAACTCTGTACAGACGGCATCCGTCGTCAAACATTTCCCCTCTTGAAGCTATTCCCTCCAGTATTTGATTTTTTCATCCCAGGTTATGACCATCTACCCCATCCATGCCTCTCATAATAATATTATACACTTCTATCAGGTGTCCTTGCAACCTTCGGTGATCCGGAGAAGACAATCCAAGTCTGGTCCTTTAGCTAATATCCCTTAATTCAGGCAGCATCCTGGTGAAACTCCTCTGCGCCTTTTCCAAAGCCACCACATTCTTCCTGTAATGAGGTGAGCGGAACTGCATGCAATGCTCCGTCACCTTCCAGTTCCAAGGATAATTCTGAGGAAGAATGATAACAGAATTCCACAATCCTATATCAAGTTTTGTACAAGACCAAAACTCGGATCATAAATCTGAATGATGATTATTGTTCGGCTTATAGGGAAGGTAGATCGAGAAACAAAATTACAAATCATAGCTACAAACATGACGCAACTAATAGTTAAAATGAAGTGTTGCTAAAGAACTTGTATGAATTGCAAACTAAAAGAATAAAAATACCATGGGGGAAAAATGGTCCAATTGTGGTCAACAAGATTGAGGAGCAGATAGTGTAGATAGTCAAAAATCTTTTCCACCCATAGTGGATGTATCAAAAATAAGAAGGCATAGGCTTATGGTGAGGGGAATGAGTTTTACAGGGAATTAGAGGGGCACGTTTTTTTAAACACAGACAGTGGTTGATGCTTGGAACATATTGATAGAGACTGTGGTGGAATCATATGCAATTACTATCTTTAAGAGACATTTAGACAGATATTTAAATAGGCAAGACAATAAATATGTCTGAAGAAGGGTTTCAGTCCGAGACGTTGCCTATCTCCTTCGCTCCTTCGTTGCTGCTGCACCCGCTGAGTTTCCCCAGCCTTTTGTGTACCCTCGATTTTCCAGCATCTGCAGTTCCTTCTTTAAGACAATAAATATAGTCCTAGTGTGAGCAAATGGGCTTAGTTTAGATAGGCAAATGGTTAGCATGGACTTGGTGGGCCGACTAACCCATTTCTGTGCTGACAGTTCTATAACTCCGAGAAAATTTTGAAGTAAATGAAGGTCATAAATGTACAGATGCTGACATTTGGACGTACAACTAGATAAAAAGTTCATAAATGCCCCAACCAAAATTAAGCTGAATTCCAGAATAACTTTGGAATAACTTTGCTATAGAATGGGAAAATAGAGTTGAGGAAGCCACCAGCATCAATTCATTCAGTTGCTGAGCAACTTTGAAGTGCTGTGTGGTCTGCTCCCATTTCACATGCAGTGGGCAAAAGCCAGGCTAAATGGGAAACACAAGCCCCCTGGACAAGGGCGAATGCACAGGGCTGCTCACATCCTATTCTTCAAACCTTGCTGATGATGGAATCCATAACTCACTTTCCCAATGCAGCTAGTATATTTGAAAGCTGGAAACGGGGATGGTGTATGCGCAGGAAAGAGGTGTAGATGCTGGTTTAAATCGAAGGTAGACACAAAATGCTGGAGTAACTCAGCAGGACAGGCAACCTCTCAAGGGGGATGGTGTAAGTTGTGCTGGGGAGGGGAATGGGAGGGGGGGGGGGGGGGGGGGGGGAGAAAAACATAACTCCAATTTCCCACCACACATGCACACACAATACACGGGATTAGTTCCACACAACACCAGCACACTGGTCAAGTAGGAGAAAAATAAGCATAATTTCACACACTGGAGACAACAGAAAGCTGACAATGAGAAAGCTCAGCATCATTATGTAACATCCCAGCTATAACGTTACAACCTAACAATCCATCATGTGCTCTGGCACTTCCAAAAATACCGAGGCATCAGATGTGCCAAAATCTGCAGTCAGCAGACTGGATGCTGAACAATTGGCTCATAGATGCCTCAGTGGACACTTGCACCACTCTAGAACATAGTACAGTACAGCACAGGAATCGGCCCACAATGTGCATGCCAAATATGATGCTAAGACCAACTCTTTTCTGCCTGCACATGATCCATATCCCTCTATTTCCTGTTTACCCACATGCCAATCCAAAAGTATCTTAAACACCACTATCGGATCTGCCTCTACCATCTCCGGCAGCACGTTCCAGGCACCCACCACCCTCTTTTAAAAGAAAATACGAATTTACCCCACATATCTCCTTTAAACTGTGCCCCTCTCACCTTAAAGCTATGCCCTCTCATCTTTAACATTTACACCCTGTGAAAAAGGTTCTGACTGTCTATCTTGTCTATGTCTTTCAGAATATTACATACTTCTCTCAGGTCTCCCCTCAACCTCCAGCTTACCAGAGTTTGTCCATACGTGTCAGAGATTATGGGGAGAAGGCAGGAGAATGGGGTTAGGAGGGAGAGACCATGATTGAATGGCAGAGTAAACATGATGGCCGAATGGCCTAATTCTGCCCCAATCATTTATGATCTCTCCTTATAACTAGTATTATCTAATCCAAGCGGCGTTCTGATAAACCTCCTCTGCACCTTTTCCAAAGCCTCCACATCCTTCCTGTATTGGGATGATCAGAACTGCAGCCTAACTATAAAAGCTGCATCCTGACTTCCTGACATATTCAATGCCTCAACCAATGAACGTAAGCATACCACTCTATCTCCTTGTGTTGCCACGGTCAGGGAGCTGTGGACTTGGACCCTCAAGATCCCTCTGTACATCAGTGCTGTTAAGGTTCTTGCCATGAATTGTATATTTTTCCCCTTGTATTCGACCTCCCAAAGTGCAACAGCTCACAGTTGCTCAAATTAAACTCCATCTGCTATTTCATCCATTTCTGCAGCTGATCGAAATCCCCCTGCATACTTTGACAGCCTTCCACACAGTCTGCAACTCCAGCGATGTTAGTGTCATCCTTAAATTTACAAACCAACCAATCTGCATTTACATGCAAGTCAGTTATAGATATCACAAACAGCATGGGTCCCAGCACAAATCCCACTGGTCACAGATCTCCAGCCTGAATATTGTCCTTCCACCACAACCCTGTCTTCTATCGGTCAACCAGTTCCGACTCCATGCGACCAAGTCACTGTTAATCCCATACTCTAGTTTGGTTGTAATCCTTCTGAACCTGGCGCCTGCTCACTGGCCAATCTCAGCCTTTTGCAGAAACTGGTGAGAGTTGCTAATTTCACTTCTGGTTACTATCAAGTACTGGCAACAATTTAAATTGAGATAATTGGATTAGTCTCGTCTCATCTCCGATAATGGCACAATATAATAATAATAAAAACATCCGCCCAAAAGACGAAAGAATTCTGTGTACCAAAAGCAACCCACCAGATCATAAAACAATACCTCACGGGAACAGGCCCTTCTGCACACAATGTCTGTGCCAACCGTGTTACCATGTTGCCCAGCAAGTCTACTCCGCCATTCAATTACAGCTGATCTATCTCTCCCACCTAACCCCATTCTCCCACCTTCGCCCCTTAACCTCCGACACCTGTACTAATCAAGAAACATCCTTTAATTGCCTGATTATTTATTTATCCGTCTCAATTTTAGTTTAGCTCGAGATACAGCGCGGAAAACGGGCCCTTCGGCCCACTGAGCCTGCACCAATCCCCGCATACTTACACCATCCTACACACACTAGGGACAATTTACAATTCTAGCAAGCCAATTAACCTACAAACCTGTACATCTTGAGCGTGGGAGGAAACTGGAGATCCCGGACAAAACCCTCGCAGGTCATGGGAGAACGTGCAAACTCCGTACAGACAAGCGCCTCTACCACTGCGTCACCGTGCCGCCTCTTAATTGTTGCTATTTTACCTGCTCCATATCAATGCATTCTCATCCCTGAAGGAATTGAGTCACTACTGTTTTTGTGGAATACTCAGCCAAAGTCACCAGCACGCCATTCCACAGCAGCATTCAATGGAACCAAACCTCATTGAGGCTTTGAGATTTCAGTCTTCTCTAGGATGTTTAGTGGGTTTTGGAGAGGAGGACAAGCGCTGCAGTGGCATTGAAGAGGGCCTAATCAAAGGGACCTGTGGCTCCGGTTCCCTCACTCAGTCACGAGCTGCTGCTGGACACACTTCCCACAAGTACACTGGAAGCCCCCGACTACCCACATCCAGCAGGAGCAGTATCCCGGCAGCATGTCGGAAGAAGGTTGCAAAAAAAAAAGACCTTGCTCTATCTTGGCGTCACCCTTTGCTCAGCCACCTCGCTGAAGCCTCTCGAACCAAACCTCGACACTTACCCTCACACACAGCATTGTTAAACTTTAGACTTTAGAGATAGTGTGGAAACGGGCCTTTCGGCAACCCGAGTAAGCGCCAACCAGCGATCATCCCGCACACGAGCACCATCCTACACACTAGGGGCAATTTACAATTTTATCAAAGCCAATTAACCTACAAACCTGTACGTCTTTGCCGCGTAGGAAGAAACCGGGGTCCCCAGAGGAAACCCACACGGTCACAGGGAGAATGTACAAACTTTTTACAGCCAGCACCTGTAGTCATGATCAAACCTGGGTCGCTAGCGGTGTAAAGCAGCAACTCTACCGCTGCGCCATTGTACCACCCTCAAACACAAAGCCGCTCCCATTAGGGCCACTCCACTCCACTCCACCTTCACTTCTTATTGCCTGCTGTGTATGTCAATGAGCCAATCAATCAGCACTCCTTTCAACCTTCTTTCTGCTGCACTTTGCCTGCAAACGCACTGTTAATCAATCCTCTATCGGCACTGGTATTTACCTCAAATACAGTGCACTCCAATTTTGATAATAACCTCTTATCAAGGGCTTTGCAAAGGTTCAAACCTACCATATCGATTTTGCAAAGAGTTTGAACAAATTTGTCAAATATGATTTTCCTTTCATACACCCACAGTGACTCAATCCAGTCCCAATATCTTTCAATATCCTTTGAGCCAACAGTGAGCTACAAAGTGCTGGTATCAGCTTATCATTGTCACGCGTACCAAGAATCAGTGATCAACTCTGTTTTGCGTGCTATTCAGACTAGTTGTCCAGGACTGGTTTAGATGAGGCATCTTGGTCGGCAAGAACGAGTTGGGCTGATGGGCCTGCTTCGATGACTCGATCCAATCAGATCAGCTAATATTATACATAAATATAATTAAGTCCAACCCAAGTACAATGGACAGAGCAAATAGGACGCTACAGAGCACAGAATATAGTTCTCAACATTGTAGCATTTCTGTTCCAAAGACAAAGTCCAATGTCCATAATTGGTGGAGGTGAACCTTGGATGAAAAATTAAGTATCATCCAAAAAAGGGCAGCATGAAGGCTCAGTGATAGAATCGCTGCCTTACAGCACCAGAGATCCGAATTCTATCCTAACTACGGGTGCTGTCTGCATGGAGTTTATACGTTCTCCCCATGAACTGTGTCGGTTTTCTCCGGAAGTTCAGTTTCACACTCCAAAGATGTACAGGTTTCTAGGGTAATTGGCTTGGTAACATTGTAAATTGTCCCAAGTGTGTGTAGGATAGAGTACGGGGATCGCTGGGCAGCACAGACTCTGCGGGCCGAAGGGCCTGTTTCTGCGCTGTTTCTCTAAAATAAAATTAAAATGTTGCAAACTTTAGATATAAGCTAAAAACGTTACTGGGAAAGGCTTATCAAAAAGCAACTAGGTTTTACACCACCTACATTCCAGCCATGGATAACATAAACAAAATGACACTTGTGTTTTTCAAACTCCACCAAAAATGGTTTTCGTTACAATGTGTATTTTTGGCACCTGGTCAACTCCTCCAGTTCATCTTGGAAGTGTTTCCTGTTCAGCCGGATTCTGTGCCAATGTTCCTGCACTCGCAGCAGACACATACTTGTTTTCGTTTTTCCTTAATTAGGGTAGTTTCCCCCACGGACTTATTTCTGCTGAAAGTTTGGAAAAAGAGAGCTCATAGAAAGTACTCTTTTTAATCAAAAAGATGATGCCTCATCAAGAGCACAAAAAGTGGTTTTGAAGATACAGAGAGAGGAGAGGGTTCCATCACATCACAGATCCAGCCCATGTTCACAGGTGCCACCCTGATGCCCACACTTTCTGTGGTGCCGTGCATTTTTCCCCAGTGTCAGAGACTGCTGTGCCTGCTTATGCCAACATATTGTGGAAGACTAGGCTATGGACTTAAAAACTCAAGTAGTGGCATTAATCTGACTGGACCAGACTATTTGTCAATTATACCCAATGATCAACATTTAATTCCATGGTTTGCAATATTGCAAACTGGAACATCATTCATTTTACACTATGTCCAATTTTTAGTCACCAACTTGAAGCTCGTTTCTCTTTATTCCCCAACACTTTTTAGCATGATGTTGATCAGCCGTGAGATTCTGAACAGCGACTCTAGATATTAACAACTCCCAAACGCGCACGGTGCATAATCCAGGGGTATGGAGAACCACAAGAGAGCGGCTCAGTCACAGACATCAAAGCTGAAGAGGGTGCATTGAAATGGGATCAGAGTCATGGTAAAGGCTGTGCCAAATTTGGAGTTTAAACATTCTGCTAATCATGGAGAGGAAAGGATTAGGAGGGATATTTGCTAAACACAGGCAAATGGGCTTAGACAGACAGGGCATTTTGGTCGACATGGGCAAGTTTGCCCAAAATTCATAAGTCCTTCTGCAGACTCCCTGCTTTCTCTACACTACCTGCCCCTCTACCCATCTTTGTATCATCTGCAAACTTCGCCACTAAGTCATCGATTCCATCATCCAAATCATTAACATACAACGCGAAAAGTACTTAACACCGACCCACTAGACGTCGGCAGCCCCACGAAAAAAGCCCCTTTTTCTTCCCACTTCTGAATGGCCTTCTGAAAGTCCAAGTAAGCACCATTCACTGACAATCCTTTGTCTATCCTGCTCTTTACTTCCTCACACAATTCCAACAGATTTGTCAGGCGAGATCTCCCCTTCACAAAACCATGCTGACTTCGGCCCATTTTAACATGTGATTCTAAGTACTCGGAAACCTCATCCTTAATAATGGACTCCTAAATATTACCAACCATTAAAGTCATTCTAACCAGCCTATAGTTTCCCCTCTTTTACCTCGCTCCCTTCTTGAACAGCGGCGTAACATTTACAATCTTCCAATCCTCTGGGACAACTCCCGTCCAGCGATTCTTGAAAGATCACTACTAATGCCTCCACAATCTCCAAAGCTACCTGGTGTGTAGTCTTATCTGGTCCAGGTGACTTATTCACCTTCAAACCTTTCAGCTTCCCAGGCACCTTCTCCTTAGTAATGGCAACTCCACTATCATCTGCCCCCTGACTCTCTCTAATTTCGGGCACCTTGCTGGTGTCTTCCGCTGTGAGGCCAGATGCAAAAAATGTATTCAATTCAACCGCCATTTCTTTATTCCCCATTACTACTTCTCCTGCATCATTTTCCAGAGGTCCAATGTCCGCTCTTGCCCCTCTTTTACTCTTTCTATATCTGAAGAAACTTTTGGAATTCTCTTTTATATTATTGGCTAGCTTATCTTCATATTTTCTTCTTTTATTCCCGTACTGCTTTTTTAGTTACCTTTTGTTGGTTTTTAAAAGCTTCTCAATCCTTTCTCCAGAGATGCTGTCTGACCCACTGTGTTACTCCAGCACTCGGTCTATTTTCTGTATAAACCAGCATCTGCAGTTCTTTCCTACGCAAAGAATTCACCAGTTCCAGGAGCTATGATGAAGAGTGCAGATAGGGTGCAGAATGGCATGGTGAGGAGTACAAGGATGTGGAGAATGATTTTTTGGAGCTCTATTTTGTAGAGATAAAGTATAAACAATTTCTATCAATCTGCCACTCAGACAAGAGCGTTCAAAAACTAATGGGACAACACGTGACAATTTATCACCAAAAGCACCACAATGTAATAAAATACATTCAGAAGATGTGGCAAGGTACAACAACTGTGGAAAAAAATCAATGAAATGGCAGAATATTACACAAAAGAGTAAGCAAAGAACTGAAACTAAAATGGACAACGTGGATTCAACCATAAGAAAACTGCAACCACAGAAGATTTAATTGAAACCTCTGACAGGGTGAGACAGACGGGATGGTGGGATGTGCTTCTCTTGGCTGGGTGTCTGGGACAAGGAATCACAGTCTCAGAGTACACTACACGAGATTTAGGACGCAGATGAGAAATTTCTTCACTCTTGGCATGCTCAACCTGTGCAATTTGTTCGCACAAGACCAAGTCGCTGAATACATTCTAAAATGAGGGATAGACTGCCAGACATGGAAGGGTATTGGGAGAGAACCACTTTCAGGACCTATGGACTTGCTCCAAGGTCCATCTGTATGTCAATGTTTTTAAGGGTCTTGATGAACAGATCTGTAAACTCTCCTTGAACATTTGTCCTCCCTAAGTGCAACACCTCACGTTTGCTTGGATTAAATTTTATCTGCCATTTCTCCACCCAATTCAGTAACTGATCTATACCCTGCTATAAACTTTGACTAAACAAGACAGAGTGCTGGAGTAACTCAGTGGGTCAGGCAGCATCTTTGGAGAACATGGATGTGATGTTTTTGGAACGGGACCCTTCTCCAGGCTGATTGTGGTTGGGGGGGGGGGGGGGAGAAGAAGGTTGGAAGAAAGGTCGGGACAGGACAAAGCCTGGCAAGTAATAGGTGGATATAGTCGCAGGGGGTTTTGATAGGCAGATAGTTAGACAAAGGCCAGAAATAAAAAGATAAGTGTGAGATGAGGATAGAAGAGATGCAAATTGTCTGCTGCTTCAATTTATGTGTTTTATGTTAATATTCTTTTGCACTACTCAGATCTAGCGCTGCATAATGTTCCATTCTGCTGTTTTGTTGTTGTGTTTGTGTTTATAGGTGTATTTATCATTTATCATTGCTGTATGTAGACCACTTACTGTGTCTTATAGACAATAGGTGCAGGAGTAGGCCATTCGGCCCTTCCAGCCAGCACCGCCATTCAATGTGATCATGGCTGATCATGATCTTCAAGTGGACATCTCATTTCATTGCACCCTGGTATATATTAGCTGCATGGTGGCGCAGCAGTAGAGTTGCTGGCCTTCAGCGCCAAAGACCCAGGTTCAATCCTGACTATGCGTGCTGCCTTTACGGAGTTCGTACGTTCTCCCTGCGACCTGCATGGGCTTTCTCTGGTTCCCTCTCACACTCCAAAGGTGTACAGGTTTGTAGGCTAATTGGCTTGGTACAAATGTAAATTGTCCCCAGTGTGTGTGGGATACTGTTAGTGTGCGGGGATTGCTGGTCGGTGCGGACTCGGTGGGCCGAAGGGCCAGTTTCTGCACTGTATCTCTAAACGAAACTAACATATGACAATAAACTAATCTTATCTGACCTCATAATTGTGTTACCATTTGCATGTGCTGTAAGGAATAGGTCGCCACTGCTGACCAAATGGCGCAGAGGTGATTTAAGTGCAGCTTCAATTATGCGTTGCTAGCCTCAAATTGTAAATGGAGGTCAATGACCTAAGACCAACACTGGAGGATGCCAGAAAATTAGTGCCCACACTACCCCAATAAGGACCAATTGAGAACAGTGACATTTTCATTTTACAGTCAGTATATTCATCGCTGTGGTGCTAGACAGTGCCAAGTAGAGCAAATAGAGAGGAGGTCATTTTGGCTCAACTTCAATCACCAGTCAATGAAAGTTATTCAGGAGGATCAGACTTTATTACGGTAATGCAGGAAAACATCAAATCTTGCCAAGCTTTGAAAGATCAGAACTAACTTACATAAAAAGCTCACTATCCTGTAAAATGAATAAATAAATTGCATCCAAAATAGCAATCTTGGAAAAGTTTGAGCGGTATGTGTTTGCCCATTAAACCTGGCAACAGCATATTATCTATATTTATTGCTTCCACCAGTTTCAGTATCATGCATAAAATGCACTGCTATAACTCTCATTTCAATGTACTGCAGATCTAAGGACTTATCAGTCGATTTTACAATGATAATTGAACCAGGCTTAGGGTGCAGTAAAAATGATGACTGAACAAATCTCCGCCACAACAATGTGATAAACTCTTCAAAGCCCCATCACTCATACGTCAGATGTTTGAATAAATCACAATCTGAAAAGCACAGAACAGAGAAGACGAGTTATAGCATTCCAAAGAGCCACCGCTAAACTTAAACATGTCAAAATCACGTCGCACTTCATTTATTTTGCTTTCCTTATCCTTAATCACTTTTCTCCTGGGGGGGAAAAAGAAAGTTATTCAGCTCTTCACTGAATTTCTGACACTATTCCCTTCAATGCTTTACTGGACATTCTGCTCCACATCGTGTACAGATTAGGTAAATCTAAACCATGTTGCCCACCCATTCTCCCACATCATTAATAACAGAGTCTGTCCCTATGCTAAACTAATCATTCCAGCTCACCTTGTATTCCAAACATTTAAGTGTTTTACTTTTCTTTACCATTATATCACAAAATAAAGACAAAGTATGTAGCCCTGTCACACACACACCAACACGTGTGATTTGTGTGTGGGAATACACACAAATTAAATACAACCTCAGTATTTAAGAAAACACAATTCTTAAAGATGGTGCCCTCACACCACTCCAGAATGGTAGAAGGGCTTACACATGCAGCAGTGGGACTTTAGGAAGAAGTGTGACCTCATATTCAGGGAAGTGGTGGGGGAAAATGGTATAAACAAGATAGCTGAAGTTATTTTAAAGATATTATCCTTGGTTTTAGAATGTTTGAAGTCTAAACATTATGTTAAATGGTTTAAAAGGATAATTTGAGGTCTTGGCAAATGTTTTGGATCAGGTTTTAAGGTTGCAGAAAACCGCAGGAGGTAAGTGGAGAACAGCAGCTTGTATCCACTGCAATTTCCAGTTCTACACTTACATTAACATTGTTAAATTGCCCCCAACCACACCGCAACAAAAAGAACAAGATGGGAGTTGAACACAGTATCAACATGATAGCTTACAACACTGTTACCTGTGTCGTGAGTTTTAAGAAAATTGTGTGCCAAAACAAAACCAATTCAAGATAACTATCCTACGATGCATGTCCAAAGGATGAAAACAGACAAGGGGCCAAGATCAGAGGAACATAGCGTGGATTGGCCTGAAGATAGACACAAAATGCTGGAGTAACTCAGCGGGTCAGGCAGCATTTCTGGAAGCAAAATAGGTGACATTTTGGGTCGGAACCGTTCTTCAGAGGTAAGGGGGGGGGGGGGGGGGGGGGGGGGGAAGATAAGGTGGAGGCAAGAAAAGGCCAGAACTTTGAAAGATTCCAAATTGGTGTGCGCTTGAAGAGAAGCCATTCGCATCTATCACACGAGTTCTCACAAAATGCCCCGGCAATATTCAAATGAGATGCAATTCATGCACAGAAGAATTTGAGAGCTTAATGAAAGCAGCATTTTGGAAATCTAGACAGCAGACAGTGCCATGGAAAAAAGTATGAGATTAAAGTGAAGGAATAAATTACGCTTGGCAGCCAAGGAAAGCCCTCAATCTTTTTTGGAGATATTTATAAAAAAGGCCATGTCCTTGTATCTCTGCCTTTTTTTCTGATCTATAATGTCAAATAGAACGCAGGCTGAAAGAAGCCTGGGGTGGGGAGATAGATCCTAAACAGGTCCTCCAGGGTGATCGTCTTGGGATTACAGTACTTGTGTGCCAAGTTAATGAGAGCAGAAATAAGGAAGACAGGATGGAGGAACATGGCCAAAGAGCTTAGTTTAGAAACAGTGTGGAAACAGGAACTTTAGCCCTCCGAGTCCCCACCGACCAGCGTTCCCTGCACATTAACATTATCCTACACACACGTGGGACAATTCACACTTATCCCAAGTCAATTAACCTACAACCTGTGCGTCTTTGGAGTGTGGGAGGAAACCGAAGATCTCGGAGAAAACCCACGCAGCCACGGGGAGAACGTACAAACTCCATATAGATGGCATCTGTAGTCGGGTCTCTGGCGCCGCAAGCGCTGTAAGGCAGTAACTCTACCTCTGTGCCACCGAAATAAGGCTTTCTGCTTTTTGGATCATTGGGATAGTTTCTCGGAGAGTTAGGACTTGTACAACTTGTACAAAGTTGCTCTCAACTAAACCTGCTGAATTACTCCAAAATTGCGTCTATCTTCATTGTAAATCAGCATCTGCAGTTCCTTCCTATGTAGAGATAGTTACAGAGATAGTATAGCGGAGACTCGCAGGAGTCCAGCCAAGAATCAGTCGGAACACGAAGTTGCGTGACCAAAACGTATTTATTATTATCAGTGCTACTCCCTACTCCTCAAATGGGCACGGGCGTTGCCCGACCTTAAATACCCCCAAGGATTAACCTTGTGACCTCCCATACCGAGACACCTAACTCCAGAGCCGAAGGTTCGCTCTGCCCGTAGTCTACCCCCACCCCAGAACCAGAGATACCGAAACAGACAGGAATGAGGCGGCCAGATCGCGTAGATAGGTCCCCACGCACAGGGGACTTGCCTGGTCTGGAATAAATCAAGGGGACCGGGGACGGCGGGTAGGTTGTGCCACCAGTACTGGCTCACTCTGGTCAAAATGGGCCAGCGTTAAACGAGCCACAGATACAGTTTCTTGTCGGTTCCCCATGTCCAAGACGAATGTCATGAGACCATGCTGCAGCACCCGAAAGGGACCTTCATAAGGCTGCAGCAAGGGCAACCTGTTGGCGGTGCGGTGCAGAAAGACATACGGACAGTCCACCAGCGCCGGTAGCACATGGGATGGGGCCACCCCATGACGAGATGTCAGGATGGGAGACGGGGCGCCGATCTCTCCCGCAAGCGCACCAACACAGAGGACTGCGGTTCCCTGGACCCATAAGCGGCCGGGACAACCCCTCCCCAATTGGATGGTGAGCAGAGCGCCAGACACTAATTCCGCTGAGGACGATGACAAATCCTCCTTCGGGGCAGTCCGAATCCCCAACAGGACCCATCGCGACTAGTCTGTCCACTCAGGGCCCGTGAGGCGAGTCCTCGGGAGTCTTTCAGATGGCGGTGGAACCACTCCATCAACACATTCAACTGGGGATGGTACGCTGTCGAATGGTGGAGCTACGACCCCAGCAGGCAGGCCATTGCAGACTACAGTGCAGAAATGAACTGGATGTGAATGAAATTATGTGATGTCCAGTGGAACCCCGAAGCGGGCCACCCAATTAGCCACGAGGGCACGACCGGAAGGAAGCGGGTCCATTAGCGGGATGGCCTCCAGCCACTGCGTAAAACAGTCCACCACCTTCAGCAGGTGCGAAACACCCTGGTATGGAGGCAGCAGCTCCACGATGTCCACATGCGTGTGGTCGATACGCAAGTGGGCGCAGTGCTCCTGCCACGAGCGACTCACCACGAAGATGTCATCTAAATAAATGAACAGGAAATCGAGCCCGCACCCCAGTGGAAGTCCTGCGCAGCGTTCTTACGGCCAAAGGGCATCCACAGGAACTCGAAAAGGCCGAACAGGGTGATGATAGCCGTCTTTGGGACATCCTCTGGTCGCAAGGGAATCTGATTATATCCCCTGACTTAGTCAATTTTAGAAAATAGCTTAGCTGAGAAATCCTGGATATGGGGAAAGGGGTAATGATCAGCAGTTGTGCCCCTGTTAAGGCGGCGGTAGTCACCACAAGGCCTCCAGTCCCCGGAGCCTTTCGGCACTATGTGCAGCGAGGAGGCCCATGGACTATTGGGAGCTTCGGACGATGCCCATGGCCTCCATTTTTTGATCAGGAGCTTGTCGGGGGCAAGCCTGCAGGCACAGGTGTGGAGCAGTGGACCCAATGTGAGAATATTGTGCAAGACACCAAGTCTCGGGCTGGCCAAGTCGAACAGCGGGGTAACAATATCCGGAAACTCAGCCAGTATCTGAGCATATACACTGTCCACCTGTCGCCACTGAGTTGTGGATTGGCGCGGCAGACGCAGTAGGGTGCAAGATGATCTTCCCCCAACGTCGAAGCGTGGATGAGGCGTTGCCCTCTCACGTCCACCAGGAGCAATTGCGCCCGCAAGAAATCTGCGGCCAGCAGCTGCTGGGCCACGTCCGCAATAATAAATAGCCAGGTGAAGTGGCACACTCCAAAGATGATCGGAATAGTGCGGACGCCATAAGTGCGGATGGAACTACCGTTCGTTGCAGTTAAGGGGGGGGCCAAGCACACGTGTCCACTCCGGGGGGGGGCAAAACACTGACCTCTGCCCCGGTGTCCACTAAGAACCTGAGCCCCAAGCGCCAGTCCGAGGCATATAGGCGATGGAAACTGCCAGCCACCGCGGTGACTATTGGCGACCCGCACCTGGAAACTAACATGGCTGGCAGCATTGGCAGGCCGCTGAACCCCAACGTTGGTGGTAAAAGCACTACATCCTTTTTCCTGGCTCCTGCGCAGCCTGCCTGGTCTGTGGCTCCGCAGAGCCTCTGGTGGGCGTGGTCCTAGGCCACTGTGCCTTCCAGGGCGCTGTGTCGATCCGGTCCAGGACTGCCAGCACACTCACTTCCTGCTGGTCGGCCAGCCACAGCTTGTCGGTGCGCGCCACTAGCCTCAGAGGGTCTTCAAAGCTCTCCCCCGAGAGCTGCGTTTGTTGCAAGACGGTAAACTCGAAAAGAAGGCAAGGCCGGTGGTCGCCCATGAGCGTGAGCATCTCGCTCATGAGGGTCGAGGGCTTCCGGTCGCCGTGCCTACCCATGTTGAGTACCTGCACCGCTCACTCCCTACAGCTTGGCCCGAAGATCCGGTGCAGCAGCTCGAGGCCTGCATACTTTTCCAGATAAGGCACGACCCGACCGGCCGTTTCCTGGTCGAGAGCGCTCACCACGTAATGGTAACTGTCTCATTGACCGTTACGCCGCGGATATGCAACTGTGACTCGGCCTGTCGGAACCATACCTGCGGCTGCGGAGCCCAGCATGTAGGCAGCTTCGGGGCGACCGCGTTGAGTTCAGCCTCGTAGGCGGCAGCGGAGGGTTGAACGAGGTGCTTTTTTTTGTGGAACTTTTTTCCAGAATTACACTCCTGGACGTCTGGGACACCAGTACAGCGGGGACATGCAGAAGTCCAGCCAAGAATCAATCGGAACAGGAAGTAGCATGAACAAAACATTTATTATTATTACTGTGGATTATTATTATTATTACTCCGCAAATGGGCACGGGCGTTGCCCGACCTTAAATACCTCCAAGGATCAACCTCGTGACCGGCGCCTCCCACACTGCGACACCTAACACCTCCCTCCAGAGCCGAGGCTTCGCTCTGCCCCTGGCCTACCGTCAGGTGCCACCACAAAGCTCCTTAGCCAAGGGCGGGGTGCCAGAAGACGTGAGGATAGCCAAGGGTGTTCGTTTATTTAAAAAGGGCGGCAAGGATATAGGCCGGTGAGCCTCATATAGTGGTAGGGAAGTTGTAGAAAATACTAAAGTTCTAACGGTTGTTATTTATGTACAATTGGATAGTCAGCATGCTTTGTGCGACAGAAATCCTGCCTCACTAATATGATTTTTTTTTTTAATTAACCAGAGATTAATAAAGGTGGACCAGTAGATCTTTTCTATGAGGTCTTTATTAGGATAAAGTCCAGCATGGTTGTCTGATCTAGAAGATTAAGGTATTGGGATCCAATTTCTTTTGGAAATTACACATGTACATTATGTATAATTTATGATTTTGTGTATATGACCAAAGGTGCATTATTTATTACGCATGCAACTGCACAGCAAAATGTTGCATGTTTACACATGCAGGCAATGCCAGGTTTTGCTGTCATTTACAAAGTGCAAAGTACAGTGTGCCCGCATGCTCAGGCCTTTCTCCATCGCCTCGACCGGATCGGCCTGCGAACTGACGTCTTTCTCCGCACCCAGCCATCTGTGTGTCACCTCCTGCAGCCAACTTTGAAGGTGCTGGAGGCATCACCCCAGCTCCAAAACTATGCACCTGTGATGCGGCTGCAAGGTTTTCATTGCACCTGTACCTCGTCGTCCATCTGCAAATGACAATAAACTCAACTTGACTCGAAGATAGCCTGAACCCAAAACTTCACCCATTCCTTCTCTCCAGCGATGTTGCCCGTTCCGCTGAGTTACTCCAGCATTTTGTGTCCATCTTAGATTTAAACCAGCATCTGCAGTTCTTTCCTACACATTAACTTGACTCGAGCCATTAACTTAACTTGAATCCAAATTGGCTTAATGATAGGAGGCAGAGGCTGGTGGTGGAAGCTTTTCTCATTGGAAGTGGTGCACCACACAGATCAGTGCGGAGATCCTAGTTACTTGTAATATTTATATATGTCTTGGATGTGAATATACAGGAGCAGGAAGTTTGTTTGTAGATGACACAAAAGTTTATCATGTTACAATGTGGCAACTTTGTGGAATTACATTTTAAAAAAAACTCTAGACCCAATTGTCTGGATCCAAATATTATTGGGTTCTAACCACACTCATTTAATAGAGCAAGTGAAGGTTACATGAGAAGAGTGATTGATCAGTGCCAGGATATGGGAAGAATTATACTGAAAAAGGATTAAGGCCGTCATGAAAATGGAATAATACAAAAATTGGAAAATAGGTTGTGGTAATTTGGCCCACTGTGTTTATAGAACATAGAACAGTGCAGCACAGGAACAAACCCTGCAGCTCACAATGTCTGTGCCGAACGTGATGCTCACAATGTCTGTGCTGCACATAATCCTCCATTCCATGTGCCTATCCAAGCCTGCCCTGGGAAAAAGGTCCACCCTGGTTGCCAGTTGATGAAGGAGCTTTTTGCACTGCATCCAAAGGCCTGCCGTCACAGTTTTTTAACCACTGCCTAAAGATCACGAGAATATTGCCACTACCACCTGTTCAGGCAGCAAATTCCAATTCAGACCAGCCCATGTTAGAAAATATTTACCTCTGATCCTTCTACCAATTACTTTAAATCTATACGCCCTGATTTTCAACCTCTCTGCTGCAGGATATGGTTCCTTAGAAGGCATACGATGTTCGACATGTCCCCAACAACTCTCACCAACTTCTACAGATGCGTCATAGAAAGTATTTTATCGGGATGCATCATAGCCAGCTCCATCCAAGACTGCAAGAAATTGTAGCGAGTTGTGGCTGGAGCCCAGACCATCACACAAACCAACCTCTCTTCCATCGACTCCTTTTACACTTCATGCTGCCTCCACAAGGCCGCCAGCATAATCGAGGGCCAATCTCACCCCAGTCACTCCCTCTTCTCCCTTCTCCCATCAGGCAAGAGATACAGGTGTGAAAAAGCACACCTCCAAATTCAGGGACAGTTTCTTCCCAGCTGTTATTATGCAGCTGAGCCATTCTGTCAATAACTAGAGAGAGGGCCTGAGCTACTATCTACCTCATTGGAGGCCCTCAGACTATCCTTAAACGGACTTTACTGGACTTAATCTTGCACTTAACAATATTCCCTTTATCATGCATCTTGTACACTGTGGATGGCTCGATTGTAATCATGTATAGTCTTTCCGCTGACTGGTTAGCACTCCACAAAAGCTTTCCACTATACCTCGGTACACGTGACAATAAACTAAACTAAATATGAGGGATGTATCCAGGCCACCACAATTTAACAGGCCACAAGTGAATCTCCCCTCAGCCTTCTCTGCTCCAAAGCACAGAACATCATCAGCTTGTTCAATTATTCTTCAAAACTAATATTTCCCCATTCCTGGCAACATCCTCAATCTTCTCTGCACCCTCTCCGCCCACTGCTTTCTGATAACATGGTGACCAGAACTATGAAGCTGTGGTCTCACTGGCACAATCAACCACTGATATCCCAGCACACTCAGAAATTTGATGGTGCTTCGCCAGCAGACTCTCACAGTTACCTCATGGCATTTTATTGTTGTTGTTGGCTGCAACCTTCTCCCCCATCGATAAACTGTACACTGCAAGGGCCAGGAAGTGAGCGGGCAAGATCATCTCTGGCCCCTCTCACCCTGGCAACAAACTTTTTGAAGCACTTCCCTCTGGAAGGCGACTCCAGACTGTCAAAGCCACCACAGCCAGACATGAAAGCAGCTTTTTTCCCCACGAGTAGTAGCTCTACTCAGTAACCAGAAGTCTGTAGCCTCCCTTTGCTCTGGCATTTTATTTCACTCTTCACATGTTTAAATTATGTTTTATTCTTAATTGTTTACCGTATATCGTATTGTTGCAACGCACCAAGGCAAATTCCTTGTATGTATACATATGTGGCTAATACAATTTATTCAATTCAATTAAATTAGTATTTCAACACAATTTTAATTATTTTTCTGTGTAGAATAGATGTTACGCACTAATATTCCAGTCAACCCAGTAAGTTTCAGGGGACAAGGGAATCAAAACTCCATGAATCGACAGAGTGTGCAGGAACCAGGGCCAAACAACTTATAGCCGCATCAGGATTTCCTGATGTAGGCTTAAGGAACTGCAGATGTTCTTTTTAACAAAAAGGGAAAAGTTCTGGAGTAACTCAGCAGGTCAGGCAGCATCTCAGGAAGACATGGATCGGTGAAATTTCAGGTCAGGACCCATCTTCTGACTGATTGTGATAGGGGTGAGGGGGGAGAAAGCTGGAAGAGAGGACAGGACAAAGCCTGGTGAGTGATAGGTTGATATAAGTGAGGCGAGGTGTTGATTTGCAGACGGTTGGACAAAAGCCAGAGGTGAAAAGACAAAAAGTATGGGGCAAGGAGATAAAGTAGCAATGTTACAAAATTTTGAGATTTTAAAAATCAAGTCTGCAATTTATCCCATCAGATAAAGCATAAAAAGTTTAATTTGACACCTAATTCACTTTCATATCTTCGGTATTAAGAAAGTTATGGCCATTTTCATACTCGGAAATTAGCATCTTGTTCCCCATTGCCTTTCAATTGACTTAACTCAAAAGCTGTGATCTGGAAAAGTTAAAAGCCCATAACTTTCTTAAAAATTAAGAGAACTCAATGAAATTTTAGTGGGTTTTAGTGGAATGCGGTGAATTGGAACGTTGCGGTTTGCGGTGACGTCGGGAGGGAAAATACTGCTGGTTCATACATTTTTTTTGGACCCCATTTCGCAACATGAAAATATGATTAAAGCCTCCCGAAAAACCAACTTTTAATATAAAAATAAACTATTTACCTTTTTTTCTCCCCTACGCAAAATCCTTCCGGTTGTCGGCGCTCACGGCTTTTGAAGGTGATTTTTAAATTACTCTAGTTAATAAATAATTTAGAGTAATTTAAAAATATCTTCATTCATGAAATGTCGGAGCGATTTTTCTTCCGCAACGAAATCGCCCGACATTCATCGATTTTCCATGTCTGTTGAAAAACGGCACTTTAAGCCCGCCCCCCTCTGAAAGGCGCCAAAGTCGCGCACACGGGGAGCAGCAGAACTGCAGCGCTGCTCAAGGTAAGTTTTGTAACATACCTAAATAAAGATAAAAGATAAACGAATTGAGAAGCCATAGGAAGGAATGAAGGTAGAAGGGGATAAATGGGTGTGCATCCAGATGGGGCACAAGGAAGAGCGAGGGAAAGGAGAGTGTTTGTAGATTAGATACTAAATTGGAAAATTCAACTTTCATACCGTTAGGTTGTAAATTAATTAAGCAGTATACAAGACACTGTTCCTCAAGTTTCCGTTGGGCCTCACTCTCGCAATGGAGGCGGCCCGGGACAGAAATTTCAGTCTGGGAATGGGAATTAAAATGATTAGCAACCGGGAGATCAAGCAGGCCTTGTGCAGGTTTTCAGTGAACAAACACCAAGTCTGTATTGGTCTTACCAATGTACAGGAGGTCACATCGAGAACACCAGATGCATTAGATGAGGCTAGAGGCCATGCAAGTGAACCTCCGTGTCACCTGGAAGGATTGCTGGGGCACTTGGTCCATTATCTAAAGGTTGGACAGCGAATTATTGGACTTTTACTGCCTTGTGCACAGTTCTAGAATTAATATTCTTATATTCTATGCCTTAAAGGAATTGCATCCGCCATTTTCATCCAACTTACTGACCTGTCATGCCACCATTAAGGAATGTAGTCATGCATGGAAACATTACAGAAGCACTGATCCTCTTTATTATCTCCCCTTGTCGTGGTGTCAAGCTAGTTATTGAAATAAATTCTACAAATAACTGGCCCTGACCACACGGCTTACATCCTCCTCCCGACTTAAATAACAATTTAATGTTAGCAGTCATCTCATCTGACACTTGCCAGTAGACAGGACAGACAAAAGAAAAAATCAGAAAGCGTAGAAGAAACATTCTATAGTCCTGCAATGAGCCAAAGAGACATGGCAACTGTGCAGTTAGATTTCAGGAAAGGGCAAATGCTATAGGATAGTTTTTATTTTTTTTCATATAATGGGGAACTTTTATTATCCCAATGGAAGATTCCAAGGCGACATGAAGTGTAGATGGTAGAAGACTATTGTGGGGAATCTGGTCTGTATGATGGAGTTGGCTACATCTGCAACCCCCTGCAATTTATTGCAGTTTTGGCCAGAACTATTGCCAAACCAAGCCGTGAAGCAACCCGACAAATTGCTTTCCACAGCACATCTGTAGACATTTGTAAGAAACATGCTGAATTTCCTCAGTCTCCTCAAGGGGTACAGGTGCTAGTGTGCCTTCTTAACAGTTAGGTGAATGTGATTTGTCCACGTCTGCTCATTGGTAATATTAACACCAGGGAAATTGAAGCTCTCAACCATTTCCGCATGATTGATGCTAATTGAGTCGTGTGCTAGCAGCTACATCATGCCTTCTGATGTCCATAACTAGCTCTTTCATCTTGCTGACATTCAATGAGAGGTTATTGCCCAGAGATATCACCAAGCTTCATACCTTGTTTAAGAAGGAACTGCAGATGCTAGTAAAATCGAAGGTAGACAACAATGCTGGAGAAACTCAGCGGGCGAGGTAGCATCTATGGAGCGAAGGAATGGGTGATGTTACGGGTCGAGACCCTTCTTGAGACTCTTTTTCCTTGCTCTCTTGCACTCTGTATTGTCATTGTTCGTGATTCAGAAGGCCCGACTCGCCCACCGGACATTGGGGACTCGCCCGCCACGGACGGAGGACCTGCGCCACAAGCCAGGAACCCACCTGGAGGCCCGGCTCGCCCGCTCAGCGTGGAAGGACTCGTTCAGAGGATCGGTAAGTGGATGGGCTGCGGGAGGGAGTGCAGTGCCTCGACAATGGAGTGGCGCAGAAGGCTCTTCAACAGCCTGGGCGAGCGCAGCTGGCCTGGGCGCCACTCCAAGAGGCCGAGCACACGGACCGGACGCGGTTTACAGTGGCGGAGCACACCACGGCTACGCCTGGCTGACCCTGCACTTACAAAAACTGGGATTTGAAAATGGTGCCAAAACTGGCGACTTGGTATACCGTCTCAGCATATTACTGCTATACACTTGTACTTTAGCTGAGATGCTTATCTAAGACGTATCCAAGTACTTATGTATAGTGATACTGGTACTGAACTGTATATAAAAATAGATTTCATTGTACCTCGGTACACATGATAAAGTACTGCAACATACCAGCCTGTTGCAACGGCACTAGATCAAGGCTTGCCGGGAGGCTGGAGTTAATGTGCATCATCACCAGTCTCTCCATACATTTCATGAGGGTGGCAGTTAGACCCACTGGGCTTCGGGCACAGTTAAGAAACTATCCACAAGGAGCAAGGAAGGAAGGAAAAATAAATCCAAAGCGCAAAAAGTGTTGGATCTATAGCAAAAAAAGTGTTGGATTATAAATACCAGTGGGAATCAGATTTATAAGAAAATAATCAAAAGGGTAATGGAAATTAAAATGAGAGGCACAGAAAACAGCAGAGACAAAGTAGCTGCCAACATAAAAGTGCTCTAAAGACGATAATAAGCAGAAGAAAAACTGAAAGATTAGGGCCTATTAAGACAAAAGTGAAAACATTAAAACAAAAGTGAGAACATGCAGATAGATGCTAACGGCATTTTTAAAGTATTAAGTGAGTAATTCAAAATAAGAATTTGCTAGGAACACTCAGCAAGTCAGTCAGCATCTATGGAAACAAGTTAACATTTAATATCAAAGACCCTTTATCACCAGAGTCAAAACAGGTATTATTGACATATGTCCCAAAATAGAACGATGAAATTCGTATTTGCAGCAACAGGATGGCACAAGGGCAGCACGGTGGCGCAGGGGTAGAGTTGCTGTCTTACAGCGCCAGAGACCCGGGTTCAATCCTGACTACGGATGCTGTCCGTACGTTCTCGCTGCGACTGCGTGGGTTTTCTCCGAGATTTTTGCTTTCTTCCCACACTCCAAAGGTTTGCAGGTTAATTGGCTTGGTATAAGTGTAAATTATCCTTAGTGTGTGGGGATCGCTGGTCGGTGCGGACTCGGTGGACTGAAGGGCTTGTTTCCACGCTGTATCTCTAAACTAAAAACTAAACTAACAGCAGATATGAGCATAGTACTCTGTAGACACCATAACGGAAAAAAAATCAATGTATACAAACAAACAAGCAGCAGAACTTGGATACTAAACAAGTACTTAGCAATTCCAGGGAAGAGGGAAAGAAGGAGTAAACAGTTGAGATATTAGGTACATTGACAATGAATAGCTTGATATCAGAAAGGCTGGCTAAAGTCTAGTCATCAAGTCATGCTAAGTTATCAAGACCAGAACGATACATTCCAGGATTCTGATGGAATTACAGGAAAATATCACAAGGCTACCGACTGTCATGTTTCCATGCTCCTAAAATAGGGGAATGATGCTGGAGATGAATGGTGAATGTTACTCCCCCATGATCAGTGCAAGGAGTGTGGACCCCAGCAAGCACTGGCTAGTCAGTTTAACCTCAGTGGAGGAAAAGCTTTTATAAATATTGCTCCAGGAAAGATTAATAGATTCATCTGAAGGAAAGTAGATTAATCAAGGCAAGGCAGTATGAACTTGTGAAGGGAAAATCATGTTCAACCAATTTGATAGGGATTTTTTCCATGAGGTAATGGTAGTGTTGATGAGGGAATTACAGTTGATGTGGCATACATGAACTTCAAAAGGCTTTTGAAAAGGTCTTACATAACAGGCTGATAAGCAAAGATAAGTCCATAAATGATTGAAACAGAATTAGGTCGTTCGGCCCATCAAGTGTACTCCGCCGTTCAATCATGGCTGATCTATCTTTCGCTCTTAATCTCATTCTCCTGCCTTCTTCCCATAACCCCCGACACCCGTACTACTAATCAAGCATCTATCTATCTCTGCCTTAAAAATATCCATTGATTTGGCCTCCACAGATTTACCACCCTACAATTGCAAGATGAAGCACATGGCAAAACAGAAATATTGATAGCAAGGATATAAAGCTGCGAAAGGATCAGATGGTTGTGGCGAATGGTTGTTTTGGACAGGAGGAAGATTAATGGATAACAATGTTAGAGCCATTGTTTGCTTAAATCTATAACAGGGACTTCGAAATGAAGGCAACAATTTGTAAATTCTCAAACAACAAAACTTGGTGGTCTTGCAAATAGTAAAAATCTGTAAATGAGCGAGTTTAGTATTCCGACTGCGCATGCCCAGGTCATAGGTAACTCGCTATAAATGTCAGCTGTGGTGCCCCGTTGTGTGCAGGTTTGCGTTTCGTCCATGGTCGGACCCGGGTCTCCGGCGCTGTTGAGTTGCTGCTGGGCCAACCCTGTCCCCTGACGGGTGTCCCATCCCTGTGCGGAGGTGTCCAGGGTGTCCCTGGGCTGGCGGGCCTGTGGCGGGACAAGCAGAGCCCAGCTGCAGCCACGTAGCAGGAGAGCGGGGGGGGGGGGGGGGGGGAAGAGGAGAGAGCGTGAGAGAGAGCGAGAGAGTGGTAGGTGTGAGTGGGAGACCGGGATGGTCGAGTGGCAGTTCAGCAGCGTTTGCGTCCTGGAACCTGCGGATGAGGCGCGGGTCTGTGTGTTCGCTTTCCCGTCTCCCACTCGAAACTGCCCCGTCTCTCGCTGTTACACCCAGCTACCTGGCACCCCCATTCCACAGATTAACTATATTTTACACATAAATCATGAATAAAGATACGAATTTATACACAGTTTGTACAGCCAGCCCTTCGTTCGCTTTTTCTTTATAGTGAGTGACCTTTGACAAATCCCATGATTCCTTGCGTTTTTCGGAATACCGAACTCACTTATTGCAGCAACACATAAACAGATTGGTAGAATGGGTAGATAGTGTTTAACACAGAGAAAAGTGGGTGATGCTCATCTAAAAACCATGTAAATGTTCGCCATCCTGTTTGCTGCAGAGAAAAGTGAGCAATACAAGTGAGTGAACACTGTAGAGGATAGTGCTCTAAAATGGAGGGGAGGGGTGGATCAGGAGCAGATGGGCCTGACGGTATTAGTGTACAAGTTAATACATGCGGCACACCTAATCCTATCTCTAGCCTTTGTCTAAAAATCTGCCTATCCGAGAACCCTCCCCCGAGGTTATCCATTGCTAGCTGGGATTTGTCTGCCCCCCTCTTCCCTTTTCCAGTTTTTTCCCCCCCACTCACCCGGCGATCAGTCTGATGAAGGAAGAGTCCTGACCTGAAACGTCACACACCCATTTTCCCCCAGAGATGTTTCCTGACCCGCTGAGTTAGTCCAGTATTTTGCGTCTGTATTTGGATAGGTGGCACTTTGGATCAGATGAGACAAATGGAAAAGAGGTGGGGGGGGGCGGGGGACAAAGCTTGGCAAGTGATAGGTGGATACAAGTGGGGATGGATGGTTGATTGGCAGATGGGTGGATAAAGGTCAGAGATGAAAAGACTAAAGGTTGGAAGAAAGGAGGAGACGTGAAGCCAGTGGACTGGATACAGGTGGGTGGAGGGGGACCAGAGAGCAGGTTAGCGATAGTGGGTAAATGAGCACACACCCAAGTATAGAGGAAAAAAAGAAAAGAGGTGGAAGAGGAGAAAAAGGGGAGGGGGGTCTGGGTTGCTTCCTAAAATTGGAAAATACAATGTCCATACGGTTGTGTTTTTTGTGTAAACAAGCATCTGCAGTTCCTTGTGTCCACGTTTTCGTACGGATGGACAGCAAATAATTGTTAATGCAACGGAACTGCATAGGGATTGGACCACAAGTAGACAGGCTTCAACGTACAGGGTGTTGGTAAGACCACACAGAGTTCTGCCTACAACTTTGGTCTCCTTTTTTGAGGAAGGGTAATTTTGTCTTGAAAGTAACGCAGCAGAGGATCCTGTGATTATCAACTCAAGTCGCTTTTATTTATATAGCACATTTAAAAAACAACTCTCGTTGGCGAAAGTGCTTTACATTGGCATAAGAATAGTATAACAAACAGTTGTTCATAGATTAACTACAAACATCACTACGTACATATAGCCCTCGCTCAGAGGACGTCAAGAAAGGCTTGGGAGTAGAGATGAGTTTTAATCTCGACTTAAAGGAGTCGATGGAGGGGGCAGTTCTGATGGGAAGAGAGATGCTGTTCCACAGTCTAGGAGCTGCAACCGCAAAGGCACGGTCGCCCCTGAGCTTATGCCTATACCGCGGGATGTTCAGCAACCCCAAGTCGGCCAATCTGAGGGACCTGGAGGTGGTGTGGTGGGTAAGCGGACTTTTAATGTAGGTGGGGGCAAGCCCATTGAGGGCTTTGTAGACATAAAGAAGGATCTTGAAATTTATTCGGACCCGCACAGTGGAGAGAGGCCAGGACTGGGGTGGTGTGGTCCCTTTTTCGGGTCCCCTGCAGCGTTTTGGACCAGTTGCAGGCGGGACAGGGAAGATTGGCTGATGCTAGTGTAGAGGGAGTTGCAGTAATCTAGGCGGCAGGACATAAATGTGTGGATGATCTTTTCGAGGTCATTAACATATCGTACGTGATTATGTGATGAGAAGTTTGACTTTTGAAGAAAGATCAAGCATAATGGGCCTATACTCTGGTTTAGAATGAGGGGTGAATTCATTGCAACAGAACTACGGAGATCGGAACTGGGATAAGCAAATGGTCATTAAAGACACTGTTGGAATTCTCTACTGCAGGCATGTTGAAAGCTGCGATAAATAGATTTTTTGACTATAGGGGAAAACAGGCAGGAAAGTGAGGTTATGCTAAAATATCTTAATGAATAGCAGTGGAGGGTTAAGAAGCTAAATTACAAGTTAACAAAAAAAAACAATTTCCAAAACACCAAAAATAAAACTGTTCACAAGTATAACAGGAGGATTGTGAAAGATAATGATGTCGTTCATGGATCAATGCTTGAATCACTAGGGTCTACACCCTGAATGGTGGTGCCCTGGAGAGTGGTGTAGAGCAGAGGGATCCAGGAGTGCAGATATATGGTTCCTTGAAAGTGGCATCACAGGCAGATGGGCTGTTCAAGGAGGCTTTCAGTACATTGGCCTTCATCAGTCAGGGTATTGAACATAGAAGTTGGGATGTTATGTCACGGTTGAACAAGATGTTAGTGACGTTGCATTTGGAATATTGTGTTCAGTTTTGGTCACCCTGCTCTAGGAAGAATTGTTAAAGTGGAAAGAGAGCAGAGAAGATTCTCAAGGATGTTGCCAGGATTTAAGAGCCTGTTAATGAGTTATTGGGAGAGGTTGGACAGACTAGGACTCTATTCTTGGAGTGTAGGACGATGAGGACTGATCCTATAGAGGTGTATAAGATCATGAGGGGAATAGATGGGATGAATGCACAGAGCCCTTTTCCCCAGTGTAGGAGAATCAAGACCCAGAGGACATAGACCATAAGGTATTGGGAGCAGAATTAGGCCGTTGCGTCTGCTCCAATATCTGCATCGGGTCACAGGTATAAGGTGAGGGGGGAAATATTTCATAGGAGCTTGAGGGGCAACCTTTTGCATTCAGAAGGTGGTGGGTATATGGAATGAGCTGCCAGAGGAGGTAGTTGAGGCCAGGTACCACAACACCATTTTAAAGATATTTGTACAAATACATGGATAGGAAAAGTTTAAAGGGATACAGGCCAAATGCAGTCAGGAACCAGTGTAGATGGAGCATCTGGTTGGTATGGGCAAGTTGGGCCGAAGGGCCCATCTCCGTGCTGTGTGACTCTATGGCACTAAGATACGTGCTTATTAAAATGTCATGAAATCTACTGACCATACTGGAACCAAGAGGAGTGTGAGATTACAGAAAAATGTCTATGGAAGTTATCAGCTTTGCTTTTTTTTTTGCATTCTTTTACATTTCCTGTCTAATTGAATATCGGATTGCAACAATAGAAGTTATGTTAAGAATTAATAAAGAATTGTGGGAGGGAACGATACCAGAGGGATGATAATACACTGAATTCGCAGTGTTTGAAAGGGAAACTGAAATATTTGGAATCGAAAAACAAAAATAGAACAGAGCGAGTGTACAATGCATCAGTACCCGAGAGTGAAGGGCTATTTAGTGTTTCTTTCCTGTAGGATCAACCAGAGCTGCCTACATACTCAAAAATAAATGTTACATTTGCGTTGGAGCATAATTCATGCTGTACTGTGTGGTTTGATGTCTGACAATCAGTGAAAAGTGTCATTGCTGCCAGGAAGGAAATGATATAACTGAGACACACCCGCCCATGGTTTAAATTACCAGCACAGGGAAATTCAGGTGTGCCTTTCTGAATAATCGATCCCATGTCTCATGTTGGACAATATTGGGTTACAAAGGGTGGCGAGTGCTGATACGATAGTGGCTTTTATGAGACTTTTGAATTGGAACCTGGATATGCAGGGAATGGATAATATGCAGGCAGATAAGAGTTGGCCATGGCATTATTGTAGTGTTTACTTGGTCATAGAGATGCTTTAGAGATACAGCGCGGAAACAGGCCCTTCGACCCACCAAGTTCACGCCAACCAGCAATCACCCTGTACCCCATTATCCTAAACACTGGGGACAATTTACAATTGTTACTAAACCCAATTAACCTGCAAACCTGTACATCTTTGGAGTGTGGGAGGAAACCGGAGCACCTGGAGAAAACCTACGTGGTCACGGGGAGAATGTACAAACTCCGTACAGACAGAACCAGTAATCAGGATCAAACCCGTGTCTCTGGCTTTGAATGGCAGCAACTCTACCGCTGCGCCAACCATCATGTTCTACACAGGGTTCCTGCGCTATACTGTTCAATGTACAACTTTCAAGCCCTACGGATGTGGTTAATAGCTAATATGATGGAGTGAAGTATCAAAAGGTGAAGACACAGTAAGAATCTTGGTGAAGGAAGGAACTGCAGATGTTGGTTTAAACCGAAGATAGACACAAAAGGCTGGAGTAGATCTGCGGGACAGGCAAGATCTCTGGAGAGAAGGAATGGTGACGTTTCGGGTCGAGACCTTTCTTCAGAAGAAACTTGGGTTAGCCCTGCTACCAAAACCATAGCATAATTATAATATCATATGATTGGAACATGCGGAAAAACGAAGGGCCGGTCACACCCTCTGAGCTATTGAGTGCATGCTATGGATAGATCAGGCAATTCTAATTGAAAAGACACCCACGCGTTCAAAGAATCTATACTTCATTAATGAGACGCTCTTTCAAAAGAAAAAGAAAGATTCAGCAAACACTTAGAAAATGCAATACAGACATTTTGGCAGGTTTAAGAGATTAACACAGCAAACACCGAAAGCAGCAAACCAGTCAGAATGCCCGAGTTATAACTACAATGCTGGATTGACGTCAGCATCAAATCAATTATTGGCAATTTACCCCAGGAACATTTCTTCACTACCTTGCGAGAATGCAGCGCAGCAGAGAGTGCATTTAATTCTGATGATCTACAGCAGTATCTATTTTCATTTTCGCCTCATGTGCCATTCTTGTCCAAAGACCTTTAACTGTATATTCCTTTAATATATATTCCTTAAAATGTATATTCCTTTAACTGGGCACCAGAAAGTATCCAAAAGGATCTTCAGCCGTTTTCCCCCCTCCTTTTCCTCGTTCATCAGATGCCCTTTAGTTACCTATTAAAGTTACTATTACGCAGAAACGATGACCCTGTGCCACCGCCAGGACAACGGGCCTTTATTTTTTAACAATTTTGAACTTGAAGGGTACAAGATATGGCCGGAAACATGGCGATCCTTGTGCACTGCTTTAGTATAATCGACTATTCTTCACTCTTGCACTAAAAAAATATGATTGTGCCTATGTATGGTAAGATTTTTACTGAACCGTTTTAAAAAAAAAGAAATTTTCCATTTACCCATGTATATGTGACAATAAAGGACTATTGAACCATTGAGAAGCAAAGGAGGATTTCAGCATCTCACTGTTATGGAGGCTTCACAATGAGAAAGTCACCCTCAAAAAGCAACCTCCGAAAAATGTTTTGAGTTGCCTGCAATAAAGAACACAATTAAAATAAAATCCGGTGATTCCTCTTATCAACAAACCAAAAATGTCAGAAGCACCAAGGTGGTCAGGCAGCATCTGTGGAAAGAGAAAGAGTGAACACTTCAGGTTGGAGACCCTTCGGCAGAACTAAATTGTTCACTTGGTTTCTCTTTCCCAGTGATGCCGCCTGACCTGCTGAATATTTGCAGCACGTTGTTTTTATGTCATATTTCAGGTTACTGCAGATTTTTTCACTTTCAATTATTTCCCAAACTAGCTGCGGAATACTGCGGCCAACTAAATAGTGCGCCCATGACCAATATAAAACAACCCAGCACAAATTAGTAACAAGTATTAGTGGTGGAACTAGTAGACCTGTTGCCTCAGTTTGGCTTGTGTGCAATGCTGACCTCTGTTGTCTTCTGTAGAGTTTCACGTTCTCCCTGTTACCTGTGGGATTCCTCTAGGTGCTCCAGCTACCTCCCACATCATAAAGATATAACGGTTGGTAGATTAATTGGCTGCTGCAAATTGCCCCCACTATGTAGATTTGTGGTGGAATCTGGGGGATCTGATGAGAATGTGGGGAAAATAAAATAGGGTTAGTATAAATAGGTGTTAGATGGTCAGCTTGGATTCAATGGGCCAAATTCCCATCCTTCCTTGTCAGATTCCGCAAACTGCAACATTTTGTCTTCTACTGATCACCTTCAGCCCTGTTTACCATCTCCACCCATCTCTCCCTCACTTGACTCTTCTGCAAATCAACCCTTCTTCACCAAAATCTATCCATCATTTGTTAGTTCTTACCTCCCCCTCTTTCCCTCACCTCTCTCAACCAGCTATTTCTCTCACCTTCATCAGTATAAAGGACCTCGACCCAAAACATTACATTTCCATTTCACTCGTGGCATGCTGCCCGACTTGCCGAGTTCTTCCTGTACTTTGTGTTTTGCTCAATACTTCAGCATCTGCAGTCTATTTTTGCGTCTCTTCTTTATATAGGTTATTAACTCTCGAATAAATTTGCTGAAATATTAAAGGGAATGGTTGCAGCTTACATAATCTACCAATATATTTTTATTGAATACTTGCCTGCAGAGACACAAGGAATGACATAGATATTCTAATATTTATGACTAGCATTTACATCATCAAGCTCCCAAGTAAATTATGTATCTCCCCAGTTGGTGAGCATATGCCAAGATTTTAATATTGCAATGCACACGACTTCTACAGCTCGACAGAGAAGGGTTATTCTTTCACTTACACCAGGATTTCTATGAACTGAAAAGGTGTGGGAGATGTAGAGGGTGATGGTGTGCATTTGATTGCGTAGCTCCAGGAATCTGGATTTAAATTCAATTCTAAAGTGATTGATAGATTGAATTGATTGAAAGTTCCAGAAGGGATACAGGCTCTCCATGTCCACGCCAACCATTGATCACCCATTTACACAAGTTCTACGTAATTCCACTTTTGCACCCACTCCCGACACACTCAAGAAAAGTTGGAGGCCAATTAACCAACAAGCCTGCACATGTTTTGGATGTGGGAGAAAAAAAAAACTGAACACCCAGAGAAAACTCACGTGGTCACAGGGAAAACATGCAAACTCTGCACAGACAGCACCCGAGGTCAGGATCAAACCCGAGTCTCGGACTCTGTGAGGCAGCTACTCCGCCAGCTGTGCCACCTGAAGTGCTGAAAACGAATTGCCTTGCATTTTCTGACTTTAATATACTCCCATGAATTAAGTCTACTTAGCTCTGTTTACTCCAATTTGCCAATGGACCAGGGCCACAAGCACAAAACACACACCGATAATGGAAGATAGTGCTTTGGAGGTTGGGGCGCCAACACATTGTTATACAATTCAAAGACAACTAGAATTTACATTGCATTTTTAAACACATTAAAAAAAATCCCAATATACATGACAAAAACTGACACTGATGCAAAAGGGAGATATTCCTACAGATGAACCAAATATTTGATTAAAGCAGAGAAAACAGGCTTAGGCATGAAATTCCAAATGGTGCAGGTGTGGATCATGGATGAAGAAAGAACAATCTAATGCCAGGTTGTTCTAGATTCAATATATGCAGAGGAATTGAATAGAGGGGCCATATGGCTTTGTGTGGGAAACCATCTGATAAACTTGATTGTCCTTTTTTGAGGAGGCGATGCAGATGACTGACGGAGGTAGGACAGTGGATGCTGTCTATATGGACTTCATGAAAGCTTTTTACAAAGTCCCTTATGGTAGGCTGATCCAGAAGATGGGATCCACAGAGATTTGGTAGATTGGACTCAAGATACAAGAGACTACAATGATAGAATCTGGAACAAAAACTAATGACCTGTTAGCGGAACTCGAAGATAGGCACAAAATGTTGGAGCAATTCAGCAGTATAGGCAGAGGATGGAGGTGCAGGCAAGCATTGAGGAAAAACACACTTGGCTGTGGTAGTGAGTCTGGGTTAAAACGTGGTCAAAGAGCTGAATGAATCACAGAGGGGGAGGTTGTTGGGAGCATCTGTGTGGAGGAAAAATGATGTAGGTTTATTATTGTCACAAGTACCGAGGTACAGTGACAAGCTTTGAATTGCATGCTATCCAAACAGATCAGCTAAGCCTTACCTAGATACAATCAGATCAATCTCAAGTAGAAAAAAGAGCACAGGGGAAGATAGAGTGCAGAATATATTTCTCAGCATTATAGTGCATCAGGTTCTTAAAGTCCATCTCCTCAGTGAGGTAGCGGCAAATGAAACAAGTCAAATCGAGTTTGTCATCACATACGCAAGTATGGTGAGAGGCAGGTACAATGAGAAGCTTGCTTGCAGCAGCACGGGTACATGGACTCAGACAATATATAGAACAAAACCATACATGATTTATACAAGACAAAGACAATAAAAAAAGGCAAGCAAAACTATGGAAAGAGGAGGTGTCTATGCATTAGGAGTAGAGAGTGAAGACCCACTGTGTTTGGGATTACACACAGAACACTCCACAACTGCTACTGCTTGCCTCCCCTCTCTTTACACTTACTTTCTCAACCCATACCAAATTAAAATTAATGGGCAGATAGTTGAGCGAGCTCGGAAAAAAAAAAAATGGGAAGATTTCTCTTATTTCCCTGCTGCTAAGATTACGTAGGCTATACAAGATTTCTCCATGTTCACACAATCTGCTCTGGCTTTGATAATATTTTTCATCTCTATTTGCTCATTTTGATTATCAAGTATAATTTTTATGACATTAGAAAAGCTGCCACAATTAATTGCGTTTTTTACCACCCACTCTCCCACGCCACAATAAAACCACTCCTCTGCAGCTGAGCAGAAGGCTCCTCACTTTATCACCCCAAGGTTGTAGATGAGACTGGAGATGTGAAAGAACAAATAGACAGTGCATGCTGCAGGGAAAAAGTGGAAGTGTTCAATACAAGCAATGCTTTTGCTCTGAGATTATCCTCCAAATACTAAAGCACTGCAGAGACATAAAGCTGCCTACTTCCAGGCAGACCTGAGCACTAATTACATAGGTGGAATCCCCTTGTCTTTCTTAAAAGATAAATCAATTGCAGAAATAAACAGCACAACCATGCAGAGGCACAGTGAGCTATTGGCATTCATCGGCTGAAATCCATCGGCACACAATATGGATCAGCTTCAGCAAACCTCATTCCTTAACCAGCTCCGTTCAAATGGCAGCCGTCAGATTATTTATAATTACCGTTATGACTATCATTGGCAGTTTGTAATTAACTCTTCCGCCACTTCGCCAAAGAAAATGTCACGTGGATATTATAGCCTTCCTCTGGCTTCGCAATTCGCAACTCTTCAATTCTTTTGTCTCACACCTTCCGTCTTTTCATCTCTGGATCAACGGGTCGGGTTGATTGATTTTAAGGTTGATGGAAGGAGTGAATGACGGAAAGAAAATCTGATGCTTCAGCGTTGGGGGCGGGGGGGGGGGGGCCGTGATTAGACGATGGGGGGGCCCCACAGTTCGGCGGTGGGGGACCACAGTTCGGTGAGGGCGGGGGGGGGGGGGGTATGGGCAACCGTCTGTCTATTCAAATCCCTGAATTTGCCAGGCTTTGTCCTTTCCCTCCACTGATCCAGCTTTCTATCCCCACCAGCCCTCCACGCCACCTACAATCAGTCTGAGAAGGGTCCCAACCTAAAATGTCACCCATCTAAGTTCTCAAGAGATACTGCCTGACCCGCTGAGATGCTCCAACACTGTTGTTTTTCGTAAAGCAGCTTCTGCAGTTCCTTTTTCTGCATGCGAATATTAAGACAGAGCAGAAAGATTGCAACTGCAAACATCAGCAGTCCTACATTAGGGAGGACACAATTTCTATTAATGCTATGCCTTTAATGTGGTAAAGTATCCCAAAGCATTTCCCCACGAGGAGATGTTAGGACAGGTGACCGAAAGCTTGTGTTTTATTTATTTATTGATTCGAGGGATGTAGAACATTGGTGTCAAGGCCAGCACTTGGCCATCGCCAACTGCCCAAGAGGGCGGACAGGAAAAATTTGGAGGGCTGCGGGCATGCGCAGGCAAGTGGCACTGGTTCAGTTGGGAAACTTGGTAGGCATGGATGAATTGGACCGATGGACCCTTTCCTGTGCTGTATAATTCTCAGACTCTAAGGTAAGATAGTGGTGAGCCACTTGCTTGAATCTCACCAGTCTTTGGGTGATGGCACTGCCACAGTGCAGCTGAGCAGAATAATGATGACACAATAATGATAAGCAATGTACTCCCAAGTTAGACTGATGTGAAAATTGAGGGGAAAATCTGTAGGTGGTGGAATCTTGAATCTTGAACAAAACACAAGGTGCTGGAGGAACTCAGCAGGTCTGTGGAAAGGTTTATATTTATTATTGCCACGTGCACTGTGGTAGCTTTGTTTCGCATGCGATCCAATCAGATAACACCGTACAATCAAGTCGCACTCTAGTACAATAAGTAGGGTAAAGGGTAAGATAAAGTGTACAGAATATGGTTCTCAGCATTGTAGCGTGACCCTTCCAGACTGATGGGTTTGGGATGGAAAGGGGGGGGGTTGAGGAAGATGGAAGAGGTGGAGGGGAAAAGACTGGCAAATGATAGGGGATACAAGTAGGCAGTGCGATTGACAGATGGATAGAGTAATGTGACAAAGGCTAGTGAATAGGAGAGAAAGTGTCAGATGAGGGAAGAAGAGGAGGGGTGAAGTGCAAAGTCAGAGAGGGCATTAGCTCAAAACAAAAGATGCGAACAATTCCGTTTTTTCTCACATCTTACTGGAACCGGAGTTTACTCTCAAATCATTCATTCACTGAACAGTCAGCAACCTGTGACACTATGTAAGTTTACAATGTTGTATAAATCTAAACCGTTGTTGCTGGTCATTTCATTTTATTTATACAGAGCTTTTCTTGCTGTTCTGTCATCTCTCCAATATCCCTTCTCCAGATCGACTTTTCTCATTCAATTCTTTTTACTCATTTTGTCGTAGTTACTGATTTTCCATCAGACTGCAGTTCGTGAACTTCCTCCCGAGGCACCAGAACTGAAACACAACCTAGTTTTCACATCCTTCAACGGCAAAGTGAAGATGTTGCAGATTCCTCCTCTTCAGAATCTGTTTCATCACCATCTAAGCCATCATCTGCCAAGCTTACCCTTTCTCAACTTAACAATCCTGTTGGCCTTCCTACCTCGAGAAGAATTTCCACCACGTCCTTCATCTCTGAAGCTCAACTTGCTTGCAACAACCATTAACTCTATAGAAAAATCAATTTTGCCTCAAACCCAAACTGTGTCTAAAAAACAGGGGCACAAGAGACTGCAGATGCCGGTTCGGGATGAAGGCCTCGACCCAGAATGTTGATTATCCACTTCCCTCTACAGGTGGTGCCTGACCTACTGAGTTCCTCCAGCAGCTCTCCATTTTTGCTGCATCTGTAAAGTAGCTCTTACACTCGGCACAATACCAAAAAATAAATTTTAAAAATTACATTGGACAAACAACTTTTTTCCCCCCCCACTTCTAACGTCCTATATATTCCCTCCTCTCCCCACCACCACTACACCCGCGACAATCTCTCTTGATAAATTAGATAATCACAATTCACAAACATTATTCATTTGTTTCACCGAAATGATTTACCTCATCACAATACACTATCGATTATTTTCTTGGATATCAAGCTGCAGAACTTGGTACTCTGCTCAATTCTCTTCCCTCTCACAATCTGCAAAGATGTCAAACAAACTTGGAGTCATCCAATTGTTAATTATTAATTAACCTCCCATGTTCTCTTTTCAGCTCTAGTGTTCATGCCATATCATAGGTCTCTGTGCCCCAAGCTAGTTTAACAATGAAAACAAAAATCAATGCATGATTCATTGCTGAATTGCTACAATCCTCTCAACATTTTAGCTCAATACATCCTCAGAAGCTCCATTGAAAAAAAAAGAAGAATCAATTCATTCAAGAACAACCACCATTGCCATTGACTCAGTGTCATGCAGGATTTAGACACAAAGAACTGCAGGTGCTAGTTGACAAAAAAAAGACATAAAATGCTGGAGTAACTCAGCCGATTAGGCAGCATCTCTGGAGAACATGGATATGCAACATTTCAGAATGGGACTTTTCTCTAGAAAGATTGTGGTGGGAGGTGAGAGAAGGATAAAGTCTGGCGAGTGATAGGTGGATAGAGGCGAGGAAAGATTGAGTGGCAGATGATTGGACCAAGGCAAGAGATGAAAAGACAAAATATCTGAGATGGATAGAAGAGGTGCAAAAAGAGAAGTCAGAGGAAGCTATATAGGTGGAACGGGGCAGGGGGATTAAAAAAAGGGAGAAATGGGTGCAAATCACTGTAGGACAGGAGGAAAATGAAGGGGGAGGGGTGATTCTAGGTTTGTTACCTAAAATTGGAGATTTCAATGTTCATATTGTTAGGTTGTAAGGTACCCAAGTGGAATATAAGGTATTTCAGGTAGACACAAAATGCTGGAGTAACTCAGCGGGACAGGCAGCATCTCTGGATAGAAGGAACGGATGCAGTTTTGAGTCGAGACCCTTCTTCAGACGGAGAGTCAAGGGAAAGGAGGCACAGAGATTCGGAAAGGCAAGGTGTAAAAACGAGACAACGAATGAAATTCAAGGAAAATGTAGAATAGATCAATGTTAGCTGGGAGAAGTTGACAACGAAGCATACAGAGATAACATTTAGTCAGGAGGACAGTCAGACGGTTTGAAGTTAGAGAAGTCAATATTCATACTACTGGGGTGAAAGCAAAATATGAGGGTCTCCTCGATATCCCGCAGCTCCGCTCTTGCTCCCCCTCGCCCCATTCGTAACAAGGACAGAGTCCCCCTTGTCCTCACCTTCCACCCCATCAGCCATCGCATACAGCATATAATCCTCTAACACTTTTGCCACCTCCAACCAGATCCCACTACTGGCCACATCTTCCCATCTCCACCCCTTTCTGTTTTCTGCGGAGACCATTCCCTCAGAAACTCCCTGGTCAACTCACCCCTTCCAACCCAAACCACCCCCTCCCCAGGTACTTTCCCCTGCAACTACAGGAGATGCAACACTTGTCCCTTTACCTCCCCTCCTCGATTGCATTCAAGGACCTAAACAGTCTTTCCAGGTGAGGCAGAGGTTCACTTGCACCTCCTCCAACCTCATCTACTGTATCCGCTGTTCCAGGTGTCAACTTCTCTACGTCGACGAGACCAAGCGCAGGCTCGGCAATTGTTTCGCTGAACACCTCCGCCTAGTCAGTCTTAACTTACCTGATCTCCAGGTGGTTCAGCACTTCAACTCCCCCTCCCATTCCCAATCTGACCTTTCTGTCCTGGGCCTCCTCCATTATCAGAGCGAGGCCCAGCACAAATTGGAGGAACAGCACCTCATATTTCGCTTGGGTAGTTTACACCCCAGAGGTATGAACATTGACGTCTCTAACTTCAGATAGCCCTTGCTTTCTCGCTCCATCACCTCCACCTTCCCAGTTCTTCCACTAGTCTTACTGTCTCAGACTACATTCTATATTTGTCCTGTCCCCTCCCCTGACATCAGTCTGAAGAAGGGTCTCGACCTGAAACGTCGCCCATTCCTTCTCTCCAGAGAAGTTGCCTGACCCGCTGAGTTACTCCAGCATTTTGTGTCTACCTGGAATTCCTTAATCTGCAGTCAAACCAGAATTTGCAGTTCTTTCCAAGACAATAAGAAATTGCATATCTCCTTGGGTGAAGATCGGACTTTTCAGAAACATGAGGCTTGGAAGTGGAGTGTGGCTCCAGAACATGCTGACCCTGGAAAAGGATCAACCGACAATCATTTCACTCTTTTACTGGTGAATAACTGTACTCGTGTACAGTACGATATGCCTGGGTAGCACAGAGAACAAGGTTTTCACTGTATCTCTGTACGTGACAATAATAAACTGAACTAAACACAAGGATAACATTTCATTGACTACAAGGCATAAATGTCATCTTTAGCTGCGACTACAGTGCATGGTACTTTCTTGCATATCCTTCTCGCAGAAACTCACAGTTGAGTTAACCACACATTCTCGCCCATCAATTCTTTCCCAGGCCTGATGAAGGCCCGGGAACTGAAACACTGAACTGTTGATCTATTCCACATATGCTGCCTGAACAACTTGGTCTTTGCAGGATTTTCTATTTTTATTTCACATTTGCAGCATCTGCAGTATTCATGGGACCGCACAGTGGTGCGGTGGAAGAGTTGCTGCCTTAGTGCCAGATATCTGACTCTGGGTGCTGTCTGCACGGAGTTTGTACATTTCCCCTGACTGCGTGGGTTTTCTCTGGATGCTCCGGTTTCCTCCCACAATCCGAAGACGTACATGGTTGTAAGCTAAGTGGCTTCTGTAAATTGTCCCTAGTGTCCCTAGTGTGCAGGATAATGCTAGAGTACGGGAGACCTCTGGTTGGCATGGACTCGGTGGGCCGAAGGACCCGTTTCCGCGCTGTATCTCTAAAGTCTAGCAGTTTTTTTAATTTTCATCTCGTCTGGCATCCATTTCTTGCAATGTCTTCTTGTAGCTCCACTGCCTTCTTACTCGATGCACAGAAGCTTCCATAGTTGTTTAAAGATTTGTCCCTCTCTTAAAATACTGCATTGGTTCAAAGTTCACATTCAATTAGCTTGAAAATGCAAAACTGTTGATGCAGGAAATGTGAAATAAAGAGAAAAAAATGCGACAACCTCTGGGGTAAAAAAAAGTTTTGATAAAGGGTCTTTAGCCTAGAATATTAACTTTCTGTTACTGTCCACAGATGCTGTCTGAACTGTTGAGGGCTTTGAACATTTGATTATATTTCCAGGTAGCTTGTGTTCAGTTCCACTCCAGTACATACTTCAGGCAGACACTTCCGAGGAAGTCCCATTCTTCAGCTGTAATGTTCAGGACTCGATTCTTTGTTTAAAGTTCATATTTTCAACAACGTATCAACATGACACGTTTCATTGCCTTGCTCTTCCAGGTGAAAGTGAAATATTTTTTATACCACCTGTACAGCCCTCCAACTGTAAACTGCTGTTAACTTCCACTCTTCCCTTACCCATTTAATCTTTTGATTTAATGGGCAATAGGAAAACTTCACGGCATTGCCAATTGTCTTACTATTCGTCTCAGGCACAACTGACGTAAGCACAGGTTTTTCTCCAGTTATTAAATGTTTTCAGTTGTTGTTTAAGTCAATACATGGGATGCATCACCCCCAAACGATCCGATTCTGTGGAAACCAAGTCAAATAACGTCACGCCAAATATCACACACACTTTCCAAATTTTAACAATCCAGATTTCTGACGTCTCTCAAGGTTGAGCCAAATCAAATTTATTACTGCAAGCAGACTTTCTGTTCCTGCTAAACATTATTTCTTGACGGTTCATGATGTACAACTGACTCGTACCTTAAGCCATACAGCTCATCTATTCCCATTAATGTCCAGTCAATCGGCTATATTTTCATCTCATTCTCTCCAAAGACTTCAACCCACGCTAAGATATAATTTGCCTTTTCGGAGAGAAGGGAAATATTTGTTACTCACTAGACCATGCAATATTATTAGAAAGCTATTCACCAACTGATCGGAATCAGGGGCACATTAGTCAGTAAATGGTGTTAGGTAAACTGTTGGAACTGAAGGCAGATAAATCCCCAGGGCCTGATGGTCTGCATCCCAGATTACTCAAGGAGGTGGCCCTAGAAATCGTGGATGCATTGGTGATCATTTTCCAATGTTCTATAGACTCTGGATCAGTTCCTGTGGACTGGAGGGTGGCTAATGCAACCCCACTTTTCCAAAAAGGAGGGAGAGAAAACAGGGAATTATAGACCAGTTAACCTAACATCAGTAGTGGGGAAGATGCTTGAGTCAATTATTAAAGATGTAATAAAATCTTTAATTAAATTAAAGTTAATTTAATACAAATTAAAGTGCATTTAGAAAGCAGTGACAGGATCGGTCAAAGTCAGCATGGATTTATAAGGGGGAAATCATGCTTGACTAATCTTCTGGAATTTTTTGAGGATGTAACAAGTACAATGGATAAGGTAGAGCTAGTGGATGTGGTGTATCTGGAATTTCAAAAATCCTTTGAAAAGAGATTTGTGTGCAAAATAAGAGCATATGGTATTGGGGGTAGGGTATTGCCATGGATAGAGAACTGGTTGGCAGACAGGAAGCAAAGAGTAGGAATTAGCAGGTCATTTTTAGAATGGCAGGCAGTGATTAGTGGGGTGCCATAAGGCCCAATGCTGGCACCCCAGTCATTTACTATATATTAACAATTTTGACGAGGGAATTAAATGTGACATCTCCAAGTTTACGGATGACACAAAGCTGGGTGACAGTGTGAGCTGCAAGGAGGATGCTGTGAGGCTGCAGGGTGACTTGGATAGGTTGGGCGAGTGGGCAGATGCAGTATAATGTGGATAAATGTGTGGTTATCCACTTTGGACACAAGAACGAAGGCAGATTATTATCTGAATGGTGTCAGATTAGGAAAAGGGGAGGTGCAATGAGACCTGGGTGTCCTTGTATATCAGTCACTGAAAGTAAGCATGTAGGTACAGTAGGCAGTGAAGAAAGCAAATGGCATGTTGGCCTTCATAGCGAGAGGATTTGAGTTTAGGAGCAAGGAGGTCCATCTGCAGTTGTGCAGGACCCTGGTGAGACTGCACCTGGAGTATTTTGTGTAGTTTTGGTCTAATTTGAGGAAGGACATTCTTGCTATCGAGGGAGTGCAGCGTAGGTTTAGCAGATTAATTTCTGGGATGGCGAGACTGACAAATGAAAGAATGGGTCGACTGGGCTTGGAATTTAGAAGGATGAGAGGTAAACATTTAAAATCCTTAAAGGAAAGAAAGGCTAGATGAAGGAAAAATGTTCCCGATGCTGGGGAAGTCCAGAACCAGGGGTCAAAGTTTAAGAATAAGGGGAAGGCAATTTAGTACTGAGATGAGGAAAACGTTTTCACCCAGAGAATTGTGAATCTGTGGAATTCTCTGCCACAGAAGACAGTGGAGGCCAATACACTAGATGTTTTCAAGAGAGTGTTAGATTTAGCTCCTCGGGCTAACGGAATCAAGGGATATGGGGAAAAATCAGGTACGGGGTACTGATTTTGGATGATCAGCCATGATCATATTAAATGCCGGTGCTGGCTTGAAGGGCCGAATGGCCTACTACTGCACCTATTTTCTATGTTTCTACACTTCCTTGTGTATCTGTCCAATTCTGCCATGACTCCATTAATGCTACTTGCAAGAGCCACAATCTCACTACTCCCACCACACAACAACTAGTAGCCTGCTTTAATGATAGCTACCCCATCTACAACCATTCACTCACTCCACCATTGACACGCAGTAGCATCTCCAGAATGCACTGCAGCAACTCACCAAGACTCAGCACCTTCCAAACTCAATAACTCTACCAGGTAGAAAGCACAAAACACACACTTCCTGAAAGTCGTTGTCCTCCGAGCCAAACAACACCCTGACTTGGAAATATTTTTCTTTTATACCCAGGGCAGACCCAACCATCACACTCGCTTTGCCACAGAGGTCACATTAAAAGCCAAGTAAGTCAAAATAGATCTTCTCCTGCATATCATCATGCATTGAAGACAGCAGGAGGTACAGCTGACTGCAATCTCTTACATTTGATGGTACATTAACAATGCCCAGCTTCTTTCTCCATCCACCTTACCCACCCCAAATAATTAATTAATTGATACCCCATTTATTTTTAAACATGTGTTGAATATTCTGAGGTCAGGAGGCACACTTAAGAATTACAAAGCTCTCTGTATTCCATTCCAAACTAAAGGGCTGTGCATCTACAAATTACAGGAAACTGCACTTTGTGACATACAACAAACTGCACAAAGTGAAGAGAGACGGCAATACTGAAATACTATAATTGCACGGTCAGATACTTAGTCCTGCATTCAATGAGTTTCCATGAAGCAATTGGAAGTTTCAAAATGGAAGCTGGTGTTCATTTAGTGGGCTTGTGGAAGAGACAAGACAACCTTCCACAGATCTCCAGGACCCCGCGGGGGCCAGTCATGGGAGACAATGACAGGCCCAGTCTAAACAGATGGTGTATGCACTTGCTCACACACTGGGAGCAATGACTTTACCACAATGACAGAAGGACAGCATCACTAGCCAATGTAAAGTGACCGGGTGAGAGTTTCCTATCTCTCTCACAACATGTCCATGGAAGTACGAGTGTGTTTAATTATATAGATAGATCATAACTACAGCACGCCACAGAATCCTCCTTTCTGTGGGAATTAGGCTTTCCACTGCAAATGATCACAACTACAAATTACTCTATTATAACACAGCTGTATACCTAGTTCAAGCGGACACCCAACTGGCAGATATGTAACCATGAATAAGCTTTTTTTTGTACATATTTAAAACCACTATCACCAAGGCTGAATCTAAATAGAACAGCTTACTATCACAACTGCTCGTAAGATACAAGTCTTTCGTGCAAGATGGCAAATTTGGGAATTGGTTGTGGTTCAAAATTATTCTTTTTGTTAGTCACAACGGGTTATATTCTGAGACCATCTCTAAATTTCAGATAAAAACTATTTAGAGCAGATTGTTTAACAGATCATTTGATATTCTGCAGCGGAATTGGAGCGACCAGCTTTAGACTTGAGATACAACGTGGAGGCAGACCCTTCGGCCCACTGAGTCCTCGCCAACCATCGATCATCCCGTATACTAGCACAATCCTGCACACAATAGGGACAATTTACAATTGTTTTTTTGTTTTTTAAATGGAAGCCAATTAAATTACAAACCCCACGCCTTTGAAATATGGGCGGAAACCCGGAGAAAACCCACATGGTCAAAGGGAGAACGTACAAACTCCTCCCACACAGCACTTGTAGTCAGGATCGAACCCAGGTCTATGGTGCTGTAAGGAAGCAACTCCACCGTTGCCCAACCGGGCAGCCCCAAAGCTGTGTGTGAGAAAGTAGTGGCCGGTAAATTTCACTCTACACCCCACCCATTCCGCGGCAGCCTCTTCACCTTATTCCAGCCCCCCCACGGGATTCATTGTTTCAACTGCGTCTTCCACACAGAAAAACCAAGACGTGCGATGTGTAACGAATGCGAGGTGAGTAGTGAGACACAAATCAAATTTTATTTACATAATGTCTTTAGTAAGAATTATATTGAGTAAAATGGCACATTTATACTTCATCTTATAGACATTCCAAAGTGCTTTATTGCGAGGCTGAGAACAGAGCAGTCAATTTGTTTGCACAAACTGCAATGTGATAAATGATCAAATAATCTATTTTGGCGATATTGATTAAGAATAAATAGTGACCAGCTCATAATTCATCAGCTCCAACCGTCATACTAGACACTGCTCCTTTCATAAGAATAAAATCAAAAAAGTGCAGATGCTGGAATTTACAAAGTGAAAATAGAAATCGCTGGAAAGACCCAGTGGTCAGGAGCAGCTGTTAACATTTCAGGTTAAAGACCTTTTGTCAGAACTTAAGCAGTGGAAAAACAAGTCAGTTGTTTTTGGCATTTGCAAGAGATGGTGGGGCAGGGATGAAGAGTGCGGATGGAATCTCTCGGATAGACCAGGCCAGACCCTCTTCACACCACGCACTGGACAACAAGAGTTAGCCTTGTTAGCAATGCCCACATCCAAAATAAAATCAACAGTTTACTCCAAATCATCTTTACATAGAGACTGGTTAAAGTGTGACCATTTCTATTGCATTGTGGTTGAGGAGAAGAACAAATATAGCTTTCAGGGAAAAACCATAAGACATAAGAGCAGAATGAGGCCATTGGGCCATGGTTCATCTATCGTTTCCTCTCAACCTGATTTTCCTGCCCTCTGCCTTTACTAATCAAAATAGCAAGTAAAAAGAGGGGATAAGGAACGGGATACAGATACACTGGAGACTGCAGAGTCTGGAATCTTGCGCAAAAAACAAAGTACTGGAGGATCTCGGTGGGTCAGGTAACATCTGTGGCAGCAGAGGACAACGTTTCAGGTCAGGACCTTTTTTTGACGCGTCTAACCCATTGGGTTCCTCCAGCACCTTGGAGGACATGCTGATCTGGTCTGGGGAAAGCAGGTGGGAGAGAGTTGGTGTGGAGGTGTACAAACATTGTGCTGGAAAAAGACAGTGGTTCGAGCAGCAGGGGGGAAAGAGTTGTTGACATTTTACAAAGTTGACAAAATCCTGCATCGACAAAGAGTGGAGAGTGAAAATGATTGATATAAAGAGGTGAGGAGTGGTAGTGGGTGGAACAGTGGTAGAGTAGCTGCTTAACAGTGCCAGAGACCCAGGTACAATCCTCACTATGGGTGCTGTCCATACGGAGTTTGCATGTTCTCCCTGTGACCACATGAGTTCCCTCCGGGTGCTCCCGTTTCCTCCCACACCCCAAAGAAGTGCAGGTTTGTAGGTTAATTTGCTTCTCCAAATTGCCCCGATGATGTAGGATGCAAAACTGGGATAACATAGAACTAGCATGCAGGTGATCAAAAGTCGGCGCGGACTAAATGGACTTAAAGGCCTGTTTCCACGCTGTATCCCAGAACTAAAGTGAGACCGATCAGTGGGTGAACCAAGGAGAGGCAAAGGATGATGCTCAGATGGAGTCAGATAGGGGAGGGAGGGGTGGAGTTGGAAGACAAAGGCAGTTGGATGATAATGGAAGTAGGTAGAATGCAATGGAAGTAGATAGAAAAATGGCAGATAGAGCCAGATAGAAGGAGGGGAGGGTGATGGAGATGACATCTGGGTGGGCAATAAGCAGGAACATGGAGAACTGCCAGTGCTGGAATCTGTGAAGGATGGTTCCAATAATGTGAACCACTGGGTAAAGAGATGGAGCTGATGGAGCCACACCAGATTGGGGAGGGAGAATTGGGCAGAGGACAAAATGTGTGGAGGAAGATGGATGGAATCAGGAGAAGGAGAGGACAGAAGGGGTGACCGGAGGTGGAGGATGAGGGTGTGGGTAATGGAAAGGAGGCAAAACTAAGGACTGGGGTTGCTCAGTCAAAGACATAAAATTGTTGGAGTAACTCATGTTTCGTCACCTATCCGTGTTCTCCAGAGATTCTGCCTGACCCATTGAGTTACTCCAGCATTTAGTGTCCTTCCTTGGTAAACTAGCATCTGTAGTTCCTTTTTTTATACTGGAGTTGAACAGCCTACTTTGTGCTGTAGATTATCAAATAACAGAACTTATAAACGGAAGCAGACCATTCAACCCATACACCTCCACAATCAGCTATTGTTCCCTGCTGAACACCAACACGACAGCCAGGTACATTTTAACGCGCGACAGAGGTTTGTTTCTTGCCTTCACCGCTCTCTCCGAAAACAGATTCAGAGCTCTATCGTCCTTCGCATTAAAGGAACTAAAAGTTGAGTTTTGTTCAAACTTGTAACCTCAAATTCATTGATGATAACAATAAGATGAAGTGCGCAACTGAGCAGAGATTAACAGGGGATGAGACAAGTTCAGTCGGGTTCAATCAATGCCGGCGCTGGGCTTTGCCTGTTGCTGCACAGGCTGATACATGCAGAGCTGATACCTTCAGCACGGGAAACAAAGGGAGAAAAAAACAAGCACTGTTGTAAATTTCAGATTCCCTGAGGCGACCAACCACAATAAATAATCCTAGATGCACCCCCGCCCCCCCCAATAAATGATCCAAGATTCCCCCCCACCCCCAATAAATAATCCAAGATTTCCCCCCTCCCCAGAAGATGCGCCCTTCTAGTTTCCAACTGGCAACTTCTGCCCAAACCCGGGAGTCGTGGGTTCCAACTACAGTAACTCTCAACCCAGCTCCACCCTCAGTACCACTGCACCTCACGACTGTCCCCTCTCTACCCGGGTCAGGTGCTCAAATCTTTGCAGCAATAGCATTTCTCCTTTTCCTTCCCTTTAGTCCTTCTACAATGATTTGAAATCCACATCTCTCTATAAATCCTTTGATCCTATTTATTTAGGTCTGTATAATTTCATAGTTCCTAAATTTTATATGGAGGCAAATAACTGCAGATGCTGGAATCTTAAGTCAAAACACAAAGTGCTGGACAAACTCAATATGTCAGGCAGCGCCTGTGGAAGGAATAGGTAGACAACATTTTGGGTCGGGACACTTCTTCAAAATAAAGAGAGATGGGAGCAGGACAAACCTGGCAAGGGATCTTCCCATTACTTGCCAGTCTTTGTCTCGCCCCATTTTTTTTCCAGCTTTCTCCCTCCCATTATAGTTAGCCTAAAGTAGAGTCCCGCAACCTAAACTTCAACTGTCCATTCCCTCCAGAGATGCTGCCTGACCCGCTGAGTTCCTCCAACACTGTTTTATTCCTAATTTTATATATCACACTTCCTCTGTTGGATATAGAGATTTACCCCATTCTTTCTTCATATTTAAAGTTCTGCGAGCCTGGCAACATCCATTACTCTCCTCATTCTCACATCCTTCCCATACTGTGGTGACCAGAACTGTACACAGTGTCTGCAGTGACCTAATGGATGCTTCGTACACTTCTGATGTTACCCACCTGCTCTGAGAATCAACGCATGGCTAACAGTTGAAAGTGCCCCAATTCATAAACTGCCACATAACATTTCAAAGTACTCTACAGACAGATCCTCGGGGTTCAGATTGCTACAAGTTGGAAGGGGTACAATATTTGGTACAATATAGTTTTTAAAAATTGCTTCCTAAAGGCAAACATTATAATTTTGTTCATGAAACCTATCAATTACTGAAGTGTTTCCCTGCAGGAAGACAATATTTCATCTGCAGCTTCTGTTTTAAGTTAATTAAGACTTTCTAAAATTACCGAAACACAAATGATTTCTCATCATCTAGACGATTAAAATGGCAAGAAATTGTTAAAGTTTAAGAGTATTTTATTTAAAACAGCTGAAATTATAGAAGCAATTCAGTTTTTAAAAACGATGCTACCTAAATTAGTTTAAGTGAGGGAGAAATTGCTTGGCAAGGTTTAAAGGAGGGAAGCAGCAGGCTTCTGCTGCAGTTATATGCATCATGCTACATTTTCTGTCTGGCTCCAGACAGCCTAGCCAAACAATAAAACACTTGGGGTGGGACTTCCCACACTCCAGCTTGTTTATCCAAAGTAAATAAACAGTAAGATAATATTTCCTACCCGCTGACTGACCAAAAAAATCAGACGGGTCTAAGTATAAAACTGATACCACTAATTAAACCCAAATTAAAAACATCCCTTCTCCCACCTCTCCCAAATAAATCACAATCTTGCTGTTATGTAGGCTGCGCACTCCTATTTCTACACTTTGCCTTCTGACTACTTTCTGAATACAGTTTAAAATTAGAGATCAGTTCATCTATCAGATACCAAATCTTAAACACACGCTTTCCATTCATATCGTATAATTTAACTATCAACCCAAGGAGACTTCCGCAGACTGGGAATCTAATAATAGAATTATTTCTAGACTTCCATTTTTTTTTCCTGAGTAGTTGAGAGTGTTTCCTGGTTCCTTCCTGCTGCCGGACAAATGGAAAGTTAAGCCCCAGAACTAACTGCAGTGACGTGAAAGGTCATTTAAAAACCATCGCAATTGCCATAAGCATTTTTCTAAGCTGGGTTGATGCTAGCTAGACTGATCAGAAGGAATTTAAAAACACGCATTAGCATCGAAAAGCAATCTTCTAAAGACAAATAATGCATTTTTGTTCAAATTGCAATGAGAAACGAGCAGTAATGCAGATGTTCACACCAACCCTGGCGCCTCTTTGAGATATGAATACAGTCGAAAATGGAGGGTCATCTTTATTCTTCACATGCTGCTGCAAAATTTCTAGTCATTATACAAAACAGAGTGGGAAGTACGACAGGGTGACCAGTGCGGTAAATGCAGATGTACATGCTCAGACTGAAGATATGCTACAAAAAGCTTTTCACTGTACCTCAGAACACATGACAATAAACTAAACTGAACTGAGATCCTTCAGTCTGAACAAGGGACCCAACCCAAAATGTCATCCGTACATACCATGACTGGATTCGTCAACCCAAAGCGTCATCCGTACATTCCCTGACTCCCCGCTGAGTTCCTCCAGCACTTTTGCGTTTTGCTTATGGATGCTGGTACTGTGGCTCATTAGCAGGAAATTTACACTAAAATTAATAATGCTAATGCTGGTTTGCTTAAGGCATAGAGTTATTTAGAAGGAACTCAGGCCCTCCAGCCCAACCCGTCCATGCCAGTCACGTTGCACATTAAAGCTGACCCCATCTGCCTGCAATGGGCCCATATCTCTCCAAACTATTAAAACTAAATAGTATATCTATTTAGTTTTAATAGATATACAGCCTGGAACAAGGCCCTTTGGCCCACTTAGTCCATGCCGGCCAGCGATCACCCGTACACTAACTTTATTCCTACTCATTAGGAACAATTTTACAGAAACCAATTAACCTACATGTCTTTCTTGGAATGTTGGAGGAAACCAGAGCACCCAGAGAAAACTCACAGGGAGATCATACAAACAACACCCGTAGTCAGGATCAAACCCAGGTCTCTGACGCTGTACCAATACCACTGCGCTACCCATCTTTTATCTACCTGTACATAATCCATATCCTTCATTCCCTGCATATCCATATGCCTATCCAAAAGTCACAAAGGCCACGATCATATCTGCTTCAACCACTAACCCCGAAAGTGTGTTCCAGGTACTCGTCCCCCTCTGTGTAAATGGTTCTGACTGTCCACCCTATCTATGCCTCTCAGAGGCAGCACAGTGGCACCGTTGATGCCTTACAGCACCAGAGACCCGGGTTCGAACCCGACTACAGGTGCTGTCCGTACGGAGTTTATACGTTCTCTTGTGACTGCGTGGGTTTTCGCCATGTGCTCCAGTTTCCTCCCACTCTCCAAAGATGTACAGGTTTGTAGGTTAATTGGCTTTGGTAAAATTGCAAATTGTCTCGAGTGTGTAGAATACTGCAAGTGTGTGGGATGATCACTGGTTGTCACGGATTCAGTTCGCCAAAGGGCCTGTTTCCGCCCTTTATCTCTAAAGTCTAAATACTTCTATTGAGTCTCCCTGCAACCTCCCAAAGTTCCAGTGAAAACAATCCAAGTCTGCCCATTTCTGTAGCTGATCCCTATCCGGTTGTATATTTGGGCAGCCTTCCTCAGTCTGCAACCGCAGCAATCTTGGTATCATCTGCAAATTTACTAAATAATCCATTTACATTTACCTGCAAGTAATTTATATATCACAAACAGCAGCAGTCCTAGCATTGTTCCCTTCGGAACTCCCTTTGCCCGCACTTTTTTAAAATTGCAGTTTCCTTGGATATATGTGCATTTGCTCTACCCCTGCCACTCCTGACTTTATACACCTCTCAGATTATCCCTTAGTCACCTTCACTCCGAAGAATAAAGTCCCAACCTTCCCATCTTTCCATATAGCTCAGGGCCTTGAATCCTAAAATACTTGTTTAAATCTTTTGTGCACTCTTTCTAGCTTAATGACATATTTCCTATCGCATGGTGATTAAAACTATACACAATACTCATGGTGCAACTTCACAGACATTTTCTTGAATTATACAGGTACTTAACTATCAAAATAGTATACTGATTCGTTTTCCAGAATCATCATTTCCAGCAACGTTTGGACTAGTGCTCAAAATAAGGTTTTCGCCAGATATGCAAAAAAAATCGCTGGAAAATCAAGAAGTGGATGACTTATTTTGCAGTAAACACTACATTTCCATGACTTCATATCATGAGTCTCTATGTAGACGTTTTAGTTTCAACCCTCAAAACAAGTCACTTGGATGCAGCGAAATACTGCAAAGAATTCAGTATACTTTAAGGAAACTCTGTGGATGTTTGTATTCTTTAAATTTCTTACAACTTCGCACTAAATCTACATTTTCAACATAGCTGCCTCCTAATGGCATGTGTGTGTGTTTAGCATTGCCGAGGTTAAAACACGAGCAGGACTTCGGAATGTTTTACTTTGGTCTCACTGCCATAAAGCTATGCTTTGCGGAGCAACCTGTACACTTCGTGTTATTTGTAAAAGACTGGAATAACATGCACTGATATAAAGTACGAACATCTCCTAGCCAGACGCCTACGACCCACACTGCTGCAAGATGATTGAACATCCAGGATCGAACCGCCTGTGGGACAGGTTATTGGAACAAATAAGTCGACCCGCTCCATGTGAAACCGGACCGAGCTCTGCACAGACAATAACTGTGACTTTATTGACAAAATTCTCACCAAAGCCCAAGAAGTTTTGTCGAGGCGTTCGCCGGCGGCTGTGAGTGTGAGGAAAAGTTGGGGGCAGTGAGGTTCCTGAGGTTCCTTACCTGAGCGGCGGCGGCCCAGGCGATCGGCTCGCTCTCTCCCCCTCCCCGGCTCCTCACTCAGTCACACCCCGCCTGCGAGGCGCGTTTACCCCGGGACGTAGCAACACAAGGAAGAGGCGGCGCAGCAGCACCACGACAACGGCGACGCACTAGCTCCACCACCAAGACGGCCGCGCTGCTCCTGCTGGCGCCACCACCGCCAGCAAACCCCTCCCCCATGACGTTCCGCAAATGCCCCTCAACCAAACTCGCTGGCGCCAATCACAAAGAAGGGGACGGGCGCGTCCTTTTGATCGACGGCACTAATACACCAGTCAGAGAGGCGGCTGGCGGCATCTACGCTTGCTGACTGGTCCGTGCCGAACTGGACAGCGTTGTCCCGCCTACCGCGCCTCCCTATTGGCCGGCTCTCCCTAACTTGATGCCTTCAAAGTCCCGCCTCTGTGTCCGTGATTGACGGCCGCGCCATCCAATGGGACGCGGGTCCGGCCGCAGCGCGGGGCTCTTGACTTGCCCGGCTCCGACCGGATCGCAGGCGGAGCGCGCGTTCAACCAACCTTGGTTTCTTACGCCGGCGGGGGGGGGCGGGTAAACCTAACCTGATGGGACGGCTGCGAATGACAGCAGGGATGGCCATTGGGGCGGGGGATGCTGGAGGCGGACTAGCCAATAGGGAGCTGCAGGCTGCGCTAAGACCCGCCCTCCGGCCGCCAGCTCGCGCTGACAGTTGACAGTTGGAGCCGGCGGTTGGCGGGCGATAGATCGATCAAAGCGGCGCGCGGGCAGGGGCAGGGGGTCAGTAAAGCCGAGGGCAGGGCCGCGCCGACCCACGCTCCGCACTCCCGATAAACTTTTCATTCAGGATGAAAGCGACCTGATGGTTCCCCTGCATGCCCGCCGCCACTGCTGCTGTGTGAGTGAGGAGGTGAGCCAGCTGGGTAGGTGGTGCAATTGCAGGGGCGCTGGGTGAGGGTGGGGGGACGGGGGGGGGGGGCATCACTCGGCGCGGCCGCATCGCAGGGGCAGCCCGGGTTGGATGTGTGTGGTTGGTGTGCGGCCGGGCTGGTTGGCTGCCGCAGAGCGGTGTGCGGCGCCGGGAGGACGAGGTGGCCGAGTGGTTAAGGCGATGGACTGCTAATCCATTGTGCTCTGCACGCGTGGGTTCGAATCCCATCCTCGTCGGTGCCCTTTTCATTTTAAGTCATAATCCTCATTTTACTCACCATGCATTTTACTACATTCGTTCCCCCTGTATTCGTGCAAAGTTTACAACGGGGGCACTTATCACGCCTCCTCACGTGGATCCACCTGTCACTTGCCAGATCTTGCCCCATCCTTCCCCTCACCTCTCTAGTGCCACAACGAGAGGGCAGTCCTGAACTAACCTTCACGTGGTCCGTCCGCCCTGTTCCGACGAATGCAATCAACCCGGCGTGCACAATCAAATAACATCAAATAGAACAAGTTGTTCTACAACTTTAAGATGTGCACGCCATACGCAAGAAGAAAATGATCCAGGGTAGACAAAAATGCTGGAGAAACTCAGCGGGTGAGGTAGCATCTAGGTAGGAATGTTTCAGCATTTTAAACATCAAGCCTGTAATTTATACCATCAGATTACTTTAATTTAGGTGTCAAATTAAAGAACTTTAATTTGACACCTAATTCACTTTCATATCTTCAGTATTAAAAAAGTTATGGCCATTTTCATACTTGCTATTGCTTTTCCATTGACAACACAAAAGCTGTGATCGAGGACAGTCAAAAGCCCATAACTTTCGTAAAAATTAAGAGAACTGAATGAAATCTTCAGTTATTATAGATTGAAGTATTCTGAAATAAATATAAAACATCTTACTTGGATGACCTGACATTAAAGCATATAATTAGTTACCTAATTGTAGCTAATTACAAAATTGACCGTTGTGACGGAAATAGTAATAAACACCCAGACTGCCTTGAAAATTCAAAAATGTGATATTCTCAAAATCAGAACTTTAATATTATTGTATTATATGCTGTAAGTCTGTAACAGATAGGTAAATAAATTACAATTTCTAGCAATAGACCAAGTCTTTATGGAGAAGCTAGCTAGCTGGTACATTGGCATATCATAATCAGTAGCATCATCATACTCCTCAGATTGTAACCAATAAGCAACTCTGTATACTTTGTTTTTCCACAACTTTTCAATTTTGCCACTGTAAACTACAGGTTTTTGCTCTTCAAACCACGCATGACTAGCCTTTCTGCCCACTACTTTCCCATTAAGAATGTCCTGTAGATCATCACATTTGGAGTAGTACAAATTCGGATAATCTCTGCGAATGCTGTCTAAATCAGTCTCTTTTGCTGGGCATTTGGATTGACAGTTTTGCATTTCTTCTTCGGACACATCTGTTTAAAATGTAAAGGAAAAAAAACACTGAACAGCATTAACAGAAACAAGTTATTATTTGAAGTTTTAGAAAAAAAGGTAGAAATTATAAAGTTAAATGCTGAAACAAATAGTAAATACCCAACAAAAAAATTCATATTCATCAGTTTCATCAAATCAATTGATAACAATACATCTATTGATGCTCCTGATGTAGCTTGGGGTCATCGGGTGTTTCGGGTCTTTCAACATCAAACACCCTCGCCCAGGCGACCCAGCCATGGTTGATCAGACCACGACTTGTGTTCAGCAGGCATTCGCCCCTCCCCATGGACCTTCTCTCCTGATCCAGAGCCATCTCGAGGCCTTCTCTGCTGCCTCTGTGGTGATCTTGATGGCTCTTCTCTTCGCCACTCCGTTGATGCCCAGTACACTCAAGGTTTTGTAGAGCGATTGCCCTGCAAAACCTCTGCAGCCAACCTCGATGGGCATACACCTTGCCTTCCAGGCCTGCATACGGCAGTCTATGACCAGCTCTTCATAATTGGTCATCTTGGTCATCTTCCTCTCGTGGGCCTCCTCCAGACGGTCCTCCCACGGCACTGTCAGTTCCAACAAGACGATGTTTTTGGTCGCCTCTGAGACCAGGAGGATATCTGGCCTCAGGGTGGTCGTGGCAATGTGCTGTGGGAACTTCAGCTGTTTCACCAGGTCTACAGAAAGCTGCCAGTCCTGTGCAGTCGCCAGGATTCCTGACGGACTCCTGGCTGCTGTGGTTCTTGGCAGCTGCACTCCGGCTTTCACGAAGGTGATCATCTGGGTGGTGGGGCGTGCTCGTCTGCAGCTGCTGATTTCCATGCTGATGGCTTCTGCAATGGGTTTAAGAACCTGGTCGTGACGCCAGGTGTACCGGCTATGCCCAAGAGCCTTTGGGCAGCAGCTCAGGGTGTGTTCCAACGTCCCCTTGCCTGAGCATTGCGGGCAATCTGGAGATTCCGTTTTGCCCCAGATGAGAGGTTCGATGGGCTGGGCAGGACATCATACACTGCCTGGACCAGGAACTTGATGCACTGTGGTTCTGCCTGCCAGAGTTCAGTCCATGTGACTTTTCGGTCCATGGCCTGCTCTCATCTTGTCCAGGTTCCCTGCTGCCTCAATCCAACTGCTCTGGTACACCTCTCCTCCGTCCTAACATCCTCCTAGACCAGCCTGCGCCTCTCCTTCCCCTTGGCTTTGTCAAACTGGGGAGTTGGGAAGATTCCCAGGCCAGCTCTTCCCCGAGTCACTGCTCCCACCAGGACTCTGTGGCGTATCCGAGACTACTTGCAGCACGGCTTTGCCAACTCTCCACTTCCTCCCAGTTTTCACCTCCACCCCTGCCTGAGCCACCTTGGAGTCGCTGGAGTACCTGTACAACATCACCTCTCTGGCCCGAGTCACCTTAAACTCCTCCTCCAGGACTTCAGGGCTTTCCATAAAGGCCGATGCTGCTAAGGCTCCTGGGCAGTCCAAGCCACCTCCTGAGAAAGCTGCTGACTTTACTCTCCAATCTCTCTACGATATTGGGACTTCGTAGACATGCAGTGGCCAGAGTATCCTTGGCAGGATACCATGCTGGTAAATCCATTTACCATGCTGGTAAATCAATTAAATTAATCTAAATTCTTTTTCTAGATCTAAACATCTATCCATTTCTTAAGAAGGGGGCTAAAAAATTTTAATTGCCTAAGTATCCAAATAAAAAACTGATCCCATTCACACAAGAATTCACAATATAACATGATTTTTAAATCTCACTGTCATGAACTTATATGCCAAATGGAAGGAATTTAATGTTTCATTCCCGTAAATTAATCTAGAAACATCCACTCTCAATGTAATCAAATTATTATTTTTTGCACAATACATGTGACTAAAACTGTTGTGAATATTTAGTATAAAAATATTGATAGACAATAACACAAAATATAGACGATTTAGGTGCTCTTATGACATGATTGTCCAAAAAAAAGAGAATTTTAATCATCTTGAGAGTGGGTGTTTCTAGAATGTGATCGATTGGAACGTTGCCGTTGCGTAAATTTTAAGCCCATATTGACAGGCAAGATGGCCAATTCGTACGTGGCCTAAATAACATTTTTGCATCGTAAAATTAGACTAAAGCCACCCCAAGAAGCAAGATTATTTGTGACATACACGACTTACCATTTGTTTTGACCTGATATAGCGATCCGTGACGTCGAAGGTGTTGAGGGTATTAGAAGTCGCTTTTTACTTTAATCCAGCGATTATAACTGGGAACGGAAGTCCGATCGATTTTTCTTCATCAATTAGCAGCCCGAGGTAATCCCTTTCTGACAAGCAATACAAATCTGCATTTTAATCCCCCCCCCCCCCCCCCCCCAGCATCTATGGAACAAAGGAAATAGACAACGTTTCGGCTCGAAACCCTTCTTCAGATCTTTGGTCTATTTCCTATTTCCTTCGCTCCATAGATGCTGCCTCACCCGCTGAGTTTCTCCAGCATTTTTGTCTACCTTCGATTTTCCGGCATCTGCAGTTCCTTCTTAAACAAGAAGATCCATCTGTGTAGGAAAGAACTGCAGATGCTGGTTTAAATCGAAGGTAAAAATGCTGGAGTAACTCAGCGGGTCAGGCAGCATCTCTGGAGAGATGTAAAGGGTGACGTTTCGAGTTGAGACCCAGAAGGGTCTTGACACAAAACGTCACCCATTCCTTCTCTCAGAGATGTTGTCTGACCCGCTCAGTTACTCCAGCATTTTGTGTCTATCTTTGGTCTGTAAATGTTATACTCATAGATAACACAATAATCCAAAAAGTTCAATACATTAAAAAAAAATCACCTCTATCAGCTTTCTACCCCTTTACACGGTCCCGACCCAAAATTCCATCTGTCCATTCCTTCCCCAGAGGCAGCCTGATCCGCCGAATTCCTCCAGCACTTTGTTTTTGCCCAGTTTGCTTCAGTTTAGTTTATTGTCACATGTACTGCATACAGTGAAAAGCTTTTGTTGCGTGCTAACCAGTCAGCAAAGACAATATATGATTATTCAATTCAGCTCCTACATGCCACTCAAAAAAAAATCTCCCGTGCCATATCCTTCCTTGGAACCTTAGAGGATAGGCACGGTAGCAACCTCCCTTTCCACTCAAACCATCCTCTCCCCTGGTACTTTCCCTTGCAACCGCAGGAAATGCTATACTTGTCGCTTTACCTTCCCCCTCGACTCCATTCAAGGATCCAAGCAATCTTTCCAGGTGAGGCAGAGGTTCACCTGCACCTCCTCCAACCTCACCTATTGCATCCGCTGTACCAGGTGTCAACTGCTCTACATCGGTGAGACCAAGCGCAGGCTTGGCGATCGCTTCGCCCAACACCTCCGCTCAGTTCGCAATAACCAACCTGATCTCCCGGTGGCTCAGCACTTCAACTCCCCCTCCCATCCGACCTTTCTGTCCTGCGCCTCCTCCATGGCCAGACTGAGTCCCACCGAAAATTAGAGGAGCAGCACCTCATATTTCTCTTGGGTAGTTTACACCCCAGCGGTATGAACATTGACTTCTCTAATTTCAGGTAGTCCTTGCTTCGCCTCTTCCTTTCTCCCCCCCCCCAACATCAGTCTGAAGAAGGGTCTCGACCCGAAACGTCGCCTATTCCTTCGCTCCATAGATGCTGCCTCACTCGCTGAGTTTCTCCAGCTTTTTTTGTCGACCTTCTCTGGAGCTCATTCCATATTCCCGTAACCCTCTGTGGGAAAATAGTGCCCCATAGGTTCCTGGTGTTTAAGAGACTTTTGGATAGGCACGGTTTTGCAAGGAATGGAGAAATATGGATTATGTGCAGTCTGATAGGGGTTGGTCTTGCCATCATGTTTGGCTCAAACATTGTGGGCTGAGGGCCTGTTCTTGTACTGTACTGTTTTATGTTCAACTGCTGCAACTATTAGAAATGAGTAATTTTTTCCTACACATTCTCAGATAAAGTATTTGTCATGGGACCACCACTGACCTTGAAAGGGCATAAGGATGACAATTCTAATAAGGTGCAACAGATTATTCTGCTTGAGTCATCTGAAAAAAAACATTAGTTGATGGATTTTAAATGGCACCTTTGTATTTTTCCCAAATTGGCAGCTGTCCAGGATACGGGTGGTTGGTGTGGGTAATGAAGACTGCACATATTGACCAAGTCACCAATGTGGCTGAAACAGCATGATTCTGCAGAAGTAGACACCACAGGACCTTAAACCTTCACCTGAATCATCAGAACCTCGGTTTAATGACCCATCCTGCGGAGAGTGTCTCCTGCAATGTGGTCACTCTCAATAACCCACTGGCCTGTGTGACAGTTCGAACAGGCCACAGCGAGCCAGCCAAGGTAAACTAGAACAAAAAGCTCAACCAGGCGTGTATCATTTCTCCCTCGTAACCTCAGCATGGGACAGACCCTGAGAGGGAAATCATGACTCCTTCAGTGGTGCCTGACTGAGCATGTGTCCTGTGAAAGATCTTTGAGTTAATCACCGTAACACCGGCTCTCATTCATAACTGTCGACCCACAGAATCATGACAGAAATCAATCGCTCATAAACACTGATGTCAAATTTCCTGTGTAAATAGTTATTTGTAGTTAGAATGAGTTTATTGTGAATTTGGGATCACAGGGATCATTTTTCAGACAGATATTTGGCTCCCAAATCTTACCCTGGTGCATACTTGCATGCCCTAGTAATATATTCAAACTTGTTGCAATTAGTGACTGGTGCTTCATCCAACCTGTTACTAAAGCACGGGAACATTGAATTATTCAGGGTCTGTGCAGAACTTTGGCAGAACCAAGTAAAGTGAAGTGAAAGAGATGCCAGCACACCTACAATAGCCAGGCTCGGGCCATGCTGTGGCAGGGCAATTGGAAGTTCTCATGACGGGCTAATGGGTAATCATTTCAGCTGGCGCAGGCTCTGCAATCCATAGCACAGACAATAAGAACAGGGAGGTCTTGGTCCAACTTTTATAGTCACAGCTGGAGTACCAGATACAATTCTGGTCACCGCACTTCAGGAAGGACATGATTGCAAGGAAGAGAGTGCAAAGACGATTCAACAGGAATACTTCTGTAATGTGAGGAAAGAGCGCATTAGCTGGGCGTTGTTTTCTTTGGGGCAAAGGTGGCTGAGGGGGAACCAGAGAGAGGTATGCAAGATTATGAGGGGCATAGATAGAATATATAGTGACAAGCATCTCCCCCCGCCAGCAGAGGTGTCTATAACCAGAGGGCATAGGTTTAGGGTAATGAGCAACATGTTTAGGGGGAATCTGAGGAAGAGTTTTTCACTCAGGCTGTTAGAATCTGGATCGCACTGCTTGAGGAGGTGGTCACTCTCATGACAATGAAGAGGCATCTGATTGAGCACTTACATTACCAAGGCATTGTAGGTTATGTCCCAGATGTGCAGGTAAATGGAATTAATATAAATGGGCAAAAATGTAAGCATGATCATTAAAATTATACATAAATTATAAAAAACAATGAAAAGAAAAACTGTACAAAACAAGATGTGAAAGCAAAAACACAGTGCGAAAAAAAGTCTTAGACGTGGTCCGTAGTGTTCCATTGTCAGAGTAAGATTAGGGTTGTGCAGGTCAGTTCAGCAACTGGTTCAAGGAAAGTAGCTGTTCCTGTACCTGCTGGTGTGGGACCTCCTACCCGACAGCAGCATTGAGAAGAGGGCACGGCCCAGATGGTGGGGTCCTTGAAGGGGATTCTTCTTGAGGCAACGTCTCATGTAAATGCTTTCGATGTTGGGAAGGGCTGTGGCTGTGATGGACCGGGCAGATTCCACCACTCTCTGCAGTCTTGTGTTCCTGTGCATTACCAGGCCATGCTGCAAACAATCGGGATACGGTGGAGCAGATTGGAAGCAGTGTTGCTCCAATGTTATTACAGTTTTATTATAATAAATAGTTGTTGGTTATCTTCAAATTGAGACTAGTGTTAACATTTTCTGAATCTCCAATCTTAACAGCTATTGCACTTTTTTTCATTTGCATCTTCACTGCAGCTGTAACACTATATTCGGCACTATTTTCTCTTTTGCACCGCCTGATGTCCTCATGTATGGGATGATATGATCGGATAACACACAATGGTTTTACAGTGTGTATTGGTGCACGTGACAATAATAAACCAATACTATAAATAAGAATATTAACACACTCAACACATAACACATTTGATACTGCCTCAAACATCACAGTCTGAAGAAGGTTCTCGACCCAAAACATCACCCATTCCTCTCTCCAGAGATGCTGCCTGACCCGCTGAGTTACGGCAGCATTTTGTGTCGACCTTCGATTTAAACCAGCATCTGCAGTTCTTTCCTACACAGTTAGGCTATTATTTTCAGTCAGCTTTGTAAATGCAACAGTGGTTAACATGAACAATAAGAATCTACAACTGAGTATGAGTGGTTTTGATAAAAGCAGAATGTTTATTTACACTGGCAGGGGTACCACTAATCAGAGGACAGAGTGTTAAGGTAACTAGCCAAAAATACTGAGGAATGATGGGTTTGAAAACACGGTTGCACTATCTACAGCTCATTACGGAAAGGCTGATGGAGCATATCAAGAAGTGACCTTCCCCAGGGAATTGGATAAACACCTGAAAGAGAAACCTTGGCAAAGCTTGCAGAGAGCTGGCACGTATATAATGGGCCAAATAGGCCCCTCCTGTGGGGTATAATGCACCAAACGCTTCAAAGATGAGACCAGGCAAGAAAGAAAGGAGGATGGAGGGACAGCAAAAGTACAGAGTAAAAGAGGCATAGCAGGAGTGTAGGTTCATTCCAATGGGCTGCAGTTGTAAGCTGCTGCTGCTAAATCCTGCAAGATGCTAACATAATCACCATAGTCATACAGCACAGACACGGGCCCTTCCGCCCACAACATCTCTGCCAACTATACTAATCCCATTTGCCTGCACTAGGATTATGTCCTTCTGATGTGCCTCATTATGTGTCTGTCTGAATGACTCTTAAGTAATGAATTTGTTTACAACGTTGCTTTGAGAATGTGCCAAAATATTTCACAGTCAATTCAATATTTTTAAGATCAGTTATTATTGTAATGTATAAAAATACAGAAGACTGTCTTACTAACAGCAATGAGATACATGATGTTTCTGTGGAGCAAGACATCTTTTACTACCCAAGTCCTGCATGAAAGAGTACCATCGGGTTTGAACTGGTAAACCTGTGACAGAGTAAAAAGAGCATTCTGCCTGATGTAGTACCATTGTTACAATTAGCACTAAAACTGAGTAAACCGTAAAACAATTGACTTGAGTGTTACCATGACCTGAGGGTTAGCACTGATCAGAGAGCATTGCTCTAAAGAAGTCTGACTCACTGAGACAGCACTGCTGCCATGAATTCATCTTACTTTGTAATTTAATTTCATTCAAATTAAATTGTCACTATGCTGTGTAATTTGCACCACCTAAATGAAATTACTGGGAGATTTTGTGCTTTTGCACAAAAAGAACCACTTTCAATTTACCAGGAGTACACCACTCAAGGTCAGAGAGACTGACTGTGGGTAGTTTTGCTCTTGGGCTGGTTTAGGATCCTGTTTCTAATGTTCGGTGCTATCACCATTATTGTAGTAACTGCACTCTGATGTAAAGGAAACAGAAAGACAAATACAAAATCATTTGGATAAGGAATGGAAAAAGGTCCTGACCAGATGGTGGCTCGTTGCATGCTGTCCCCAGCAGGTCCTCTCCAGTCATACAGCATGGGAAAAGGCCCTTCAGCCCAACTCGCCCTTGCTGCCCAAGGACTCAACCCGAAATATCACCTATTCCTTTTCTCCAAAGATGCTGTCTGATCTGCTGGGTTACTCCACCTTTTTGTGTCTGTGCTCATCTAAGCAAGTCCTCTTTGCCCATGTTTGACCCATAGCCCTGTCAATTTGTCTTTAGACTTTAGAGATACAGCGCGGAAGCAGGTCCTTCGGCCCACCGAGTTCACTCCGACTAGCGATCACCTCCACATCAGTGATATCCTACAATTTATAATTTCCAGAAGCCAATTAACCTACAAACCCATACGTCTTTGGAGTGTGGGAGGAAACCGGAGCACCGGGACAAAACCTATGTGGCCACAGGGAGAACGTACAAACATCAGGATCGATCCCGAGTCTCTGGCACTGCATAGCGGTAACTCTACCGCTGCACCACAGTGCCGCCCCTATCCACGTTCCTGCCCAATAACTTTTAAATGCTGTTATTGTACCTGCCTCAAATACTTCCTCAGGCAACTTGTTCCAGATATCCAGATACCGAGTAAGGGCTGGTAGGAGCGTGAACCAGGGTATTGCCTCCAGCACTTTCAAGGTACCGGGACACAAAGATGGCCAGGCAAGGAGAGGGATGTTGGTTCGCAGAAACTGCGGGGTGACCGGATTTTGGTCTTTGAATAATAGCTCCAAAAATGGTGGCACTTGCATGTGTAATATATGCAAAGAGAATTTCACTGCGGTTACATATGTGACATTGAACCTCTGCGTGAAAATTAACCCTTGGGTTCCTATTAAATCTTTCCCCTCTCATATTAAACCTATGTCCTCTAGTTCTTTATTCCCCTACCCTGGGATAAAGACAGTGCATTCACCCTCTCTATCCCATTCATGGTCCTAACCTGACCGAGCACGACCTATAGTTCATTCCCTTAAGTCCTGGCAACATGCTTGTAAATATTTTTGACACTTTTTCCAGCTTAATGGCATCTTTCCTATAACATGTGACCAAAACTGAACACAATATTCCAAGTGGAGGCTTGGCGATCGTTTCGCCGAACACCTCCGCTCGGTCCGCAATAACCAACCCGACCTCCCGGTGGCTCAGCACTTCAACTCCCCCTCCCATTCCGTATCCGACCTCTCGGTCCTGGGCCTCCTCCACGGCCGGAGTGAGCAACACCGCAAGTTGGAGGAACAGCACCTCATATTCCGCTTGGGGAGTCTGCATCCTCTGGGCTTAAACATTGAATTTTCTCAATTCTGTTAACCCTGGCTGCCTCCTCCCCTTCCCACCTCTCCCTCAGCTCTCGGGCCCTGGCATTCCTTCTCTCTCTATCTCTCCCCCACCCAAGTCGCACTAGCTTCTCATTTTCACACTACAAACAGCTTACAATGGCCTGTTTCCTTTATCATCGATACTTTTTTGCATATCTTTCATTCATTGTTCTTTATCTCTCCACATCACCGTCTATATCTCTCTGTTCCCTGATCCCTGACCAGTCTGAAGAAGGGTCTCGACCCGAAATGTCGCCTATCTCCTTCGCTCCTTAGATGCTGCTGCACCCGCTGAGTTTCTCCGGCTTTTTGTGTAACCCTCGATTCTCCAGCATCTGCAGTTCCTTCTTTAACACAATATTCCAAGTGCCGCCTCACCAATGTTTTGTACAACAACATAACATCCAACTTTTATGGGTCAGGTGGACCACGATTCATTTCAAGACCCTTCTTCAAACTGGTGTTAGCCATTTTACCTCCCTATCCCATTCACATACTGACCTTTCTATCATTGGCCTCCTTGATTGCCAGAGTGAGGCCATGCACAACCCTGAAGAATAGCACCTCATACGCTGTTTGGGTAGCCTACAACCCCATGATATGAACATTGAATTCTCCAATTTCCAATAATGCCCTCCCTACCCCCTCCCTTTCCCTTGCTCCACCACTCCCCCGCCCTCTCTATCACCATTCTGGAGCATTTCTCCTGAAATCTCCCACCACCCCAGTCACCCTGCTTCTTTCCATTCTTCCATACCCCTCTTTCCCTTCTCCCCTCTCCACACCCATCCCATCCATATCCCTCCCTCCAGCTTTACATTTCACTCCTTTCGTGATCTGGCACCCTGTTAACTCCTTTTCACCTCTAACCTTTGTCACTAACTCTACCAATCACCTCTCCCCCCCCCACCGGTATCCACCTACAGTATCACTTGCAAATCCTTACCCTACCTCCATGTCTCTTTTCCAGTTCCCCACCACTTCATTCATCTGAAGAAGGGTCCTGACCCGAAATGCTGTCGGTCCATTTCCTCCACAAATGTTGCCTGACCCGCTGAGTTACCCTAGGATTGTGTTTTTTTGCTCAAGATTCCAACATCTACAGTTTCCTATGTCTCCATCCCAACTTCTATACTCAATTCCCTGACGAAGGCCAATGTGCCAAAACCCTTCTTCACACCCTGATCTACCTGTGTCACCCACTTTCAGGAGACTATGTACTTGTACTCCCAGATTCCTCTGCACACTGGTATTTTTATCTTTGAAATACCAGTTGTATCTTTGTATGGTGTGATTGTACTCATGTATAGTATGATATGATGTAACTGGTTAGCACACAAACAAAATCTTTTCACTGCATCATGGTACACGTGAAAGTAATAAACTCCATTAGTAGGTATGTTACAATACCTACCTTTAGCAGCGCTGCAGTTCTGCCGTTCCCCGTGTGCGCGACTTTGGCGCCTTTCAGAGGGGGGCGGGTTTAAAATGCCGATTCTAGGCAGTCCAAGTCAATCCATGTCGGGCGATTTTGTCGCTAAAGAGAAATCGCTCCGACATTTCATTCAAAAAGGTATTTTTAAACTACACTAGATTATTTATTAACTAGAGTAGTTTAAAAATCATCTTCTAAAGCTCTGAATGGTGACAGCGGAACGGACCTAAGGTAGGCGATAAAAGAAGCTACTAAGTTTATTTTTACATAAAAACTTGGTTTTTAGGAAGGCTTTAATCACATTTTCATGTTGCGAAAAGGGGACAAAAAAATGTATGAACCGGCTGTATTTTTCATACTGACTTCATCGCAAACCGCAAAGTTCTAATCCACCGCATTCCACTAAAACCCACTCGCTAGTTGATTTAAATGGCCATTAATTTACAGGCATTAAACACTAAATTCCTTCCATTTGGCCTATAAATTCATGAAAATGAGATTTAAAAATTATGTTATATTGTGGATTATTGTGTGAATGTTATTTGGACACTTAGTAGCAATGTTACAAAATTTTGAGATTTAAAAAATCAAATCTGCAATTTATCCCATCAGATAAAGCATAAAAAGAAGTTTAATTTGACACCTAATTTACTTTCATATCTTCAGTATTAAGAAAATAATGGCCATTTTTATACTCGGAAATTAGCATCTTGCTCCCCATTGCCTTTCAATTGACTTAACTCAAAAGCTGTGATCTGGAAGTTAAAAGCCCATAACTTTCTTAAAAACTAAGAGAACTCAATGAAATTTTCAGTTATTATAGATTGAAGCATTCTGAAACAAATATTAAACAATCTTACTTGGATTACCTGAAATTAAAGCATATAATTAGTTAGTTATCTAATTGTAGCTAATTACAAAATTCAATGAGTAGATCTAAACATCTATCCATTTCTTAAGAAAAGATAAACTTTTTTTAAATTGCCTAAGTGTCCAAATAACATTCACACAATAATCCACAATATAACATAATTTTTTTATCTCATTTTCATGAATTTCTGGGCCAAATGGAAGGAATTTAGTGTTTTATGCCTGTAAATTAATGACCATTTAAATCAACTAGCGAGTGGGTTTTAGTGGAATGCGGTGGATTAGAACGTTGCGGTTAGCGGTGAAGTCGGGGGGAAAAATACTGTTTGTTCATACATTTTTTGGGACCCCATTTCGCAACATAAAATATTATTAAAGCCTCCCGAAAAACCAACTTTTAATATAAAAATAAACTATTTTTTCTCCCCTACGGAAAATCCTTCCAGTTGTCAGTGCTCACGCCTTTTGAAGGTGATTTTTAAATTACTCTAGTTAACAAATAATTTAGAGTAATTTAAAAATACCTTCATTGATGAAATGTCGGAGCGATTTTTCTTCCGCAACGAAATTGCCCGACATTCATCGATTATCCAGGTCTGTTGAAAAACGGCACTTTAAGCCCACCCCCCTCTGAAAGGCGCTAAAGTCGCACACACGGGGAGCGGCAGAACTGCAGCGCCGCTAAAGGTAAGTTTTGCAACATACCTACACTTAGGCAATTTTAAAAAAGTTTATCTTTTCTTAAGAAATGGATAGATGTTTAGATCTACTCATTGAATTTTGTAATTAGCTACAATTAGATAACTAACTAATTATATGCTTTAATTTCAGGTCATCCAAGTAAGATTGTTTCATATTTGTTTCAGAATGCTTCAATCTATAATAACTGAAAATTTCATTGAGTTCTCTTAATTTTTAAGAACGTTATGGGCTTTTAACTGTTCTAGATCACAGCTTTTGAGTTAAGTCAATTGAAAGGCAATGGGGAACAAGATGCTAATTTCCGAGTATGAAAATGGTCATAACTTTCTTAATACTGAAGATATGAAAGTGAATTAGGTGTCAAATTAAACTTCTTTTTATGCTTTATCTGATGGGATAAATTGCAGACTTGATTTTTAAAATCTCAAAATTTTGTAACATTGCTACCATTAGCCCGAAGAGGGCACTCTTTTTCCCCTGGGTGGAAATGTACAACACTAGAGGGAAGAGCTATAAGGTAAGAGGTGGAAAGTTAAATGGGGATGTGCGGGGCAATATTTTTTTTACACAGCAGTGTGGGCCTGGAATGCATTGCCAGGCATTAGATAGGCATGTGGAAGTGCAGGGAATAAAGGGATTTGGATCATGTACAGGCACATGAGATCAGTTTAACTTGGCATCATGTTCGGCACAAACATTGTTGGCCGAAGGGCCCGTTCCTGTGCTGTAGGGTTCTATGTTCTATCAAGAAAGCAGCCAACATAATCAAGGACCATTTTCACCCTTGACAGTCCCTCCTCTCCCCTCTCCTATTGGGCAGAAGATACAAAAACTAAAAAAACATGCCATCAGATATACCGTACCATAGATTTGGGAACAGTTTTTTCACATCTTCTCCAAAACCCGACACGCTAATGGTGACATTTTTACATATTCCATAAAGATTTACCTCATGATTTCAAAAATCTCTTCATCGGAAAATTTGATTCATTATTTCCCGAGTTTTTTTACTAAAATTGTTCACCATTCTGACATATTTTTAAAATCTAACGTGCTGAAGCGAGCTGGATGACGTCACAATACCTTTGCTCGCAGGGGCACTGGTTTCCATGAGCTGCGAGTTAAGTGGCCCACCCGCCCCCCCCCCCCCCTCAACATGATGAAAAATATCCACGAGAGCTCCGACTACCGACGAGTGGCATTTACCGTAAATCTCCGAGTTCGAATCAGGGCAAACTCGGGAGAACTCTTGGAATGAACTCGTACCGTGGGACATGGGTTTAAGGGATTTTGTGCAGTTTACTTGAATTCCTTCAATTCTTTCAGCTGGCTCAGGTATTGCAAACAAGCTTGTATTAATGGCACAAACGGGATTGTGCGGTAATGCAACCCTACAAAGTTGCAAGAAAATCAAGGCTGCAACATCACAAAGCCCAGACTGGGTGCATTGAGGACAAAGGTTTATAATAGCTCTTCAGCTCCCCCAGCTGTAAGCTAGTGGCATGTATCTGTTATCATCTTTGTTATAATGTCCCTCCAAGATTCACAGAGATTGCAGAGATTCACTAGTCTTTGGTAAATTTCTAATCAGTGGTCTAGAAGAGAAACATCAACAGCTGAGTAAGTGGGATCCTCCTTTCTGGAAGTGCAAGCATCCTAGCTGGGAACGGGGTGGAAGATTGCAACCTTCACGTCGTCCGTCCTGTTTCGACTAATGCAATCAACTCGACGTGCACAAATGGAAGATCAAATAGAACAAGTTGCCCAACAACTTTAGGCTGTGCACGCCACATGAAAGAAGAAGAAGAAGCTGGGAACCAGTGCAACATAGCTGTCCGTGGTCTGTCAGGTAGCATTTCTGGAGAAAATAGATAGGTGACATTTTGGGTTGGGACGCTTCTTCAGACTGATTGTATGGAGGGAGGGGAGGAAGCTGGAAGAGAGGTGGCTATCCAAACAAATCAAAGATACTATACATAAATACAAAGTACAATAGGTACAGCAAAGAGGAAGATACAGAGTGCAGAATATAGTTCTCAGCCTTGTAGGGCATCCGTTCCAGGAGCACATTGTTATAAGGAGAGATTGATCTGTTTTGCCTGGAGACAAGGAGACTGAGGGATGAACCTATACAAGATAGCAGAGTCAGGGGAAATGTGGAGAAGGCAGGAACGGGGTACTGATTGTGGATGATCAGCCATGATAACATTGAATGGAGGTGCTGGCTTGAATTGGTGTTCGGCCTACTTATTGTCTATAAGAGTTGTATAAAATCATGAGAAGCATAGTGAATGCATAGAGTCGTTTTACTAGGGTAGTGGAGTCTAAAACTACAGGACATGGATTTAATGTGAGGGGAAACATTTAACAGGAATCTGAAGGGGAACGTTCTCACAAAGGTTGGTGGGTATATGGAACAAGCTGCCAGAGGAGGTAGTTGAGGCAGGTACTGGTACTATAACAGCATTTAAAAGACATTTGGACAGGTACATGAATAGGGAAGATTTAGATGGATATGGGCCAAAGACGACAGATGGGACCAGCTTAGATAGGCATGATTAAACCAAGAGGTCACGGCCCAACCCAATTGCAGGCTGGTTCTAGGAGATGAAGGGCCAGCTGGTGACATCACCCCTTGTGGGAGTGGAGGAACAACTAGAGGACACTTTGAGCCTCAGTTTGTCTTGCGAAGAGATGCAACAATCGCCATGGGATGGAATTATGCACAAGGAGGGGCGGCAATGGATGGGGTTAGTTGTCCGCATCTCCACCGTCTCCCAGCACTTCATTAGTGTACGAAACCTGGTGCTTAGTCTCAGTCCCGCTGTGGATTCCTGGATCCTCTGCTGTCCCATATTCAGGCTTCTGAATCGGCAGATGCATCCTCTCATTGACTTCCATCTCCTCCATTTCTGTGACTTCTTCTCCGTCTTCATCTCCTTCCTGGAAGTAAAAAGCAGTGACTTTAAATCATGGAGAGGCAGAGAGAAACATTTTTAAATGGATCATGTGCAGGCAAATAAGAGTTGACTTTGCATCATGTTCGGCACAGACATTGTGGGTCGAAGGGCCTGGTCCTGTATTGTACTGTTCTATGTTCTACGTAACCACCCTGCACCCCTCCCATAACTCTTCTCTCCTATTCTCAAGGAGAGGATGTTTCCCCTGGCTGGCAGGGGTCTAGAACCGTGGGACTCAGCCTCACAAAAAGGGGTCAGCCATACAGAACAGAGATGACTTCTTTACCCTAGGTGGTGAACCTTTGGGCTTCCTGGGAGGTTATGGAGACCCATCGCTGAAAGTATTTGTTAGGTGTTCAAAGAGACCTGGGTATTAAGAGGAAAGTGGAGTTGAGGTGAAAAAAAGATAGGCCATGATGTTACTCAACGGCAGAGTTGAGGGTCCACTGTCCATGACTGGTGCATATGCTCCCCTTCCCTGCCCTCCCTTACTTATCCCATTATTCCCAGTTCTCAGTTGAGGGAAGACCTGATAAAAGTTTAGATTTAGCTTTATTATTGTCATGTGTACCAAAGTACAGTGAAAAGCTTTGTTTTGCATGCTATCCAAACAGATCAGATGTAGCATACATAGATACAATCAAATCAAACTCAAGCACCATAAGTAGGGCAAAGGGGAAGTTACAGAATATAAAATTATGCGAGGCACGGTTAAGGTATACAGTCAGAACCTTTTTCCCATGGTGGAAATGTCAAATACTAGAGGGCATAAAGTCAGAGGGGCAAAGTTTAAAGGAGATGTGCGGGGCAAGTTTTATTTTACACAGGGTGGTGGGTGCCTGGAACATGCTTTGTTGGTGTTAAATGATTGAACTATGTTTACAATTATCAGAATCTAAGAACATGTTGTTCACTTATGGAAAATTGTAAAATTAGTATGAAATCATGTTGGATACCCTGTTGGTCACGACACATATTGGTGTAAAATATTTGTTGCATTCCATCAATATCCTGATAATTGCACCTTGCCTACATAAAATACAACACAGTATATTCATAGACGTGTCGGAGACCTGGTCTTGAACACTGAAATATTCATCAACTGCATACTGGTACTTGGGTGTGGTCAGCCCCAACATGTCGGCCAGTTTCCCACCGAGAAAGTCACATGCTGGGGGAAATAAAACAACAAAATGTCAGAGAAATACAATTCATGGCACCAGCCCCCCCCCCCCCCCCCCCCCCACTGTCTGTCAACATGGGGCACAATAATGGGAGGCATTCCCAATCTCTGCGGAATTAGCTAATGCTCAAAATGCTTGCAAGCACGTACGTCCAGGCTCATAAACAACTTCTTCCGCCTGTTATCAGACTACTGAATGCTCCTCCCATATGCAAGGGTATAATCATCTCCCAACCTACCTCACCGTTCCCCTTACACTTTTTTTATCTGCACTTTCTCTATAACTATTATGCTGTAACACTCTGGTATTTTTCTCTTTTCGACCTCTTGTACTTATGTGATTTGATTGCACTCATGAATATTTTGACCGGATAGCACACAAAGAAAGTTCTTCACTACATCTTTAGTTTTAGTTTAGAGATACAGTGTGGAAACAGGCCAATCGTGTCCGCGCCGACCAACAATCCCCTCACATTAACACATTATTCCACGCACACTACGGACAACTTACAAATTTCCCAAGACAATTAACCTACAAACCTGTTTATCTTTGGAACATGGGAGGAAACCTGAGCTCCGGGGCAAAACCCATGCAGTTCACTGGGAGAAGTGTACAAACTCCATACAGACAGTACCTGTACTCAGGATCGAACCTGGGTCTCTGGCGCTGTAAGGCAGCAACTCTACCTCTGCCCCACTGTGCCGAAGCTCCTATCCCCCATGCAATACTCACTTAACAAGGGTCTTCTGGCAAGGTACGTTGTCCAGAACCACAGGTCATGTCCTCATGGGAGAGTGGACTGGAAGGCACCTTGGTACACGTGACAGCAATAGTCTGTGAGATGTTGCATGGTCAGTGTGTAGTTGTAGAGTGTTGTGAGGTTGTATAATCAAATGCATGTGCAGCAAGCCATACAATACAGAAGAAGGTAGGACAGGTGGCAGGGTATGTACCTGGAGAGGGGGTTGTAAAGGATGAGTGAACCATGGAGTTGCAGAGGGAGTGGTTCATGGGCGTGTTTTAAAATGGTGCCTATCTGTGGCAACATTTTGCCAGCAGCTCAACAGAAGCTTCACTCAACTCACATGGATCGGAGAAACGGCAGAAATCGGCAAAGTAATGGACAAGCTGCTAGTGCACTTGAATGCACTAGCGATATCGCAATCTCCCGCAGCTGCGGGAGCCCCCGACTGTCAACGATCCCTCAATAGCTGGAGAACACCTGACCCGACTGAGGATCACAGGTACAGTACCTGGAAACCGGGAAGACCTCAAAAGCCAACGGGCAGTATCTCCCAGGAGCAACGGAGCTGCAGCTGCCGACTGTGAGGGAATCCCCGATCGCAACGGAGCTGGAGCTACTGTTTGCAAGGGAATCCATCTTTCCAGCGCAGGTTCGCAGAAACAGCAGGTACGGTAAACACAGTACCTGGAAACAACAGAGAGGCCTCCATTGTGCAGGAAACGTGGCGGATGGGAAGGACTTAAGATCAGACTGAAGGGCAGAGGACTTTGAACCCCCTCTCCCTACCATCCTACTGGCCAATGTACAGTCCCTTGAAAACAAAGTGGTGGACTTAAGGGCAAGGCTGCTTTACCAAAGGGAGCTGAGGGAATGCTCTGTGTTCTGTTTCACAGAGACATGGCTCATCCCCAGCTCCCCAGAGCTGGGGGCAGAGGAACAACTCCAGGACTGGGCAATGTTCAAGGACTCGGCAATGGACCTGAATGAATACGCCACAGTCGTTACAGACTTCATAAAGAAATGTGTGGAGAACTGCATCCCAACAAAAACCTTCTGAGTGTTTCCCAACCAGAAGCCTTGGATGAACCAGGAGATCCGCACTCTTCTGAAGTCCAGATACCGGGTATTCAGGTCTGGAGATACAGAGGTCTACAAGAAGTCCAGATACGACATTGGTAAGGCCATCAAAAAGGCCAAAAGGGACTTCTGCTCCAAGCTGAAAATGAGACGGATGTTCGGCAACTGTGGCAGGGCTTGAATGCCATCACCTCCTACTAGGCGAAATCAGGAGGCAGCTCAATTGTCAGCAAAGCATCACTCCCTGACGAGCTCAATGCATTTTACGCACGCTTTGATAGGGAGAACACTGATGTGCCTTCCCGAGCCACCATTCGCCGTGATGGTATTTCAGTCACAATCACAGAGGCCGACAGCAGAAGATCCTTCAGGGGGGTGAACCCTCGGAAAGCGCCTGGACCTGATGGTATAATTGGCCATGTGTTAAAAACCTGTGCGGACCAACTGGCTGGAGTTTTCACGGACATTTTCAACCTCTCACTTCTGAGGTCTGAGGTTCCCACCTGCTTTAAAAGGGCATCAATAATACCGGTGCCCAAGAAGAGCAAGGTGACGTGCCTCAATGACTAACGACCAGTGGCACTAACGTCTGTGGTGATGAAGTGCTTTGAAAGGTTGATTATGGTGCATATCAACTCCTACCTCAACCTGGACCCACTGCAGTTCGCTTACCGCCACAAAAGATCAATGGTGGATGTGATCTCACTGGCTCTGCACTCCGCTCTGGACCACTTGGACAACAAAAACTCACGTCAGGCTGTTATTCATTGACTACAGCTCGGTGTTTAACACCATCATCCCCTCCAAGCTGGTTACCAAGCTTTCAGATCTGGGTCTCTACGCATCCCTCTGCAATTGGATCCTCGACTTCCTCATCCACACACCACAGTCTGTCCGCACTGGTGGAAATGTGTCATCCTCGATAACAATCAGAACGGGAACACCTCAAGGCTGCGTGCTCAGCCCCCTGCTGTACTCACTTTATACTCATGACTGTGTAGCTGGACATAGTGCAAACTCCATCATCAAGTTCGCCGACGACACCACTGTTGTGGGACGAATCACTGATGGTGACGAGTCAGAGTATAGAAGTGAGATTGACTGATAGACCAAATGGTGCCAGCACAATAACTTGGCTCTCAACACCAGCAATCGTGTGATTGTGGACTGGAAGAGGTAGGATAGGGACCCACAATCCCATTTATATCAATGGGACGATGGTGGAAAGGGTCAAGAACTTCAAATTCCTGGGCGTGCATATTTCCAAAGATCTTTCCTGGTCCCGGCACACTGATGCAATTATAAAGAAAGCACATCAGCTCCTCCACTTCCTGAGAAGATTACGGAGAGTCGGTATGTCAAAGAGGACTCTCTCAAACTTCTACAGGTGCACAGGAGAGAGCATGCTGACTAGTTGAATCATGGCTTTGTTCAGCAACTTGAGCGTCCAGAACCAGAAAATAATGCAATAAAGTAGTCACCATTGCCCAATCCATCATCGGCTCTGTCCTCCCCACCATCGAAGGGATCTATCGCAGTCGCTGCCTCAAAAAGGCTGCCAACATCATCAAGGATCCACACCATCCTGGCCACACACTCATCTCTCCGCTGCCATCAGGTAGAAGGTACAGGAGCCTGAAATCTGGTACATCCCAGTTCAGGAACAGCCTCTTCCCCACTGCCATCAGGCTATTAAACAAATTCTGAATTATAACAGCCTATTGCACTTTATCTGTTTATTTATGTGTATATATATGGTCTATGCTATATAGACACACTGAACTGTTCTGTATTGTTCAGACACACTGAACTGTTCTGCAGCAAGCAAGAATTTCATTGTTCTATCTGGGACACATGATAATAAACTCTCTTGACTTGACTCTTGACTCTCTTGAGATGTTTGAGTGTTCCTTTCCTTTCAATCTGTCTGCCCAGAACCCCTTCCCCCTCCCCTGCTCCCATCCATTGCTATCTTTACCAAGCATTTGCTAGATTCTACTTCTTTCAGCTAACCGGTTAGCTAGTTAACTGGTTAACTAGTTCATAGTTCCCTGGTTAACGGTTCTCTGACCAGCTCCTTGCGCCTGTTTAATACTCACTCAACAAGGATCTTCTTGCAAGGTACGTTGCCCAGAACCACAGGTAGTGTCCCCATGGGAGAGTGGACTGGAAGGTAATCGATGGCCATTAGATTCCTGCTCTCGTCCTAACCTTGCCAAGTCCCACCTAGACCCCAGCCCAACTCCGCCCCCCCAGTCCCTCATCTAAGCATTGGTCTGTTCACCAACAGTTCCTGCTGAGCTGTGTCAGAGAGTGTATGGACAGCACCTCTCTTCCCCACTGAGACCCCTCCCCCCCAGACACATCTCGCTCCCCCACCAACAACACCTCTCCCCACAGAACCATCCCCTCAACAAACCCCTCTCCTACAGCCCACCATACTTCTCCACCGAGACCCATCCCTGTCCCTCAGCGAGACCCACTAACCAATCCCCAATGAAGTCCCTCCACCAACCCACCATCTCCCATTGAACCCCATCCTACAGACCTGCCCCACCCCATAAACCACCCTCACCCAACCCCTCTACCCACTGACCCACCTATCCTCCACAGACAGCCCTGTCCCCCACTCCCACAGACCCACCTCACCTACGAACCTCCCACCCGTGTCCCACTGACATCCACTCCACTGTTCCTCCCCTCCCCTGACAATACCTCTCCCCCACTTATCCACCCATCCCTCTCTACTGACTCCCTCTCCCCCAGCGATTCCCCCTCCCTCACTAATCCATTCCTCTCCCACACTGAAGCCACTCTCCCACTGACCCACCCTTCCCCCCACTTCCCCCATTCCCCACCCACACAGAGTGACCCTGTGGGGATATCCCCAGGAGTGTATACATGGGGATTGTGTGAGTGAGGGAATCTGGTGGAGCTGTGTGGAGACGTGAGGGAATGAGTGGAGATTGTGGCAGAGACCCAGGAAAAGTATGTGGGAGATGATCAGATCAGAGGGAAAAATGTAAAGAACATGGCCAGGTTGAAAGGGAAATGGGGATCGGGTGGGATCTACATGAAGCGGGCCAGATATCTAGAATGTTGGGCAGATGATGGTGATGTTGAGCAGGTGTGAGGGTGTGAGCAGATGTGCAGGAAGCTGGCTCGATCAGGGAATGCTGGTCAGATGTGTAGGAAGCTGGCTAGAAATGCAGGATATCAAACGGACGTCTGGGTCTCCAGCCACATGTGCAGAATGCGAGGGTGCCAACCTGGCGTGTGGGGTGTCAATATAGTGTTGGTGTAGGAAGGAACTGCAGATGCTGCTTTAAACTGAAGATAGACACAAAAAGCTGGAGTAACTCAGTGGGACAGGCAGCATCTCTGGAGAGAAGGAATGGGTGACGTTCGGGTCGAGACCCTTCTTCAGACAAACAGTGTTGGGCCAGATATGCAGGACGGTAGGCAAAATGGGAGATGCTGCGAAATATGGAGACAGCTGGACAGATTTGAGGTTACGGCGAGAGGTGGGTGATGGTGGACAAATGTGTAGGTGGCTGGACAGATCTGGCTGATGCCAGCAGGTGTGGGTGATGCCGGGAAGACCCAAGGCAGGTGTGGGCTGTGAGGGGAGGCGGAGCGTGGGATGGTGACCACTAGTGAAACTGGGCTCTCACAGGCTCAACTGTCTTCTCCGGCTCCTCCTTCTCCTCTTCGCTGCTATCGCCCATGGTCTCTCCGCTGGTAAAGTAAAGAAGTCTCCGGGGCTCTTCCTTGCCCGTGTCCACCCGGACGTCGCCTGACATCAGATAAGGGCCTCCCTCCACCTGACAGACAAGGGAGCAGTGAGAGGGCTCTGCACAGCCGCTGCCCCTGCCCACAGCACGTGGGTGAAGGGGAGAGTGCTCCTGACCACGCAGTATAACCAAAGTCCTACAAAGCTGCAACATGGCTCCCTTATACTCAGTGCCCCAACTGATCAAGGCAAGCAAGTTGTAAAGAAGTCCCTTGACACGCTGGCTATCAGTCAGGGTATTGAGCGTAGAAACAAAGAACTGCAGATGCTGGTTTACAAAAAAAGACACACAAAAGCAGGAGATGGGTCCCGACATGAAACGATGCCTACCGATGTTCACCAGAGATGCTGCCTGACCCGCTGAGTTATTGCAGCACTTTGTGTCTTTTATTGAATACAGAAGTTGGGATGTTATGTTACAGCTGTACAAGATGTTGGTGAGGCTGCACTTGGAGTACTGAGTTCAGTTTTGTCAGCCTGCTGTAGGAAAGAAGTCTTTAAGCTTGCAAGAGTGCAGAGAAATGCAGACACAAGGAACTGAAGAAGCTGCTTTACAGAAAAAGTCACAAAGTGCTGGAGTAACTCATCGGGTCAGGCTACATTTCTGGAGAACATGGATAGGCAACATCTCAGGTCGGGACCCTTCTCAACCCAAAACGTTGCTTATCCTTGTGTTCCAGAAATGCTGTCTAACCTGTTGAGCTACTCCAGTATTTTGTGTCTTTTTAACAGTGCAGAGAACATTTATGAGGATGTTGCCATGACTCCAAATAGGGGTATGTAATAAATGCTGGCATGCTAAACAAAACCTTGATCAACTGGTTGAGGAGAAATATAATCGCCACATATTTGGAGTGTTTCCAAATAGTACAGAACAGTGGTACCTGTTTGCACAGAGGAGGATCAGGCACTACAGTATGTTTGCATAGTAGTGAAAGAACAGTCATTACTACAGCGGGATTTGAGCATAGGACTATAGAAACCCTGGGGCAAAGGCCATACTTTGGTTAATTCAAATAATCTCTACCCCCAACAAGAAAGGATTATACAGGGCTCTCAAACAAAGGTCAAAGTAAAAATGGCCAGGTGTCTGCTGCAAAGGAGTTAACCAACGAGAAGACACGAGAGACTAGAATCTTGAGCAAACAAAAACATAGTGCTGGAGGAACTCAGCCGGTCAGGCAGCATCTGTGGAGGGGCGACGTTATGGGTCAGGACCCTTCTTTACAGCGTTGGAGCCTCCCAACTATCTGTCAATCACTTCTCCTCACCTGTATATACCTCTCACCTGCTAATTTTAGTCCTACCCCATCCCCTCACTTTCCCTTAACAGGTTTCTCCCCTCTGCACCAATAGAAGGAAGCAGCCAACATAAACAAGAACCACTCACACCCCAGTCATTCTCACTTCTTTCTTTCGTCGGGTAGAAGATACAAGAGTTTGAAAGCATGTACAGATTCAGGGAGTTTCTTCCCCGCCGTTATCAGACTACTGAATGATCCTCCCATAAGCTAGGGTGTAGTCGCGATCTCCCAACCAACCTCATTACGGCCCTTGCACTTTTTCTTTATGGCTATAATGCTACAATGCTATAACACTATAATATTTTTCTCTTTGTAATACCTGTTGCACTTGTGTATGGCTTGATTGTACTCATGTATGGTATGATTTGACAAAAAGCTTACCACTGTACACATGACTGATGAACCAACCAATATTCCAGATGCTGCCTGACCACTGTGATCCCCCACCAATGAATTTAAGGGTGTTGCCATTAACTACATTATTTTCCTGGTCCAGCCTTCCAATTTTAATTACCCCCCCCCCCTTCACTTTTTTCCCCAACCTCTAGAGCACATCTTTCTTTCACTATCACCCACCCACCCTCCCTCTACCACCATCACCCTGGTCCATTTCCCCTCCTCTGTGCGCTCATCACGCATCCCCGAGTCCCTCATTTCCCTTTTATTCCCCCTCTTTCCCCTCCTCCCTATCTCCTTCCTCCACCGATATCCCTCCCTCTGGTTTTACATTTCATAGAAACATAGAAAATAGGTGCAGGAGTAGGCCATTCGGCCCTTCGAGCCTGCACCACTATTCAGTATGATCATGGCTGATCATCCAACTCAGTATCCTGTACCTGCCTTGTCTCCATACCCCCTGATCCCTTTAGCCACAAGGGCCACATCTAACTCCCTCTTAAATATAGCCAACGAACTAGCCTCAACTACCTTCTGTGGCAGAGAATTCCACAGATTCACCACTCTGTGTGAAAAATGATTTTCTCATCTCGGTCCTAAAAGACTTCCCCCTTATCCTTAAACTGTGACCCCTTGTCCTGGACTTACCCAACAACGGGAACAATCTTCCTGCATCTAGCCTGTCCAACCCCTTAAGAATTTTGTAAGTCTCTACGAGATCCCCCCTCAATCTTCTAAATTCCAGCGAGTACAAGCTGAGTCTATCCAGTCTTTCTTCATATGGAAGTCCTGCCATCCCAGGAATCAGTCTGGTGAACCTTCTCTGTACTCCCTATATGGCAAGAATGTCTTTCCTCAGATTAGTAGACCAAAACTGTACGCAATTACACACCTCTTCTTTCCTTACCTGATACTGCTTTCTCTAATTTTCGTCTCCAGCCTTTGTCACTTACTCCACCCATCTGCCAATAACCGCCCACCCCCTCACCTGTATCCACCTATCACCGATTGTTTCGCTGAACACCTCCACTCATTCCGCCTTAACCTACCTGATCTAGTCCCATTTGCCAATGCAGGCAAATAGGACTAGTGTAGATGGGGCATCTTGGTTGACAAGAGCAAGTTGGGCCGAAGGATCTGTTTTCTTGCTGTATGACTCAATGATTCTAGGTAACTTTCCTGTCAGCCAGAGAGATAAACTATAAAGACAGAAAAAAACCTGCAGAGGCTGGAAATCAAGAATAAAACAGACAATGGTGGAAGGCAGCATCTGTGCAGTGTCTGTGCAGAGGCGCTCAATGCCTCACTGTCATACTCTCATCAGAACAAAAATGTCAAGAAAAAAAGTGGCAGCATAGAATATAGCAGCAAGTAGGTTGTAACACGACTTAATGAAATTTTGGTAAGATGATGCTGGAATATTGTTGTGGTGGTCCCAGGTAAGATCCTGGAGAAGGAGCAGAGGAGGTTCACCAGGATCTTACCTGGGACCAAAGCAATTCAGTTGTGAGGAGAGGGCGGAGATCCTGGGTCTGCTTTTGCAGAGCGGGTGAGGCAGAGAATAAAGATACGCAAGATTCTGAGAGCTATACAAAGGGCATGAAACCTTACCCCCCACCCCCCACCACCACCCCTGGCAGAGCAGTATATGACCAGAGGGCAGAGCATAAGGTAAAGGGCGATTAGCAGATGGGTGCAGGCAGCAGCAGTCTGAATGTTAAGCCCTCTAGCTTTAGAAGGGCTTGAGGAGAACTTCTATCCATATTCTCCAGTGATGCTGCCTGCCTGCCAGAGTTACTCCAGCACTTGTTTCCTTTATTGTAAACCAGCATCTGTAGTTCCTTGTTTCTACTCCTGCTTCTGGTTAGGTTCTTGCCAACAGTGGGGCTATTCTAATGAAAGGTAGAGGGCTGAGATCAGGAGAAGGGGCACAAATGTTTGTTCAAACCCAGTCACGGTATCTGACTCACCGTTCTATGTAGAAATGGCAGATTAGTTCAATAATTACTTTGAGTCACACCTGCCAGGGAGCTCATGCTGAACTGAGTACTGGAACTCAGGAAGTCAATGTGCAAAGACACAGGCAGAGAAGTCCCAGCCGCTGAATTGCCCTGGAATGAATGCTCGTACACCCTAATGTCTTAGCCAATCTGCCCAAGTTCTCTTGGCTCAGGAATAGATTGGAACATCTGGAAAAACGAGACAGAATCCAGAAATTCCAAACATGACATCTGCTGTATTGGAACCTATAAGTAAGGACAAGGTCTTAGAGATATTTGAGGGAGACGGATTGGTGCCGAGGTTGGCTGTGGACACTGGTAGACGGATGTTTATGTGAACTTCTAAAGGACTTTGAGTTAAGCTATTCCAATATGAATGCCAACATGCCTGACTTTTCCCTCCCTCCTCTGCTGGTGTTGCTAATGTCATTCCTACCCGCCTATCTACGCCTCTTCCCAACATTCCTATCTTGACAGGCATTACCGCCTTTTAAATCCATCAGCCCTCCGCCCATCATCCACACTCTTCTGATCCCGCTGCCCATCCCCCGCGCTTCTCTGCAACTTTAAACTCAGTTTCTTATATTTATTACAACACAAGCCCAGCCCAGAGAGACCCATTGCCCCTCTCCCTACCTTCCCTTACCCCTCCTCTCTTCAAAAGCCATCAATTCCCTCTTTTTTGTTATTTGTGTAAACTAAGGGAGATTTTACTTGCTACCCAGTCACATCATTACTGTACATGAGTACATCAGAAAATGCTAAATATACAAACAGGATGCAGAATATAATGTTACAGCTACAGAAAAAGTGCAGATTTTCAAAAAGTGCAAGGGCCTCAGTGAGGAGATAGGGAGATGTGGGTACATCCTAACAGTGGGGAAGAGGTGTTCCTCAATCTGGTGGTAGGTATTTTCCAGCTTTTTATATCTTCTGCCTGACTGGAGAGGGAATGACCAGGGTGTGAGTGGTCCTTGATTATGTTTGCTTTTCCAATTCAGTGTGAAGTGTGGATGGAGTTGATGGTGGGGAGTTTGGTCTGCGCGATGGACTGGGCAACATCCACAACTCTCTATGTTCTTGTAGTCTTAGGCAGAGTGTACAATTCAGTGGATTAATTGGCCCTGGCATGTATACGAGTGGTGACATCAAAGAGGGGGTGAGTTAATAAGAATGTGGTGAGAATAAACTGTGATCAATATAGAATCTATAGAATGTAAATGGGAAATGGTGTTGACAGTTGCCATAGACTTGGAAGGCCAAACTGCCAGTGCTCTGCTCTATCTATTTTTAAAACTTTATAACATTTTGGTTAGCCCATGTTTGGAGTATAATGTTCAGTTCTGGTTGCCCCATCACATGAAGAGTATGGAGGCTTTGGAGAGGGTGTAGTTTTATCAGAATGCTGCATTACTTAGAGGGTATTAGCCACAAGGAGAGGGTGATCAGTCATGTTTTCAATGGCGCATCAGAGGTTGAGGGGAGACCCAATAGAAGTATTTTAAATGATGGGGTCCTGGAGAGGCTAGAGATCAGAATCTTTTTTCCCCTGTGTGGAAATGTCAAGAGTCGAGGGTATAACTTTAAGGTGAGAGGGGTAAAACTTAAAGAAGATGTGCAGAGCAAGTTATTTTTTACAGTGTGTGCTGGGTGCCTGGGATGCACTGACGGGGGTGGTGGTGGAGGCAGATACGATAGTGGCGTTCAAGAGGCTTCTAGATAGGCAGATGGATATGCAATGGATGGACATACACCACATGCAGGCAGAGATTATTTAACTTGGCACCATGTTTGGCGCGGACACTATGGGCTGAAGCCTTCAGGGCTCATTTTTTCGTTGCTGGTTTCGTTCCAAGAGCGGAAGTGGGCCATTGAGCCCCTTGCGCTAATCTTCTATCTCAGCACTTGTTCTCTTGAACTGACCCCCACAACCCTTGAGAATTTACATGTCCACTGACATCGTCGACTCATTCCCTCCCCCTTAACGGCGGGAGGGTCGCGGTGGGGTGAGAAGAGCAGAGGGAAGAGCAGGGGGCGGGGACGGACGCCCAGCGAGGAGCGAGAAACTGGGGAAGCTCTGGCCGAAGCCGGAGACAGGTAGGGAATGGGGGAAGGTTGGAGGTAAAGGGGGTGGGATGGGGAGCACTGGGACAGGCCCCTGAACCCCGCGGGCTGTCCGGCGGTCGGGGAGAAAAGAAAATCAACTCCGGAGCCAGCCTCCGTTCCTCTGCAGCCAACCCTCTCCCTCCGTCTGTCTCCCTCCCCTCCTCACTCTTACCGGCCGGCCACCTCCCTCCCTCCCATTCTTTCCCTCTCCACACACCCCCTCGCTTCAGTCTCCCACCTGCCGTGTTCCCTCTCCCGGCTCCATGCGGCTCCTCTCCCCGCGGTGAGACACTGCAAGAGACGGCAGCGCTGCGGCGCCTGCAGGATCCGGGACCGCACCCTCTCTCCGGGTGCGGCTCTTGGCCTCAGGACCCGCAGCGGGGCGGAGACCCGCACTATGCCGTCTCAAAAGCCGCGGGCCCTGGGGCTTGACCCCCTCCCACCGGCCAGCGAGGGCAAACGGGGGATAAGAGATGTTTGGGGAAGCAGTAGCCTAGTCTGCTTGGTGTAGTTCATATCTCTCCTTCCGCAGCTCCTTAGTTCATTCATACCAACACTTTCATACTCATACCATCCCATCCAAACACCCGCCTCCCCAGGCACTTTCCCCCACAGTACAACCGCGGGAGATGGAACACCTATCTCTTATACCTCCTCCCTTGACTCAATCCAGGAACTCCAACAGCCATTCTAGGTGAGATTGAGGTTCACATGCACCTCATCTACTGTATACAGTGTTCCCGATGTGGCGACACGAAACTAGACTAACGGAGTTCCGCAGGGGTCGGTGCTGAGGCCGCTACTCTTATCCTTGTATATAGATGATTTGGACGAGGGGATTGAAGGCGTTGTGACCAAGTTTGCGGATGATACGAAAATAGGTAGAAGGACAGGTAGTGTACTGAAAGCAGGGACTTTGCAGAAGGACTTGGACTGGTTGGGGGAGTGTGGGCAGAGAAGTAGCAGATGGAATATAGCGTAGCAAAGTGTGGAGTCATGCATTTTGGTAGGAGGAATAAAGGCGTAGATTATTTTCTAAATGGGGAGAGAATCCAGAAATCGGAGATGAAAAGGGACTTGGGAGTGATGGTGCAGGATTCTTGCAGATAGAGCTTTTAAAGATAGCGGAGTCAAGAGATATGGGGAGAAGGTAGGAATACGATTGTGGTTGATCAGCCATGATCACATTGAATGGCAGTGCTGGCTCAAAGGGCCATATGGCCTACTCCTGCACCTATTGTCTATTGTCTAAGAAGATAATCTGCAAGTCGAATCGGAAGTAAAGAAAGTGAACTCAATGCTAACATTTATTTCAAGAGGGCTTGTATACTAAAACAGGGATGTAATGTTGAGGCTATATAAGGCACTGGTAAGGCTCCATTTGGAGTATTGAGAGTAACTTTGGGCCCCATATCTGAGGAAGGATGTACCTGTTCTGGAGAGGGTCCAGAGGAGGCGTCCAAGAATGATCCCAGGAATTAGTAGGCTAACCTATGATGAGCGTTTGTCAGCACTGGACCTGTACTCGCTGGAGTTTAGAAGAATGAGGCGGGACATACATAATAGTGAAAGGCTTGGATAGAGTGGATGTGGAAAGCATGTTTCCATTAGTGGGAGAGTCTAGGACTAGAGGTCATAGCCTCAGAATTAAAGGATGTTATTTTATGAAGGAGATGAGGAGAGACTTCTTGTGGCATTCTTTGCCACATAAGACTGTGAAGGTCAAGTCAGTGGATATTGTTAAGGCAGAGATATAGATTCTCGATTAGTACAGGTGTCGGAGGTTATGTAGAGAAGGCAGGAGAATGGGGTTAGGAGGGTGAGATAGATCAGCCATGATTGAATGGCGGAGTAGATTTGATGGGCCGAATGACCTAATTCTACTCTCACTTTGACCTAATGACTCAGCGAATGTTTCGCCAAACACTTGCGCTCAGTCCACCAAGGCCTGCTGGATCTCACTGGTTGCTAACCATTTTAACTGCCCTTCCCGTTCCCGTGCTGATCTTTCCGTCCTGGACCTCCTCCATTGCCAGAGTGAGGCAACATGCAACATTGCCAGAGTGGAGGAACAGCTCCTCATATTCTATTTCCCCCTCCCCTCATGTCCCTCTTGCTTTATATTTTACTCCTTTCCTTATCTGACGCCCTTTTCACCTCTAGCCTTTGTCATTTACTCCATCCATTTGCCAATCACCCCCTCATCTATATCCACCTATCGCTTGCCAGGCATTGTCCCCTTTTTTAATTTTCTCCCCCCTACTCCCACTCCATCAGTTTGAAGCAGGGTCCTGACCCAGCTGGTTACTCCAGCATTCTGTGTCTATCTCTGTTGTAAACCAGCATCTGCAGTTCCTTTTTATTATATCCCTGACCAGAGATGCTGCCTGGTTACTCCAGCACTGTCCTTTACTCAAACTGTGATGCATGTTCTATGGTGCACGTGCAGAAATTGACAAGAGTGATTGAACACATGCCGAACCTCCTCAATCTCCCGAAGAAGTGGATGCATTGATGTCCTATTTGGCAGTTTCTTCAATGTGGTCGCTCCAGGTCAAATTGTTGGTGATGTTTACACCTGGGATCCCAAAGCTCTCAACCATCTGCACTTCAGCACCATTGATGCACGGTGACTGGGACATGTGCTCCCCTCACCCGGAAGTTGACGACAAGCTCCTATGTCTTGCTAATGTTGAGGGAGAGGTTGTCAGGGGGCCAGAGTGAAATGCCGATAGCAGCAAGATGTGGCATTAACTTGGCCTGTCCTTGCTCTGTGGGAATGGATGCAGTGACCAGCAGTGTGGAGCCCTGGGGGAATGTTGTAGTGGCCAAAGTATAGTCAACTGTGGTCATGCAACGTTCCAGGTGATTCATTGCTGAGGTAGGTTGTGGTTAGGGTTGTGCAGGGTTTTTTAGCAGCCTGATGGTTGCTCGGGGGTGGAAGATTGCAACCATCACGTGGTCCGCCCTGTTTCGACTAATGCAATCAACTCGACGTGCACAAACGCAAGATCAAATAGAACAAGTTGTCCAACAACTTTAGGCTGTGCACGCCCCATGAAAGTAGAAGATGGTTGCTCGGAAGAAGCTGTTCGTGAACTAGGTCCCGGTTCTCAGGCTCCTCTACCTTCTTCCTGATGAGCGTGGCCAAGGTCTTTTATATGAGCTCTTTGAGGCGTGGGCAGTACCTGTGATGGACCGTGCAGTGTCTATCACTCTCTCCCCCACCCCCATTCCTAGGCTTTCAAGTTACTGAACCAGGCCATGATGCAACCAGTCAGTATTCTCTCTGCCATACTGCAAAAGTTCAAGAGTATTTGGCAAGATGCCAAATCTGAAACTTCTGAGGAAGTAGAGGCATTGATGAGCTTTATTTGTGATTGCATCAATGTGCTAGGCCCAGGACATATCATCAAACACCCAGGAATTAAGCTGTTGACTCTCTCTACTACCGTTCCTTAGACAAAGAAACGTTCACAGGCCCTCGTATTTCCCTCCCTGATGTCAACAATCAGCTCCCTGTCTTGTTGACATCAAGAACTAAATTGGTGTTCTGGTAAAACTCAACCAGATTATCGATCTCTCTCCTGTACAGGTCCACCACCAATTTTCCCAGAAGTCTGGCATATCATTTAATCCGAGAACGCAGTGGAAATTCCTCCCCACCAAAACTGTGGTACCTGGGTCAGGTGAGGCAGCCGATCTTAACCCCATCGGAACCTCAGCATCGATCGGCGGGCCGAATTTTCCCCCTGCGGCTGGGGATCTGGATCTTCAGTCCTGGCAGAACTGTTCCCCACAGCAGACTTCTGTGGTCAAATTTGGCTCTGGAACTCTGGCCTGGCCAGAGGCAACAGATCCATTCCCATTTGCTGACTTCTACAGCCAACTTTGCTGGTCGGTATCTCGGCTCCCCAAGGCAGTGACCTTTGTTGGTCAGGCAAATACAACAGCTCTGGAACTAAGGCTGCTCGAAAATCAGTGGTGGACCTGTATTCGTTGTTACCCATTATTCGACCATCAACAGAGGTACCGTGGGCAAATTTCAAGATGACTTTGGAGTTTTGTCTGGCTAGTCATGGGTTCAGAGAGATTAGAGCAGGGGACTGTGCACACAGCCCAGAGGTGCCCATGCTGATGGTCAGCGAGGAGCTTGATGTGCAGATTTGCTGTTGCCTTCCTGACATCAGCCCGGGATTAAATTAACAAAGGTGCAAGCAGGCTTTGACCCAAGCATTTCCCCCTGCCATTAAACTCCCACTATGGTGGCATCTGAATAAAACGAGCAGCTTTATGTTCTTATACAACGGTTTAAATTCCAGTATAAATATGACATTTATTTCCCTCAGCCACATAAATCATTCTTTCCCAAGTCTACAGTAGTGCTGATTACATAGTTACACAACAAACAGGCATGTTAACATGAAGCAGTGAATTATTACAATCTGTGATCATTCCCCTCATGAGGATCTGTGGATCAGTACGTCTGACTTTAAAGGTTTACTGATATGTGGAGTGAAAGTATTTGGGGACCCAGAAGGTCAAGCTCAACCGTGGCAGATCGGGGGGGGGGGGGGGGGGGGGGAGAGGGAGAGGAGAGAGAGACAGAGAGAGACCGAGAGACCACTCTGCACACGGGAGGGTCCAGCCAGACATGGGAGTAACCAGGGCTTCCGTCCATTGAGCTGATTATTATCCTTCTCCCCCCCACCCCTCCTGAACATTTCTCCCACTACCCCAGCCACACTGCTCGCTTCACTTCCCCCTTCCACTCATCGCCCAGCCCCCTATTTAACCCCCCTCTGTTCCTCCTCCCATAACCCTCCCTCCAGTTTAACATTTCACTCCTCCTTATTCAATACCCTTTCACCTCTAGCCTTTGTCACTTACTCCGTCCATCAGCCAATCACCCCCCCCCCCCCTCACCTGTATCCATCGAACACTTGCCAGGCCTGCCCCCACCTTTTCCAGTGTCCCCTCCACTACAATCAGTCTGAAGAAGAGCCCTGACCCTACATGTTGTCTGTCCATTCCCTCCCCAGATGTTTGTTGCCTGACCTGCTGAGTGTGTTTACACTCCTGGAGTGGAGTTTCAGCAGACTCAAGGCATCACATCTTCACACTGGCTCAGCATGTGGCAGTGGGGAGGGATGATGGGAGGCAGCTCTGAATATCTCCAACCCAGGGAGGGTCCAGGCTAGGCCAGTGCATGGGTCTGGACCAGAGAAGGCCACTGCAAATATGCCTCCCCAGCTGCTGCCAGGGGGCAAAACCTCTCAATTAATTCCCTTTCCAAGGATTTGGAGATGTAAGTGCATTATATTTAAGCTTTGTTACAGCAGTGTATATAGGTGTGTATATAGCATTAAAAAGGCAGTTGGATATTCATCAACTCTCACAGATTCTACCACTTATCTACACACTAGGATAAATTTAGAGCACAACTAAACCTGCACGTCTTTGGGATGGGGGGGAAACTGGAGCAAATCCACATGGTCACGTGAAGAATGTGCAAACTCCATACAGATAGCGCAGGACGCTGGGATCGAACAGTGAGAGGCAGTGGTTGCACCATTGTCCCATCTGCTACCTTGTGCTCTGGTGATTCACTGACTGATTTTGTATCTTTAACAACATCAAAGAGCGCAGGAGGCATCTTGAAGAACAGAGCTGTCACAGGTTGGAGCTGGTGGGGATGAATTAAGGGTAACTGGGAAACGAAGGCTGCCTTTGTTGAGGGGTTGGACACCTTGCCTTCAGCTGTGACCTTGGGCAGGTATGGAGTGTCACCGGACAGGGCGTCACATGAACCTCATCCAATAGGGAGGGAGCTGGCGCCGCTGCCCGTCATCACGCTGGGATTCCCAGCTGGGCCTCAGCTCCTCCGTCAGGCCTGGCCCAGCCCAGCCCGGCCTCACTGCACAGAGTAATCCCAGGACAAAGCAGACAATCAAACATGCCCATGGGGAGGCAAGCCCTGGCGTGCATGGAGTGTGAACAGGAACCCCTCCACCCCCCTTAAGGGCAAGGACAAAACTCAGGTGAGTGAATGGAATGAAATAATGAAGAATGTTTGTCGAGCCCATGGGGATCATCCAGTGAGTGTTTAAAGCAGGTTATTGACTGGAGTTTGCATCAGCTCCTGTCACCCAGCATCTCTCTCAGGGAGCAGAAAGACTTCACACACAGAACCTCCCCACACATTCCCACAGCAGCAGGGCGAGAGAATGCAAGCAGCTGGTAGTTACTTGCAAGTATAACAAAGTTTCATTGCAAAGTGCACTCAATGAAAGGGACAAGGATCCGGCCGTGTTCCAGTTCTTGGTCGTTGGAGTAAAGTCCTTGCAGCAGGTAAAGCTGCAGTCAGTGCCCAGTAGAGCACAGTCCAACCCATCCCCGCCCGCAGCCGTCTCATTACGAAATCAAACAGCCGATGTCCTTCTGGGGTTTCAGGTCGGGCTCCTTCACTGGGGTCACCTCTTCCTCCTTCACCTTGGCCTGAGGGGACATAATGATGACATTCAAGAATTATCCCAGGAATGAATGGGTTAACTTATGATGACCATTTAACGGCACTGGGCCTCTACCCGCTGGAGTTTAGAATGAGGGGGGACCTCATTGAAACATACAGAATAGTGAAAGGCTTGGATGGAGTGGATGTGGAGAGGATGTTTCCACTAGTGGGAGAGTCTAGGACTAGAGGTCACAGCCTCCGAATTAAAGGACATTCTTTTAGGAAGATGAGGAGAAATTTTGTTAGTCAGAGGGTGGTGAATCTGTGGAATTATTTGCCACAGAAGGCTACGGAAGCCAAGTCAGGATATTTCGGGATAGATAGATTCTTGATTAGTACAGGTGTCGGGGGTTATGGGGAGAAGGGGGTTAGGAGGGAGAGACAGATCAGCCATGATTGAATTCCACGGAGTAGAATGGCAGAGTAGACTTGACGGGCAAAATGGCCTAATTCTGCTCCTATCATTTATGACTTTATAACACAGGGTCAGTGACCCACCTAACAGCGGTCCAGAGAGTGGACATGGAGCTGGCTACAGATGGGAGAACACGTGGTAAACAGCACTGTATGGAAAGAGCACTGCACAAGATGGGACGTGGTACATGAATAGAATGTTGATGGAAGATGGCAAGTGTGAAGGAAATTTACCAGGATGTTGCCAGGACCCGAGAGCTTGAGCTGTGTTGAGAGGTTGGGCAGACTAGGACTTCATTCCTTGGCTGAGGAATGATCTTAAAGAAATGTATAAAATCATGAAGGGAACAGACAGGATGAATGCACGGAGTCTTTTTCCCAGATTAGCAGAATCAAGAACTAGAGAACATAGGTTTTATGTGAGAGGGGAAAGATTTAACAGGAACCAGGAGAGCAACATTTTCCATACAGAGGGTGTTGGGTATGTGGAATGAGCTGCCGGAGGAGGTAGTTGAGGCAGGTATTATAATAATATTTAAAGATACATGGACAGGTACATGGATAAGAAAGGTTTAGAGGGATATGGACCAAACGTGGACAGGTGGGACTAGTGTAAATGGGGCATGTAGATTGGCAGAAGTAGATACTGGCTCGGGTGTGACATTCCCAGTGGGCAGGGCCTCAGAGCCAGGGCTGGGCCACCGGATGTTCTACCTTGTCGTCCTTGGGGCCTTGGGTAATATCGAATGCAGCGTATAAATCCTTGGTCCACACTTCTCCCAGTGCCGGCAGCTCAAAGACCTGCGGTTCCACCAAGCCATAGCTCGCCTTCAGCTCTAGCTGCGGAGCCTCTGGAGGAACTTTCTGGAAATAGCTGGAAAAGAAAAAGAACGAGGTAACTAAACTAAAAGTGTAACTAAAGTGCCTCATGGACAGAAGCATCGAGACTGCATGACACTCACCAGAGAGTGACGGCAGAGATACTGTTGGCTGAAACAGAACAAACAACTGTTGTGAATGTGTTCAGTGCATCAGCAGGTTGGTGGAGTGGCGCTGCAGGTAGTGCTGCTGCCTCAAAGCCACTGAGACACACATTCGTCCTGCCACAGGTCGGGAGTTTGTATGTTCTCCCTCAGACGGCACGGGTTTATCCGGGTGTTCCAGTTTCCTCCCATGTCCCAAAGACGTAGGTTAGTGGGTCAAATAGCCCCAGGAAATTGCTCTTGTGTGGGTGAGGGAATCAGCCTGGTGCTGATGGGCACAAGAGAACAGGTTTTAGGGGAATGTATTGGGTGTGGGGGAATGGATTAGTGGGAACACTGACAGCTGGCAGAGAGTTGATGGGCTGAAAGGCCTCCCCCTGTCGCTGGGAAACATGATCAAGGATGAAACTAACCAAGAACTATAACGATGTACCGGCTAAAGAAATACCCAAACCAAGAGAGAATTCTCCATTGTCCAGGACAGGCCACATGACCTGCCTTTGTTTCCAATGACCTGGGACATCGCTAACAAAGAATTCCACTGTCTTAAATTTGACCAATGCAAAAGGGTGCGATGGAGTAAAATAAACAAAGTTGAACTATCATAACATGGCATTGAGGACTGGATACAAAAGACGTGTGGGAATTCAAAGACCCAGGGGAGTAAGATTGATGTGGAGACAGGGGAAGTCTTTACCCTATGCTTGATGGCAAGTGACTGACCAGAGAGGGAGAAGAGCTACACATGATACAGTGATGGGAGTCAGTATGGTTACAATAGATTTAGTCACAATAAATGGTGAACTCAAGAAAGCAACAGTCTGCCTGATACAAACAAGTGCAAGGTCCACATTGAGGTAGGTTGGGAGATCGAGATTACACCCATAGCTTATGGAAGGACCGTTCTGTAGTCTGATAACAGAGAGGAAGAAGCTGTTCCTGAATCTGGTGGTACGTGCTTTCAAGCATTTGTACCTTCTGCCCGCTGAGAGAATACAAATCTGTGACTTCGCGTCTTTCCCAAAATTTTCAGATTATTAGATATACCCCGGGAGCAGACCTGGTCAAAAGCTTCAAGTGCTTCGGAGTAAATATCACCAGCCACATGACCAAGAAAGCACACAACTTCTTGAGAAGGCTTAGGAAGTTCAGCATGTCCCCAACAACCCTCACCAACTTCCACAAACGCACAGCAGAAAGCATGTCATTGGGATGCTTCACAGCAGGGTTTGGGAACAGCTCTGTCCAAGACTGCAACAAATTGCAGAGAATTGTAGATGTAGCCCAGACCATTTTACAAACCACTCTTCCTTCCATTGACTCCATCTACACTTCACATTGCCTCGGCAAGGTCACCAGCATAATCAACAATGAGTCTTACTGCAGACACTCCCTCTTCTCCCCCTTCACATCACGTAAGAGGTACAGAAGTTTGAAAATGCCAGATTCAGGGACAGTTTCTTCCCAGCTGTTATCAAGCAATTGAACCGCCCTGTCACCAGCTGGAGAGCGGTCCTGACCTCCCATCTACCTCATTGGAGACTTTTCAACTATCTTTAATTGGATGTTACCTTGCACTAAATAATATCCCCTCATCCCGTTGGACAGTCTCATTGTATATCTAGTCTTGTCGTTAACTGGATATAAGGGGACAAAAAGAAACTTTTCACTATACCTCGGTACACGTGACAATAATAAACTAAACTAAATATTCACAACTGACTTCGCATCAGCTGCTCTTTGCTGAAAATAAAACACAGCAGCTTCGCCTCACACTGTACAAGCACCAAATGACAATATCACCATGATAATTGCTGCACCCGCCCCCTTGTGAGGGTCCAGTCCCGCACCAGCATGGTGACCCTTAAGCAAAAACACAAAGTGCTGGAGAAACTCAGCGGGCCAGGCAGCATCTGTGGAGGGAATGGACAGACGACATTTCAGTTTGAGATGCCTGTTCAGACTGACGGCGTTGGGAAGCTGGAAAAGAGAGGTGGAGGTGGGGCAAAGCCCGACAAGTGATAGGTAGATACAAGTGACAAAGGCTGGAGGTAAAATGGAGACAAAAGGATGTCAGATAAGGAGTGAAGTGAACGTGAAGCCAGAGGAAGGGATATAGGTGGGAGGGGACTGGGGAAAGAGGGGGATCAACGGGAAATGGGAGAAGTGGGAAACAAGTGCCAGGTGATTCTTAAAATGCCCTGTAAAGTGACCAGGCAGGGCACTCGGCAGTCTCACACCCCAGCAAGGGGCAGCCAAGAATCGGTGGCCCAGCCTGAAACGCTCACAATCCCACAGACACTTACATGAACCCATTCTCTCGCTGGCACTTCTCCAGGGTGTTCCTGATGTACGCTCCCAGCTTGGTGAAGAACAAGTGTTCGGACGGCTTGGCGGTGGTCCCAGGCCCCTTGGTCTGCTGGTATTCCTTGCACAAAGCCTCTGCCTTGGAATAGTCTGCCGGATTGAAATGAGAGGATGGAAACTTAAACCAGGAGACGATCTTTGTCAACTCTGCCGGGCAGGCAAGTGAGGTCTACCATCCAATCACAAAATCAGGGTATCTCAGGAGGCGACCATTCAGCCCACTGAGCCAAATGCTAGCCCTTTGTAATCCAGTCAGTTCCATTCCCTGTGATTCTGAGGGGAAATAATTCACAAAGGTCTATCCAGGTCCCTTTGGAAAATGCCAACTGATTCCATCTTACTGCAGGGAGGCGGTTCTGAATTATAACCACCTAGTTCCTCACATTTACTTTGTGCCTTTCCAGTGGGAGTGATATAGCACAGAAACAGGCTCTCCAGCCCACCACCCTCACACTGGCCATAAGCTACTGTCTGGAGGAGTCTTCGGTAAAGCTCGCCTTCATAGGCAAGGCACTGAGCTCAAAAGTTGCAGCTGACCAAATCATTGGTCCGGCCGCATTTGCAGTTATGGTCGCCATAATGCTGGGTACAACAACATTTACAAAACATCTGGACAGGTACGTGGGTAGAAAAGGTTTTGAGGAAATGTGTAGGAAGGAACAGTAAATGCTGTTTTCGACTGATACGAGCAAACGCAGAAAAACAGGACTAGCTTAGATGGGGCATCTTGGTCGGTTTGACGAAGTGGGTGGAAAGGCCTGTGTCCGCGCTGTACAGATCTATCACACTACAGGAAGGACGTGGTAGATTAGAACAGGATGTTGACTGGAATGGAGCATTTTACATACAAATACGGATTGGATAGTCTGGGATAATTCTCGCAGAAATGTAGAACACTGAGGGGTAGCTTGGAGCTTTTTAAAATTATGATGGGCATTGATAGTCTTTTTCCTATTGTGGGGGAATCTAAAACTTGAGAACATATGATTAAGGTGGAGAGAATAAATTTAAAGGAGAACTCAAGGGCAGCTTTTCAGCACAGTGGGGTTGGTGGGTATTTAGAAGGAGCTCTCAGAGGAGGTGGTGAAGGCAGGTACGACCTTGATAAAGCACTGAGGTGAGTATGGATAGGAAAGGAGTCGAAGGATATTGGGCTAATGTGGGCAAATCCGATTTGTGTAGTTGGACCACCTTAGCCTTGCTGCTTGAAAAAGGGTCCCGACCCAAAACGTTGCCTATCCATGTTCCCCACATATGCTGCCTGACCCGCTGAGTTACTCCAGCACTTGGTATCTTTTTTTTTGTAAACCAGCACATACAGTTCCTTGTGTCTCTTGCCTTGCTGCTGGACTGGATTTAAACTTTAGAGATACAGCATGGAAACAGCCCCTTTGGCCCACAGAGTCCAAAAGCGCACCGCCGGTTAGATTCGCTTTCCTATAGCACCAGACACCAGCCGCCTAGTAAGCCACCCACCACTGGCCTTGGGAACATGCCGTGTCCATGGGGACTCTAGAGGCTTTCCGTGAACGCTGGTCCCTGCGGGGGGACAGTGCATTGTGGATAAGGATGGCATGGTTAAAATTTGATGAGTATGATTGATGTTTGCAAACTGCTGGGCAGTTTTGATCTTTCCAGCACTCTGTATCTGTGATTCATTGAATAAAACCTCCTTGTTAAGGGGGAAAGGAAATAAAACCTCTAGTCTTGGCTTAACGTTTCAACGCCCATGACTCCTGTAAGCAACAATACGCCACCCCCACAGCCAGAGCACAAAGTCTCCACCACACACAGTTTGGGCCACTCCGAGCCAGAGGCGGCAGCACGACCAACATACTCACGCTTCTCTGCTTCTTGGAGAGATCGGATGGCTTCCCCACATTTGTCGCTGGCCAGCAGGGTCTGGCCGTGGTAGCAATAGGCCTGCAACGAACAAGCACGTTGGAGTCAGAGTCACACAGCACGGAAACAGGCCCTTCGGACTAACTCGTCCACGCTGACGAACCCTGTCATGATGAGGTTGGAGACTGGGAGTTGACTGGTTGCCCACCTTTCGCCCATATCCCTCTAAACCTTTCCTATCCATGTACCTGTTCAAGTCTCTTTTAAATGTTGTTATTATACCAGCCTCGAGTGTGGTCTTCCATAAAAGGCCAGAGTGAGTGGCCTTCCCCACACATGGCAGAGCAGTGCATGGACAGAGCCAGGCTATGATTGCTTGACACATGGGTGTCAGGAGCACAGGGCTTGCAGATCCAGAACTAGCCCAAGAGGCAGGGATCACAGCCCAACCAACCCCACCCACTCCAGACAGGGAGCTCAATCCTCACATCCTCCCACGCTCTACCCCCCTGATGTAGAACAATACAACTTTAACATTTCAAATATAAACCATTCATTAACATATAAACAGGAAATACAACACATAGAAACATAGAAAATAGGTGCAGGTGTAGGCCATTCGGCCTTTCGGGCCTGCACCGCCATTCAATATGATCATGGCTGATCATCCAACTCAGTATCCTGTGCCTGCCTTCTCTCCATACCCCCTGATCCCTGTAGCCACAAGGGCCGCATTTAACTCCTTCTTAAATATAGCCAATATAATCACAATCACAATATAAACACAATCAGTATGCGCCTGTCTTTTCACTGATTTTGCCACATTTTTACAACGCATCACTGCCCGCACGTTCCTGTTTGAATGACACATGGATGATGTAAGAGGCTGTTTCACGGGGCCAGCCCCTCAGCGGCTGTGAGGATAGGACTGTGGTCCTTCCCCGTGGAGTCTCTGCGGTAGGCTGCAGCAAGCTACCATGTGCCCCTCAGCACTTGGAGCGTGACCGGCGGCAGCAATCTCCACAGACGCGGTGCTGGCGGCCCAGCCAGTCTGCTGGAGTAGCTTAGTGGGTCAGGCAGCATCTGTGGTGGGATCAGAAGGGTCCCGACCTGAAACCCCACCTGTCCATTCCCTCTAGGGATGTTGCCCAACCCTCTGAAATCATCCAGCACTGTTGCTGCGATGCTGAGTGGGGGGCGTGGCCTGACAGCAGCCCGCTGATCAGATCGGGAGTCCTCCGTTAACACACAACTCCTCAGGACCAACCTCGACACAGACCCTTGCATCCTTTCCCAGACCCTTTCTCCACAAGCAGAGTCCACAGAGATGTGGATGAGTCTCACCAGGCTGCAGCCACCTAGAGGGCCGTGAACATGAAGACAGTCTCCAGCCACACAGGAAGGATGCGTGGGGGGAGGGGGTTCCCTCTCACTGCACTGAGATTCCTCACGCACCTCGGTGATGGTGGGCAGAGTTGCGTGGTGTGTCAGCCTCAAGGGTGGGCAGGGAGCGAGGCCAGGGACATCAGTCAGCTGCTCTGGCCCACCACCCAGTGGTTCCTTGCTGCTGGTCCACGTGGGCAGTGAATGACATCGCAACAATCGTCACTGGCTCCCAGTTAGTCAAACAAAAGGAACAGCAGCACCCTCACCCGACCTGACGAGGAGAGTGGGGCAAGAACAGTGCTCTGGCATATTCCTGGTCATGCCTCCTCCACAGGGGAGGAGATAACAAGCTGTAGCCTCCCTCCTTGTTCCCACCACATGACCAACATTAGTAAGTCACTGCTCCATTTGCCAGTTTAACACTTACGTAAGCCAGGTAGAAGCTGTTTTTGAGCTGCAGGTACTTCCTCCATTTAGCAGTGTAGCTTGGATCCAAGGTGGTGAGGGTGTGATCTGCAACAGAAAGTGTTCAGGTGAGAGCTGCGACCTCCATCCTCAACACGCTCTGCCCTCTCCACCTCCCACTACTGCCTCAAACCCATTCCTGGCCATCTCCCAAACCCTGCCCCATGGAAACATCCTATACCCTGCTGTTAACTCACACAGTATAGCTCAAGCCTCTCCCTCCCGACTTTGGTCATTTGCCCGGGTCTACAGCCTTCCAGAGCTCAGGGTACCTTGGCTTCTGTCGTCTCGAGAACCCTGCACTATAAACAGCACTTCACCACCAGTGGTCAAGTCTTCCACAAGCTCTTGAACTCTCAAATTATCTCCCTGACCTCCCCGTTTCCAATCATGTGATGGATCTTGCAAGAATTAAAACATCAGCCGAATATCTCTAATTGTGACAGGCTGTGGAGCTGTTTTACAGCACAGCAGTACACAGTGCTTTAGAAGGACGACAGCAGGACCTAGCTCTGTCGAATGCACCCAGTGAGACCAGGACACGACTCGCTTCAAGTCCCAGTGTGGAACGAGCTGATGCCGGGTGGACTGCATTCGCTAGAGGAGACCACTGCACCACCGGGGTAGAAAGTGATGGCCCAGCAGGGACCCCGACTCATGATGTGCAGTGGGATGGAACAAAGAACTTGCTGCAAATCGCTGAAAGTGCCGCCGTCTACACAGGACTGGTGTCCATTGACCCAGCCGCCATTACCACAGCGCAGTACAAACTGGCCAGAGTCATTTGTTCTCAGTTATCACAGACAATGCAAGCATGCAAACAGGCAGAGCATTTTAATAGACAAGACTGCAGGTGCTGAATCGTGAGCAAAGTGTTGGAGGAACTCAGCAGGTCAGGCAGCATCTGGGGAAGGAATGGACAGACTATATTTGGTCCTGACACCAATATGAACAACATTAGTTGTCCATTCCACTGGTGAGGCCACATTTGGAGTACTGTGTTCCCTTTTGGTCACCCTGTTATACGAAGGTCCTTGTTAGGCTGGAAAGAGCTCAGAGCAGAATTACGAGGATATTGCCAGGGCTTGAGCTACAGGGAGATGTTGGGCAGGCTCGGACTTTATTCCTTGGAGTGCAGGAGGATGACGGGTGATCTTATAGAGGTGTATAAGATCATGAGGGGAGTAGATAGGGTGAACACAGAGCCTTTTACCCAGTGTAGGGAAATTAAGAACCAGAGGACAGACATTTAAGGCGAGAAGGAAAAGATTTTACAGGAACATGAAGGGCAACGTTTTCACACAGAGGGCAGTGTGATTATGGAATGAGCTGCCAGAGGTGATAGTTCAGGTAGGTACTATAACAACATTTAAAGAACACTTGGACAGGTTTGTGGATAGGAATGGTTTAGAGGGATATGAGCATATTGCAGGCAGGTGGGACTAAGGTAAATTGAGCACCTTGGTTGGCATGAACGCGTTGGGCTGAAAGACCTGTTTCCCTGCTGTGTGACCTTCGGGCATTCCTCTACAGATGCTGCCCGACCCCTGTTACTCCATCACTATATTTTGCTCAGGATTTTAATCCTAGCTTATAGTGTAAATTTTACATTGCTGGGAGCAAGATGAAGCAATGAAAGGTCACCTCCCGCTGACCCTACCTCTGCTTCCCGTTCCCTCAGAGGATCCCATTGCCTGTTCCAACCAGCTCTGTGGATCCAGCAGATGGAAGTGATTATGGACCCAGCTCGATTCCCATATTAATTAATTGAGTCGTCCTCCTAGTATACCCACAACTGGGATGTTAGCTCTGCCCAGATCAGATATTCAAAGCGAACAGCTCCATCTATGACCGTAAGAAATTGTAACGCAGCCCAGACCAGCACACAAACCAGCCATCTTTCCATTAACTCCGTCTACACTTCACGCTGCCTCGGCAAGGCCACCAGCATAATCAAGGACCAGTCTCACCCTCTTCTCCCATCTCCCATCAGGCAAGAGGTCCAAAAGTGTAAAAAGACATATCTCCAGATTCAGGGACAGTTGCTACCCAACTGTTGTCAATTGAAAGTAATTGAACGATCCTATCACCAACTAGAGAGCGGTCCCAACCTACCAACTGCCTAATTGGAAACCCTCGGACTATCTTTAATCGGATTTTATCTTGCACTAAACGTTATTCCATTCATCCTGTATCTGTGGACGGTTCGATTGTAATCATGTATAGTTTTTCTGTTGTCTGGGTAGCACGCAACAAAAAAGCTTTTCATTGTACCTCGTTGCACATGACAATAAACTAAACCAAACAAGGGGCTTAGTGTTCATTGCAGGAACTAACGTGGACAGGAAGGACACCTAGAGACAGGGTTAAAAGCCAGGCCCAGAGAAGAATCCCCCTGCATATTAAACACTGCTGCTTTCAATGATCAACAGGCTTCTCAGGTCTCCACGGAAAGGACAGGAGAGAATCAGCAACAAAAAACTCACCAGCCTTCTGGTAGAAGTTGGCTGTTTCATAAGCCAGAGCTGCGATGAGTCCCGAATTGTGTTTTAGTTCAATGGCTCTCGCGATGGTCACTTGAATCAAACACAAATGGATGGTCACTTCATTGGGAAACAAACCCCTCAACATTTTACACTTCCGTTGTAGATCGGTAACAGGTGACGGGTTTATACAACTCCTCCGCCTCTTCAACAGCAGGACCTGGAATTGATGAACAACCAAGGGGGCCGGACAAGGGCTTCAGTCTAACGAGGGTACAACTTGTCACGGCAAGAACCACACTGCCCGTGTGACAGTCAGCACTGGAAACCCACTTATCTCCGGCCGCCACAGAGCTGGATGGGACGGGAGTAGCCGACTGCAAAGGGTGGGTAGAGGTTGACGGGGACCACAAACCGCAACAGGCGGGCAGATGCAGCGGGACCCCACGAACCACTGCACCACCGTAACCATCGGGAAGAATTAGCTTTAGCTTAGTATAGCGCGGAAATAGATCCTTTGGCCCATCGTGTCCATGCTGACTAATGTTCCCCGTACACCAGCACTATCCTACACACTGGGGATAATTTAACCAAACCAATTGACCTACAAACCTGTACGTCTTTGGAGTGTAGGAGGAAGGGGGAGGTCCCGGAGGTCCCACGCGGTCACAGGGAGAACGTACAAACTCAGTACAGACAGCACCTGTAGTCAGGATCGACCCTAGGTCTCTGGTGCTGTCAGGTAGCAACTCTACCACTGCACCACCGTTCCAGGGTCATACAAAGGTCAGACCGTTACCTCCTCAGGTCTTTGTTTCCACTTTGATGGAAATTACCCGAAATTCGAGAAATTCTGGTTGTCCTTGGGTAATTTTAGGGAAATTCAATAATTTTGGGAATTTTCTGCATCCGGCCCGCAAAGGGGTCCAATCCGGCCCGCGGGATGATTTTGGGGAAAAAAGTATATTTACGACCATCCCGCGTCTGCAAAGTTGGGGGAGGCCCAACAGCCGTGTCACAATGAAAAATGGCGGCGGTGATGCGGTAGGGATGCAAAATGGCGCCGTCTCCCCGTCAAAGTAAACTTGATTGTCAATTCAAATAATGCAACAAGTAGTTACACAGAGGATTGAAATTGCATTTCCCCATACTCCAAATGTGCAAGTAATATTTATTTATAACACAGACAGACAATATACCATTAGAAATACCATTAAAAAATATACCATTAATAATAGACATTATATAAAAAAATTCACAGTGCGCCAGAGTCTAGTAACATTTTGAGGTATGTTATTAAAGTGCAATAATAAAAGGTACAATATAGAAAAGTGCAAATAGCATACTGCAGACATTGAGTTAAAGTTATTTGACAGTCAGTTGATCTTTGTTTGTGTAATGTTCATGGAATTTTCTTGAGTGAGTTGAGTGACTTGCCGGATGGAAGTAGGGTGAACAATTTGTGTGCTGGTTGGGTGGTGTCTTTGATGATATTGGTTGCTCTCTTGCGACAGCGAGATGGGTATAAGTCCTGGATTGCTGGTTGGGGTGATCTGGTGATCTTCTCCGCTGTCCTCACCACTCTCTGTAGGGCCTTCTGGTCAGCAGCAGAGCAACTGCCATACCAGAGACTGCTGGTAAGAATACTCTCAATGGTACTCCTGTAAAAGGTGGTGAGGGCAGAAGGGGGGAGGTCGGCTCTCCTCAACCGTCGAAGGAAGTGGAGGCGTTGCTGTGCTTTCTTGACTAGGGAGATGGTGTTGGTGGACCATGTCTGATCATCTGTGATGTGCACTCCCAGGAACTTGGTGCTTAGTGCCCCGTGTGTGCGCAGTGGGGCAAGTATCCGCCCGTGCACAGTTGGGGTAGCAGTCGCACATGCGCAGTTGGGGAAGGCTTAGAAAATTTCAGGAAATACCATCAAATTCCAGGAAATTTGGGATTCTATTTAAGGAAAAAATATTTTGAGCTGTGGAAGCCCCGTCTCAGGCATCTAATGCACCAGTGGGTATTTAATGACCTTTGTGTTTCACTGTCACATTTATGTTTCAGGTATGTACAAAATCAACACCACATGTCAACTGAAGACCCACTCTCTGGGCTGTGTGACCGGTGAAATGGCTCTCTGGTTAAGAGCAGATTTATACTGCGGTGGTTTCAGAGGGAAAGAGTTCCTGCTGTGGACATTGTGCCGCCCCCATTCGTACCTTCCTGAGCCTCGGCCTGACACTGAATGATGTAGGTGTCCAGCACCCGAGATTCCAGGTCCTTGCCTTTCTCAGGCGCAGTCACAAGTCTGCTTACTTCATTGTCCTAAGCAGAACAAAAATAAATGGCTGCCTGAGTTACTCCAGCACTTTGTCTCTTTTTTTCTTAAGTCAGTACATGCAGTTCCCTGGGCCTCAAAACTTTGCTTCAAGGAAAATCATGGGCGGCGCCATTTAGTAGGAACACAACCCTCCAGTAATGCGGGGATCACCAGTAGGATTATTTTTGAACAGTATTAAAGTGGTAATGATGCCACTGTAAGCCCATATAACTCTCAGTCTAGATCTAGGATGCAAACGCAGGATTAACATTCATGCAAAGCTCAACAACGTACTGTAGCTCCCATTCCCACACTGAACTCTGTATTGGGCCTCCTCCAGAGTGAGGCAAACTGAAGGAACAGCACCACATGGGTAGATAACCCAATGAATGAACACTGAATTCTCCAGTTTTTAGATAACTAAGCTAGAAACAGCCCCCCCCCCCTTCTTCCCCTCGCTCTTCCCTGTGCCCCATCTTTATGTGCAGCCATTTCTCACTTTCCAATTCCACCTCTGGCCACGTTTCACATTTCTATCCTTATCCCACTGCGTCCTTTCATCTCTGTCCATTGTCCAACCACCTGCCACTCAACCCCCTTACCTGTTTCCACCTATCACTTGCCAGACTTTTCCCACCCCCACCTCTCTTCCAGCTTTCTCCCCCCCCACTACTACAATCATCTGAAGAAAGGCCGTGACCAAAAATGGCACCTATTTCCGTCCTCCAGAGATGCTGCCGGACCTGCTGAGTTACCCCAGCACTTTGTGTATTTTTTTGTAAACACAAATCTGCAGTTTGTCGTGCTATCAATACACGTTGTGCTAACCAGGGACGCCAAGGCAGAAGTAAATGAAGGAAAGAAGTTCATGAATCAATTAATCCCGTGTGTCTGGAGAACACATCCATCGTTCCGCCTGGTTTCCTGCTGGGCTGGGCAATGTTTCACCAACATTGCTCTACGAGCCAAAGTTGATACCAATGGAATCTTGACATTTGGGACTCCTAGTTGGGGAAAGGAAATGTTGTGAAGAAAGCAAGTGAAAACTTGCCCAGCACAGTAGTCAAGGTTCTGGGAGCGTGCTGCAATAGGCATGGACAAAGCCTCAAACTCGCCCCGCTGATGTTTGGGAAGATACGACGGGGCATCTCTGCCCCCTCCATCCATCCAGGACCACACCCTCCCTCCTCATTCCTCAAACAATGTTTATCCTGAGACAAAGGGCCAACAGGGTCCTCCACACCAAACCTTCCAGTGAAGCTGCTGGAAGGTGCACGGGTCTCAGGGCGAGGGCAGGAAGGCGGCTGGGGCAGAGATTGCTGACCTTGATATGCTTGAAGATTCCAGCCGCAGTCTTTAAGCTCCTGTGCACATCTTTTGCTTCATCCACGGAGACACTAAGAGTGAACACACGTCCACGTTAGTCATCTTTCCCTCCATTCGGAAGCAGCATAGCAGAAGGTGTTGGCAATGAATGTTGTGGGTACTTACTCTTCCTTCCCCGACAGCCTGGAGGCATGCTTGGTGTGCCAAAGAGCCACGTTAAACTCCATTGAGACCAGATCGAAGATGGCATCCTGCTGGGCACTGTGATCAAAGACAAGATACTCTGGGAAATGTTTGATAAAGTTCAGAGAAATCATCACTGACATTGAAGAGCAAGTTAGTGGGGATTCCATTATATGAGGAACAAAGTGAACCGTGAAAAAAGGAATCTTTCCTGTCCTTCACTGCAGGGAATCTGTACATAAGTGGCAGGAAGCAGACCCAGGGAAGTTTAGACACAGGACAGTACACCATCGGGGAGGCACGGCTGCAAGATGGAGCAATTGGCTTTATAGAAGGCTTAAAGGGATGAACAGCTACAAAGATCACAGAGGTCCAACGTTCAATACAATGTTGAATAGAACGTCCATTCAGAATCGTTAAGACTACCGTAGCCAATGCACAACTGCACAGTATATGAGAGGCTGTCTGATGGGAAGGGATTCAAAGTGGGGAGAAAGCATCAATGTTTAGAAGTAGGATTGCAGGACAATATGATTAGAAGAAGTCATTTCATGAAAGGCAAGGTTTGCACCACGAAGGGGTGGTATTTAGTTAAAGGTTTGCCATCGGGTGGCGCCGTACATGGCAGCCATGCCAACAGTGTCTCGTCCCTTTCTTCTTTTGTTGTTTTTCGTCTGTTTTTACTTGTAAGTTATTAGTGTAACCGTGACTAGGTGGTGGTGACGGATGGAACTGTGACTAGATGGTGAACAGTGGAACCGTGACTAGGTGGTGACCAGTGGAACCGTGACTAGGTGGTGGTGACCAGTGGAACCGTGACTAGGTGGTGACCAGTGGAACCGTGACTAGGTGGTGGTGACCAGTGGAACTGTGACTAGATGGTGAACAGTGGAACCGTGACTAGGTGGTGACCAGTGGAACCGTGACTAGGTGGTGGTGACCAGTGGAACCGTGACTAGGTGGTGACCAGTGGAACCGTGACTAGGTGGTGGTGACCAGTGGAACCGTGACTAGGTGGTGACCAGTGGAACCGTGACTAGGTGGTGGTGACGGATGGAACTGTGACTAGATGGTGAACAGTGGAACCGTGACTAGGTGGTGACCAGTGGAACCGTGACTAGGTGGTGAACAGTGGAACCGTGACTAGGTGGTGACCAGTGGAACCGTGACTAGGTGGTGACCAGTGGAACCGTGACTAGGTGGTGACCAGTGGAACCGTGACTAGGTGGTGACCAGTGGAACCGTGACTAGGTGGTGGTGACCAGTGGAACTGTGACTAGGTGGTGGTGACCAGTGGAACCGTGACTAGGTGGTGGTGACCAGTGTAACCGTGACTAGGTGGTGACCAGTGGAACCGTGACTAGGTGGTGGTGACCAGTGTAACCGTGACTAGGTGGTGACCAGTGGAACCGTGACTAGGTGGTGACCAGTGGAACCATGACTAGGTGGTCGCTGGTCACTAGCAAGGTAGAGAGGACTTGGGAAAATACAGTGAGGGCTATGCTGTTGTGACACTCTCTGATTATTGAGGTATTGGGCAGAAAGGAGACCTGTGATCATACACAGGGGATTGTATGGACATCACCAATCGTTGGTACGGATCTTGCAGACTCCCAAGAGTACAGATCTGACATCTGCAACAAATCTTTTCAAGAGAGTGTTCACATCAACACACTTGCTCCCCTCAACAGGGCACCACTCCTACATGTTTTGTCAAGGTAACTCAGGAGTCAGTGGCCTTCCAATACCTCAGCCAAGTGAGCTGGTGGAACGTGCACAGCTCGGCAGTGGCAACTGTCAGACTATGTCAGCACCCCATCTACACACAATCTAATCAATTAAAAGGGAGGTGTTTACTTCCTTTTGTTGAGATGCCAGGAGAGGTTTCCTGGCTGCCATTTCACCCCTATTGTGCAAGTAAGCAAACATTAGCCTGGGTGTTGGTTTGAGTGCAAGACTTACTGATAGAGAAGGCAGTGTTAGGTGAGAGGCTGACAGCCCAGGTTTCCATCTGCACCATTAATGGGACTTTACTCGATGCACCGCACACAATATCTCATCATTCACGAGGGCCAAGTATATATTTATTTCAGTCGTTCCTCTTCCTACACAACAATATGGTGCTGCTTATCAGATTAACACACTTCAAAAGGCACTTTAAATCCGAGCTAACTTCCTTGACTGTTCCCTTACACAAATAATAAAGTAAACCGATCTCTGCTTTCAACAAACAAGAACAAAAACCACCCTGAGATTATGGCAGTGCTTGCCGTGGTGTGGGGGTTTAGTATTGTTAAACTGTGTATATTGAATTAACTCAAGGCTGCATTTTGACCCCAGTAGCTAATAACAGTGCGAGGTATTACCAGGGCAAGGCTCTGGGGAGTGTGCAGAGCAGACGGATCTAGGGCTACAGACACACAGTTCCCCAAAGTGGCGTTACAGGTAGGTAGGGTGAGGAAGGAGGCAAGTTAAACTAATCCCTTCTGACCGCACATCATTCATATCCCTCCACTGCCTGCATATTGATGTGTCGATCTAAAAGCCTCTTAAACACCATTATCGCATCTGCACATTCCAGGCATCCAGTAAAAAAACACTTGCCCCAAACACCTCCATTAGAAAACATTCTCCCTGAACTTAAAGCCATCGGTACGGGTATCGGTTTATAATGTCACATCTACTAAGATACAATGGAAATCTTTGGTTTGCATACTATCAATTAAATCAGATAATACTTTCCAAGAGTACAATCAAATTATACACAAGTACAATAGCTAGTCTAGGGTGACATCTCCACCCTGGGTAAAACAGTTCTGACCGTCTACCCCATCCATGCCTCTCATCATTTGATATACTTCTATCAGGCTTCCCTTCACTTTATCCAACCTCTCCTGGCTGATAATGTCCTCTAATCCAGACAGCATTCAGGTAAACCCCTTCAGATGTTAAGACAATTCCCAGCAGATGGGGGGGGAGCAGACTGGGATAAGTCCCAGGTTTGGAAGTGAGGATATACTGAGTCGTCTGATAGTAGGAGCATTTCTTGAGGCCTCAACTTCGGGAAGAAAAGCTCTTGTTTGGTGAACACAAGAGAGGCCTTGTGGTTGATGTACAGTCAGCTGTTGCTCGGTATTGGGAACCCTGCTCACCTGAACCAAGCTCAACTTGAGACTTGAGGTCATGGGGCTGGCAATGGAAGTGCAAAGAGAGACATTGAACAAAGATTGACTGACCCGTCGGTGGGTGAAAGTGATTCACGGCATTATTCCCAAATTGCAGGAAATGTTCCATGCCACTTCCAGAACAATTGCAAAGCAGATTATCCCTTCCAAAAGCAAAAATCTTCAAAGGCTTTACGTCTAAAAGGGCCACAGAAATATCACGTCAGGCAGCATTTTGGGGAAAGATTCAGGGGCAACTTTCCTGATCAATGTCCTCTCACTGAGCTGAAATGCTAACTGAACTGAAACAGAAGGTGCCTGACCTGATTCAGCTGTGTTCCCAGTATTTGCTTTGTTTTAGATTATCAGTTTGTTATGTCACAGTGTGTGGGACATTTTTGGGTGGAAATAAATCACTACATTTTCTACCTTTACACTTCAAAGCCAGTTAACAGGTTGTAAATGCTCTGGATATCCCACCAAGAAAGTCCATCAATGTCCCTACTTCCCGAGGAGATTGGGTATGTCAATGAACACTCTACAGGTGTACAGTACAGAGCACACTGACTGGTTTATCACGGCCTGATTCGACAACCTCCCCATCATCGAAGGGATCGACAGGAGTCACTGCCTCAAAAATGCAGCCAGCATGATCAGAGACCCACACCACTCATTTCACCCCTGCCTTCGAGAAGGTGATATAGGAGCCTGAAAACTGTAACGCCCAGGTTCAGGAGCAGCTTCTTCCCTACAACCCTCAGTCTATTAAACACTACAACCTCCAAACAGGCTCTGAACTACATAGAATTGGGGACATTATTTTTGGATTTGCATTATCATTGTTTGTTTATTTGTCTGGTTTTTTCACATACATTTACTGAACCTTTTTGTTGTTATGGATTTTACCGAGTACTTTGTTTACAGATCCGTTGTGCTGATGTAAGTAAGAATTTCATTGTTCCATTTCAGGGCATATGACAAATGAAAGATTCTTGTCTCTTGATATCCTGTTGCAGCATCAAGCAGCAGGAATGACCAAACACTGAACTGTGTGTGGCACTGTGTCAGGACTCTCAGATTCAGCAGTGCAGGTTAGGTAGCTGCTGTGCAGCCGTGTGTTACTGCAAGCAGTCCATACAAAGAGGGCTCACGTTGCTCAATGAGCAAACGTGTGTACGCCAAGCTAAGGCCTCTCAGTTATAACACAACACATCTCATCACATCAACAGCAACGTGAAACGGTTATTGCAGACCCACCTCACTGCGTTACCCTGCAAGGTGTCAGTCCATTTGAAGTTCTGAATGAAACGCAGCTTGTTTTCTTGTGTGGTGCCATCCAGCGATGTTATGAAACCTTGGAGGGTGGAAAGGGGAAAGAAATGAGCAAGGCATGATCAGCGGTGCCTCTTATATAACTTGTTTTCTAATGCAGTTGCATAAGAATTTCTGACAAGCTTTACAACATAGAACGGCCCAACAGCAGGCCCTTCAGCCCACAATGTCCGTGTTCAACACGATGCCACGTTAAACTAATCTCCTGTCAGTATGTGATCAATTTCCCTCCATATTCCTATCTAAAAGCCACTATTGTATCTCCCTCCTCCACCACCACTGTAAACATTCCAGGCACCAACCACTCACTGTGTAAAAAATGTTCCCCGCCTATCTTTATTAACACATTGTCAAAAGTATTTTTTTTCTGAGGTTTAGGTTAGAGATTCAGTGGCAAAACAGGCCCACTGACTCTGCACTGACCAGCGATTCCCAAACACTAACATTTTGCACTTATAACTAGCCAATTAACCTACAGACCCGGACGTCTTTGGAGTATTGGAGGAAACCAAAGAGCTCAGAGAAAACCCATGTGTTCACAGAGAGAACGTACAAAGTCCGTACTGACAGCACCCGTTGTCGGGATCGAACCCGGGTCTCTGGTGCTGCAAGCGCTGTAGTGCAGCAACTCTGCTTGCGCCACCGTGCCGCCCACGAGTTAGGAGTCTATTGTGGGTTCAGGTCCAACTGGCTCACGATCACCGTCGTTATCTAATCCTGCTCCACACTTGTCCCATCCCAGGATGGTTTGAGGGTCATAGGACAGAGAGACCTCGGGGGTACAGGCACATAGTGCATGAGAGTGGCGACGGGTGGACAGGGTGGTCAAGGGAGCATTTTGCTTACGTCTTCATCATCACGTATAGAGTACTGGAGAAACGAGGAACTACCCATGCTGGTTTACAAAAAAAAAATTTGCTGGAATAACTCAGTGGGACAGGCAGCATTTCTGAAGAAATTGGATAGATTACATTTCATCCCAACCCGAAACGTCACCTATCCGTGTTCTCCAGAGATGCTGCCTGCCCCACTGAGTTACTCCAGCACCTTGTGCCTTTTTTAAATTAAGTACAAGAAAGTTGGATGTCATGTTTCAACTGTACCAGATGATGGTGCAAGCACACTTGGACTATTGTACACAGTTCTGGTTGCCCAGCTATTGGAAGGAGGTTATTAAGCTGCAACAGGGCAGAAAAGATGTATAAGGATGTTATTGGCACTGGAGGGCTTGCTTATCGGGAGAGGCAGATAGGCTGGGACTGCATTCGCAGCAGACCAGTCAGCATTTCTGGAGAAAAGGAATATGTGACATTTCGGATCTGAACCCTTCTTCAAAGTTAAATAAATTGTTCAATATGGGAACAAATTAATCCACGCAGTGATCATGGAGACCTTGTGTGTTCAATGCAATTATTAAAACATAAGCCTTTGTTTAAAAACAGAACAACCCAATGAGTCTGAAGAAGGGTTCCAACCCAAAACATCGCCTATCCATGTTCATCAGAGGTGCTGCCTGACCCGCTGAGTTACTCCAGCACTTTATGTCTTTTGTTGTGAACCAGCATCTGCAGGTTGTGACTCCTTTGATAGTGAACGTTTGTCCAATGCCAGAGCACAAATGACAGTACAGTTCGTTCAGTTTCCTTGTTTGCCTGTGTAATCTCTGGTTATTGGCTAGTCCACACTGGGGGAATGTAAATTATGAACTTTACAATCAATGGAAATCGCCCTATATAAATAATGTCACCCAACCTGCTGGACAGGTACTGATCGCACTGCACACAGCTCAGCCCACATCCGGACACTGCCCATACTTTCAGCTTCCTTACTGGACCAGAGAATAAGGCATACATCCCCACAGTGCCCGTAAAGGCCTCGACATCCCATTCCTCCATATATAGCTAGTGAAGTCCCTTTGAAACCTCGTGCTGATCCACAAGGTGAAACCATTAACACCAGTGTGATAAACTATTTTGGGTTTTTTGGCATTTTCATGAATAAATATCAGCCAGTTGAATAGGGATAATTCTTCCAAACTTCTAACGCAGTTAAGTTCTCCTTTTAAAAAATAGAGACAAAGTGCTGGAGTAGCTCAGGCAGCATAGTTGGAGAACATGGATAAGGGATGTTTCTGGTCTGGACTCATCTTCCGATATCCTGGCCCGAACATCACCTATCCACGTTCTCCAGACATTCTGCCTGACCTGCTGAGTTACGTCAGCACTCTGTGTCTCCTTCTGCGTAAACCAGCATCTGCCCATCCATGTTTCTAAATTCTGATTGTGCCCATTTGTCAGGAGTGTTGCCGTCTGCGTTTGGATCACCCTCTGCTTCTAAATCACATAGTCACACTTCTTCTCAGTACAGAATTTAGCATCACATTGGCACACGTGCTTTAATCTTGCAATGACATTGTTACCTTGCAAGAGAGAAAAGTATGCATCGACTGCGGTTTTCATAATTTCCACGTTACAATTTACATCGGTAAATAACTCCAGAAGTTTCATCCTTGCGCTCCTCATGTCACTGAAAGACAAAACAAAACAGGACTTGAAATTCAGGAACAGGGTAGGCCATTTAGCTCCAAGTGTGTTTTTTCACCACCTGTTGCACCTTGGTTGGCATCGACAAGCTGGGCCTGCTTCCTTGCAGTTCCACTCTATGACCAGCCCATGGGGATTATGGCTGACAGATGACTTAACTTTGATCCCTCTCCTTTGGTTAAATTAGAATCCGATTTGTAAATGACTTGTACCTGGTGACAACAATTGAACCCAACCAGGAATAACCCGTTCCTTCTCTCCAGAGATGCTGCCAGTCCCGCTGAGTTACTCCAGCATTTTCAGGAATAACAGAACTCTTGTCCGTGATCAAGGAACCCGACACATGCACTGACATTTACCCACACCAGCGAGCCAGATATTTACATATACATACGCACAGGATGGCAGCCACTCCACTTATTCCAGGACCCATAGAGTCTTTTTAGTTCAGTTTAGTTTAGAGATACACTGGAAACAGGCCCTTCGGCCCACCAAGTCCACACTGACCAACTATCACCAATGCACTAGTTCTATCCTAAACACCAGGGACAATTTACAGAAGCCAATTAACCTACAAACCTGCACGTCTTTGGAGTGTGGGAGCACCCAGTCACAGGGAGAACGTACAAACTCTGTACAGACAGCACCTGTAGTCAGGATCGAACCAGAGTGTGTGGTGCTGTAAGGCTGTACGTCTACTGCTGCGCCACTGTCTGTGATAGAGCACAGAAACAGGGCCTTCAACACAACTCATACATCCCCCTTCTGCAACTTTCTACAACACTTCAAGAGAAGAGTGGTAGATACGAATGATTCATGAAGCAAATTGTGGTCCTGAGATTATTTATGTCAGCCGTCACATACAGCAAGATTATAGATGAGGCTCTCACTAGGATCTCCTCGATATCCCGCAGCTCCGCTCTTGCCCCCCCCCCCCAGTCATAACAAGGACAGATTCCCCTTGCTCTCACCTTCCATCCTATCAGCCTTCACATAAAGCACATACTCCTCCGCCATTTTCGCCACCTTTAACGGGATCCCACCACCAGCCACATTTTCCCATCTCCACCCCTTTCTGCTTTCCGCAGAGACCGTTCCCTCCACAACTCCCTGGTCAACTCGTCCCTTCCCACCCAAACCACCCCCTCCCCAGGTACTTTCCCCTGTAACGCTTGTCCCTTAACCTCCCCCTTCGACTCCGTCCAAGGACGCAGACAGTCTTTCCAGGTGAGGCAGAGATTCACTTGCACCTCCTCCAACCTCATCTACTGCATCCGTTGTTCCAGGTGTGGACTCCTGTACATCGGCGAGACCAAGCGCTGGTTCGGCGATCGTTTCACTGAACACCTCCGCTCAGTCCTTCTTAACCTACATGATCTCCCGGTGGCTCAGCACTTCAACTCTCCCTCCCATTCCCAATCTGACCTTTCTGTCCTGGGCCTCCCTCATTGTCAGAGTGAGGCCCGGTGCAAATTGGAGTAACAGCACCTCATATTTCACTTGGATAGTTTACATACCAGTGGTATGAACATTGACGTCTCTAACTTTAGATAGCCCTTGCCTTCCCTCTCTCTCCATCTCCTCCCCCTTCCCAGTTCTTCCACTAGTCTTACTGTCTCAGACCACATTCTATCTCTGTCCTGCCCCCTCCCGTGACATCAGTCTGAAGAAGTGTCTCGATCCGAAACGTCGCCCATTCCTTCTCTCCAGAGATGCTCCCTGTCCCGCAGAGTTACTCCATCATTTTGTGTCTATCATTATTTATGTCAGTGCAGGACTATGTAATTTCTACATGGTGAAACCAAAATGTATAAAAATGGCCTTTATTAAAATCTGACAATGTGCACTTTAACCACATGTGATTTTTTTCTATTACAGATCTCAAATTGTGGAGTACAGAGGCAAATAAATAAATGATGGGTCTTTGTCCCAAACATTATGGAGGGCACTGTATCTGTCCAAATGTCTTTTAAATGTTGTTATAGGCTTTGGCATAGAGGATGACAGCAGTGTAAGGTACAGTGTGTGTTGTTTCTTGTTTTCTTTGTATATCTTCCCTGGTCTAGTTCAGTAGAGACGGCAGTTAGGATGGTAGTATGTTCTCTCTGCAGGAAGTCAGGTGGACTTCCAATGTCCCTGACGACTATACCTGTGCGAGGCACGTCCAGCTGTAGCTCTTTACGCGCCCCGCTTGGGTACCGGAGCAGCAAGCGGGACGAGCTCACGATCATCCAGGAGAATTAGGGGGCCATGGATAAGGAGTTACAGTGTGCTGGTCACACCTAGCCCACGGTGAGAAAGGAGATGGGTGACTACCAGGAAAAGGAGTAGGCAGAGCCGGCACTCTCTGGCTGGAATCCCTGATGGCCATTCCCTTGACAACAGGCATGTCCCTTTGGATACTGCTGGGAGGGCAAGGGCAGCAGCAGTCAGCACCAGGTATAGGTCTGCGGCACAGACAGGGAGGGAGAGCCATTGCGATAGGAGACTCAGTAGTCAGGGAAGCAGACAGGAGATGCCACGGCAGCAAACAGGGACGCCAGGATAGAGTTTTGCTGGATATCTATCGACTCAATGGCTGCAGAACAGTCTAAAGGGAAAGCTGAGTAGCCGGAAGTCATTGTGCACGTTGGCACAAATGACATTGGTAGGCAAAGGGGCAAGGTCCTGCAGACTGAATACAAGAAGCAATGCAAAGGTTACAATGCAAGATTTTGAGCATGGTAATCGATGGATTGCTCCTAGAGCTAGGAGCTAGTGAGGGTAGGAACGGAAAGATAGGACAGGTGAATGCATGGCTGAGGAGTTGGACTAGGAGTCCGATGTTTGGCCACTGGGACCTCTTCTGGGGAAGAGGTGACCTGTACAAGAGGAGGGGAACTGCCAACATCGTGGTGGACAGATTTGCTTATGCTATATGGGAAGGTATAGATTAGATTGGCCGGGAGATAGTACGCATTGCAGGAGTGAGGCTGGAAGGTATGGAAGGCGACAAAAACAAGTTCAGTAGGCAAGAAAGGCAGGAGCACAGCAGGGAGCGAGGAATGACTATTGGATTAAATTGTATTTATTTGAATATAAACTGGGACTGCCATAGCATTAGAGAGCTTATGCAGGGTGAAATTTGTCATTAAGTCATAAGTAATTGGAGCAGAAATAGGCCATTCAGCCCATTAAGTCTATTCTGCCATTCAATCATGGCTGATCTATCTCTCCCTCCTAACCTAATTCTCCTGTCTTCTCCCCATAACCCCTGACACCCAAATGCCAAATGTGGTCAGGATATTTTCCTCAGGCAAAATGTAGAGGGCCCTATACTGGAGAGGGCAAAGTTTAATGTAATCTTAGGAAATTGGGATGGGCAAGTGACTGAAGTGTCCATAGCCAAGCCTTACGGCTAAAATAGTTATGTGTCAGGGCAGCGGGCCCATAAGTTGAAGTTCTGAATTTGGGCAAGTCCAACTATGATGGTGTTAGACAGGAACTTGCTAAAGATGATTGCAGTAGGTTGTTTGTGGGCAGGGGAACATCTAGAAAGTGGGATGCTTTTAAAAGAGTGACGGTGACAGTCCAAGGCATGCATGTTCCAGTTAGAGTGAAGGGCAAGGCAGGTGGGCGTAAGGAAGCTTGGACAACAAGAGAAATTAAGACGCTGGCCAGGAAAACAAAGGGGAGCATGGGACAGGTATAGGAAGCTGGGATTGTGTATCCCTGGAGGAGTTCCAGGGACTGAGATGCATATATGAGGAGAACAAAAAGGGGGCATGAGATAGCTCTCCCAAAGAGATTTAAGGACATTAAGGTAATCAGTACAGATAGGCACCGGGGGTTGGTGTGGCCACTTTTGGCCAAAGGGTCCGTGTCTGTGCCGGAAAACCCTATGACTCTCAGCCTGGGAACATGACCAGGACTTTGACACAAGCTGTAAGCTTCCCTGCAACATTACCACAAGATCAAGCAAATTAAAGATAAATAAAACATTACCAAGAATCTATGTATAGGCATCTCAAAAAGCATCTTGTCAACTGATTTAAATTCCTTTCATTGGGGATTCACTCACTCACAAACAATAGGGACAACCCCCCCCCCAAAAAAATTATTCTGCACATAACCTACACTTGGAGAGGGGAGTGCATTATGCAGGGTGACTTTAATCTACATATAGATTGTGCCAACCAAATTGGTAGCAGCGCTGAGGAGGAGGATTTCCTGGAATGTATACGGGATGTGTTTTTATACCAATATGTAGAAGAACCGACTGGATGGCAGGCCATCCTAGACTGGGTATTGTGTAACGAGGAAGGATTAGCTACAATCTTGTGCCAGGCCCCTTGGGCAACAGTGACCATAATATGGTGGAATTCTGCATTAGGATGGAGAGTGACACGGTTAATTCACAGACTAGGGTCCTGAACTTCAAGAACAGAGACTTTGATGGTATGAGACGAGAGTTGGCTAGGATAGAGTGGCAAATTATATTTAAAGGGTTGACGGTGGAGATGCAATGTCAAAGATTTAAAGACCGCATGGATGAACTCCAAAAATTGTTCATCCCTTACTGGCAAAAAAAATAAAACGGGGAAGGCGGCTCAACCGTGGCTAACAAGGGAATTCAAGGATAGTGTTAAATCCAAGGAAAATGCATATAAATTGGAAAGAGGAAGCATTACTGGGAGAAATTTAGAACTCAACAGAGGAGGGGTTAAATAAGGGGGGGGGGGGGGGGGGGGAGAAGAGCCTGAAAAAAGCTTGCGGGGAATATAAAAACTGACTCTGAACACTTCTTTAGAACACTTCTGTAAAAAGGAAAAAAATAGTGAAGACAAATGTAGGTCCCTTAGAATCAGAGACAGGTGAATTTACAATGGTAAACAAGGAAATGGCAGAACAGTTAAATGAGTACTTTGATTCTGTCTTCACGAAGGAAGACACAATCTCCCAGAAATACTAGGGGACCGAGGAGCTAGTGGGAGGGAGGAACTGAAGGGAATCCACATTAGTCAGGAAATTGTATTAGGGAAACTGTTGGGACTGAAGGAAGATGAAAGAATGGGTCGACTGGGCTTGTATTCACTGGAATTTAGAAGGATGAGAGGGGATCTTAAAATTCTTAAAGGATTGCACAGGCTAGATGTAGGAAAAATGTTGGAGGAGTCCAGAACCAGGCTCAAGAATAGGGGTAAGCCATTTAGGACTGTGATGAGGAAAAACATTTTCACCCAGAAAGTTGTGAATCTGTAGAATTCTCTGCCACAGAAGGCAGGAAGCCAATTCATTGGATGTTTTCAAGAGAGAGTTAGATTTAGCTCTTAGGGTTCAAGGAATCAAGGGATATGGGGAAAAAAACAGGAACGGGGGTACTGATTTTAGATGATCAGCCATGATCATATTGAATGGCGGTGCTGGCTCGAAGGGCCGAATGGCCTACTCTTGCACCTTTTTTTCCATGTTTCTAGGATACTCCAGATGCATCATAATTATTGGCCACCACATGAAGAGGCAAATGTGACTGCAGTTACCAGGGGGACCTCCCTGCTGTGTGCATGATCACCACTGTCCTCCCAGTCAGGTCATTGCGTGGTTCCATCTCTCCAGAAGAGTAGGTGCCACAGCCTTCAATGTCTGACATATCTGAGAAGTGCATGGTGCACCAGTAACAACTGCACACGGCCTTTATAGGACTCACCAATGTATTTGACACCATTCATCCCACTTTTCAAGAAAGGAGCGAGAGAGAAAACGGGGAATTACAGACCAGTTAGCCTGACCGGTGATGGGAAAGATGCTGGAGTCAATTATTAAAGAGGTATTTGGACAGCAGCAAAAGGATTAGTCCAAGTCGACATGGATTTATGAAAGGGAAATCATGCTTAACTAATCTTCTGGAATTTTTTGAGGATGTGACAAGTAAAATGGATGAAAGGATGCCAGTGGATGTAGTGTATCTAGACTTCCAGAAAGCCTTTGATAAGGTCCCGCATGGGAGACTGGTGACTAAAATTAGAGCACATGGTTGTAGGGGTAGGGTGTTGACATGGATAGAAAATTGGTTGTCAGACCGGAAGCAAAGAGTAGGAGTGAACGGGTGAACTGTTTACCATATATATTAATGATTTGGAAGAGGGAATTAGGAGCAACACTAGCAAGTTTGCGGATGACATAAAGCTGGGTGGCAGTGTGAACTGTGAAGAGGATGTTAGGAGGTTGCAGGGTGACCTGGACACATTGAGTGAGTGGGCAGATGCAGTATAATATAGATAAATGTGAGGTTATCCACTTTGGCAGCAAAAACAAGGGGCAGATTATTATCTCAATGGGGTTAGGTTAGGTTAAGGGGAGGTACAGCGAGACCTGGGTGTCCTTGTACACCGGTCACTGAAAGTTGGCGTGCAGGTACAGCAGGCAGTGAAGAAAGCTAATGGAATGTTGCCCTTCATAACAAGAGGATTTCAGTATAGGATTAAAGAGGTTCTTCTGCAGTTGTATAGGGCTCTGGTGAGACCACATCTGGAGTATTGAGTACAGTTTTGGTCTCCTAATTTGAGGAAGGACATCCTTGTGATTGAGGCAGTGCAGCGTAGGTTCACGAGATTGATCCCTGGGATGGCGGGACTGTCATACGAGGAAAGATTGAAAAGACTAGGCTTATATTCACTGGAGTTTAGAAGGATGAGGGGGGATCTTATAGAAACATATAAAATTATAAAAGGACTGGACACGCTAGATGCAGGAAAAATGTTCCCAATGTTGGGTGAGTCCAGAACCAGGGGCCACAGTCTTAGAATAAAGGGGAGGTCATTTAAGAAAACTTTTTCACCCAGAGAGTTGTGAATTTATGGAATTCCCTGCCACAGAGGGCAGTGAAGGCCAAATCACTGGATGGATTTAAGAGAGAGTTAGATAGAGCTTTAGGAGCTAGTGGAGTCAAGGGATATGGGGAGAAGGCAGGCACGGGTTATTGATAGGGGACGATCAGCCATGATCACAATGAATGGCGGTGCTGGCTCGAAGGGCCAAATGGCCTCCTCCTGCACCTATTTGCTATGTTTCTATGAATGGTAGTACAGCATTCCCCCCCCCCCCCACAGATATAACCAAGTGCAGAAACTTGTCTCAATCTTTTGTCTGTACCATGATGCTATCTGGGATGTTCACAAAGTCACAACCTGTGTCAAACATGGCCCCCAGTACTTCATTAAAAATTATAACGCCCCACTTCATTTACAATATCTTCCCACAGAGCAGAACTAATGGTAAACTGCTTCAGTTTTGTCCACTCTGGAAGCAAAGTCACAGACTCAGGATGAATTCCCCATCTTCCAGACCACCTCATAGCCGCCCTTACAATTTTCTAATTTGCACTCTCCCTACAAACTCTAATGCTACATTCTGCACTCTTGTTTAATTTTCATTTTGCACCATATGATGTACTACTCAGGTATGGTATGATCTGCACTAATCTCAGTACAGGTGACAATAATGAACCAATTCTACCCCAAGCTGCAGCAGACAAGTCATTCCGTTATGAGCTCATTCACCAAACCACACAAGGAGGTGGGTCTTGCACACATCTATAAAACTCCTTACATATGCCCCAGCTACAAATGACATGCCAACAACAATAGTCCACATGGGCCTTTTGAAAAGTTACATTTGTACTTGCAGCAACACAACAGATGTATAACCATAGAAACAAAGAACTGCAGATGCTGGTTTATACCATAGACAGACACGGAGTGCTGGAGTAACTCAGTGGGCTTGGCAGCAGCATCTCTGGAGAACAATGATGGGCGACACAACGGCTCAGGTCCCATCTTCAGCCTCATTCTCCAGAGATGCTGCCTGGCCCGCAGTTACTCCAGCTATAATAAACATCGTACTCTGTACATACCATAATAAACAACAACAAAATCAAAATATAAAACTCAAGCAATAATAGCGCAATGACAAAAACAGTTCGGAGGTTAGGTGGAAGTAGCGCTGAGGTTGTTGGTATTGAACCAACACGGTGCTGGAGGGAGTGAGCGGCCAAGGCAGCTCAAGGTCTTGAGCAAGATCTCCTCCAGCACTCGGTGTTTTGCTCAAGATCTCAGCGTCTTGTGTCTCCCAGTTCAGCCTGAGGAGGACACGGGGAAGCACTGGGTGGGTGTCAGGGCCAGACGGGGCCGCCGCCGCCGCCGCCGCCGCACCGGGAGGGAGGGAGGGAGAAGGCCCGAGGCCTGGGTCTCGGGTTGAGGGAGGCGACCCCGGGACTCGCTCCAGTCCGTACCTGCAGGCTTTGGCGGCGGCGCCGGTGGTGGCCACCCCGTACAGGTTGAAGGAGGCGGGCGCCGTGGCCTTCAGCGGGTTGCGGTGGAACCAGTGCGTCATGGCGGCTACGGGGCGCCGCGACCAGTCGGCCCGAACTCCGTCTGCTGGCCCCACCCTCCGGAAGTGACGGCCGAACTCCGGCTGCTGGCCCCACCCACCGGAAGTGATGCCAGAAACCCCCCACACACACACACCTCTGCGACGTCAACAGATAGGGCGGGTTCGCGCTATGATAGACGGCCGGGAGCACCAATCAGATCAAGGCCGGCCTCCCAGCATAGCGCCCCCAACCACATAGAGTGGGAACGGCATGTTCAGCCCAACTCGCCCACACCGCCCAACATGTCCCAGCCACACTGGTCCCACCTGCCTGCGCTTTGTCCACACCCCTCTAAACCTGTCCTATCCATGTTCCTGTCTAACTGGTTCTTAAATGTTGCGATAGTCCCAGCCTCAACCACCTCCTCTGGCAGCTTGTTCCTCACACCCACTATCATTTGTGTGGAAAAAGTTACCCCTCAGATTCCTATTAAATCTTTTTCCCCCTTCGTCTTGAACCTCTGGCCCTCGATTCACTGACCTTGTGCATCAACCCAATCTATTCCTCTCATGATTTTTATACACCTCTATAAGATCACCCTGATCAATGATTTAATGATACTTTATTACCATATGTGCTATGTCACAGTAACATTTTGTTAGTTTTCCATATCATGCAAAGAGCTGCCACGTATCGGGTGCCTATGAAGTTACAAATTGTTCATTACAGTCCCTAACGGTTCCTTTTTGTTCTCAGCGCCAGGTCCCTCTTTGGTCTCAGCACAGCGTTCAAGACTGACCTCCAGCACCCACTGTGGGCCCAACCACCCGTCATGAGCAGTCTCTTCCTTGCCGTGAAATAGTCACCCCCTTGCCTGAGGTTCTTACCCTTAACTTTTAGACTTGGCCATTTAGTTGTGCATGTCTGCTATTGCCAATCATTGACTGGGAGGGTTTTTGCGGGCAACAAAATGGTTAGCAACTACGGCGCATTTCACACTCCCATATTCTCCATTCCATGTCCCAATCCGTTCACGCACTGACCAGATAACCTTGCTGACAGCCTTGTTCACATGCACCTCTTCTAACCTCACCTATTACAACTGGTGTTCCCGATGTGACCTCCTGTATGTCTGGAACCAAGCGTAGACTAGGCGACCATTTCGCTGAACAAGGGCCACTCGATCCATCAAGGCCTCCTGGATCTCCTTGCTGCGAATCATTTTATCACCCATCCCATTCCCTCATCGACATTTCCATCCTGGGCCTCCTCCATCACCAAAATGGAAGAACAGCACTTGGGGAGATTCACTGTACCTCACTACACGTGGCAATAAACTAAAGTAAGCTAGCTTACAACCCAATGGTATGAACGTTGAATTCTCCAATTTTAGGGTTCTGACCCCACCCCTCTCATTCTCCCCTGTGCCCACCCTAGACTCGCACCTATTTCTTAACTCCCGTCGAGTATGGCCGCCCTGCCAGCAGCTGTTAGTCTTTTCATTCTTTTTTTATATTTTTAGTTAGTTAAAGTGTTTGTTTTTTGGAGGTCTTTTAGTCTTTTTATGTAGAGGGAGGGGGGGGGGGGGGGAAGGGGGAAGCTATGTTCTCAGTCCCTCCCTGGTCGGAGATGCGGCTTTTCTCCGAGCCGTATCTTCGCCCCTTCCTCGCGGCCTACCGGCAGTCTGGAGCGGCGTTTCCTGCCGGGACTGGCCGGGACTTCAGCTTCGGCGGCGGTACACAGCGCTGGGGCGCCATCGCGGAGCGGGCAATACCTTGCCCTGGTCACCGTGCGGTGGAGCTCCGGAGGGCTGGAACTGCCAACTGCAACATCGCGGAGCTGCGGTCTGCGGTCTGTGAACCTTCCAGCCGCGGGCGGGTGGCGCCGATTTTTAAAAACTGCGGAGCCTGGGATCTCACGCCGAGATCACCGACCGGCGCGGCCCGTGGACTACGACCGGCGGGGCCCGTGGACTACGGGAGCTGCGAACTCCGGGGTGAAGCGGCCGCTCCAGACACTCTGGGCCGCTGAGAGTGTTCATCCATCGCCAGAACTCCATCATCCGGCGAGTGGGCCTGAAGCATCGGGCTGCCGTAGCAGCAGCTGCAGAGGCCTCAATAGGCCCGACTATGGGTGAACTGGGGATGGGACTGGACTTTGCTGCCTTCCCCCACAGTGGGAACCATTGTGGGGGGATGTTTTTATGTTTATTGTTAAATTCTCTAGTGTTGTGTATTATCTTTATTCATGTGCTGCATTGGCAAGTCAAATTTCACTACACGAATTGGTGTATGTGATAATAAAAGTCCTTTATCCTTTAATTCAATAAGTTCTAGGAGCAGAATTGGGCCCCATCAAGTCTACACTGCCATTCAATCATGGCTGATCTATCCCTCTCAACCCCATTCTCCTGCCTTCTCCCCAGAACTTCTGATGTCCGTACTAATCAAGAATCTGTCAATCTCCAACTTAAAAATATCCATTGACAGCGTCCACAACCGTCTACAGCAACGAATTCCACAGACTTACCATCCTCTGACCAAAGACCGCCTATATTCCATCATTCATGATTCACAACTCTTCAACCCCATACCTTCTGCCTATTCTTCTCTGGTTTTTGTCCAGCCATCTGCCTGTCCCCCTATACACCCTGGCCTCTCTACATGAGGGAGATTATACTGTGTCCGTCTCCAGTCCGATCAGCACGACCGTGGTACCTCTGACACTCCGCCCAATCACACAGACCAATAGCTCCACTCAGTCCGCAATCGGAAGATTTTGAACATTTACTCTGTAGAAATGAATATCAGAGGCCGCAACAGTCTCAAACCGATTTATTTACACTCAGCAATCTCTCATCACTGTCACTGGATCTGACCCTGAGATTCCGTGCCCACCAACGCGGTGGGAGCCCCTTCACCAGAGTGAGGGCAGTGGGTCGAGGGGGCAGCTTACCCTCACCCCCTCAGAGACAATAAACGCTGGTCCGGCCAGCGGCTCCCACGTTCGATACCTCCTGGTCCCATGGGCCGAGTCCCACTCTGCTGCAGCCGTTCCATCGGACGTTGGTCAGTTGGCGGCTCTGGGACCCGACCGCTTGCCCCCTGGGGTCCCGGCCGCTTGTGCCCGTGGTCCCTGCGGGCCTTGACCTGCCAGCGGATGGCGCCGCGGGTCAGCGGGCAGACAGCCGCTGCTGCATCAGCCGGTACTGCTCCATCTCCTGCTGCGAGACCGACGGCTGCAGGGTGCTGAGGGCCCGCTCAAAGTCCTCGGGGAGGAGGGCCAGCTCTGCATCCTCCGCCTCCAGGCCTGCAACAAAGGACACCCAATCACTCCAGGGCAGCGCGGGGAGGGTGGGGGGTGGGGGAACAGTGCGGTGGTGAGGGTGGGAAGAGAAGGATGAGCGAGCAGGGGTTAGAAGGGAGCAAGCATACAGCACGAAAACAGGCCATTCGGCCCAACTTGCCCATGCAGACCACCATACAACATGTTCACGAGTCCCATTGCCCACATTTAATGTCCAGTTAAATGTCTCTTCTTTCACATATTTATGTCCAGGGTGGGATGGTTGAGTAGGCGGAGTGAGGCCTGGGGCAAGGGTGTGTCAGTGTGAGGGTGGGCTGGGGCAAGGGTCAGGGAAGGATCAGTTGGTAGGGACAGGGGATGGCGGGGTGGGGAGGGGATGACCGAATGTTGGGGATGGGTCAGGGAGAGGATCAGTCGGGTGGGTTGAGCATTGGGGAGGGTCGGGGTTCGGCCGGGTGAGGGTGTGTGTGGGTGAGGGTGGGTGAGGGTGAATCTGGTTGGGCTCGGAGGGTCGGACGTTGTGCAGGGTCACGTACCTTGATCGACATGGGCTACCCGGCGTTTGACAGCCGCCATCACGGCCTCGCTGCACAGGGAGTACAGGTCGGCTCCGCTCAGCCGGGATGGGCACCGCTCCACCACCCCACGCAGGCTCACCGCCGGGTCCAGAGAGAACCTGCCGGGAAGGCCACGGGGTGAGAGCAGCTCACTCCCCTCCCCACCCCAAACTCCCCTACCCACTCCTCCCCACCCAGTCCCCAACTCCCATCTATGCTCTGACCACCCCTACCCCCCCTCCCACCACTCCCCTTCCCTCCCCACGCTGACTGTCCCTCTCCTCCACGTACAGCATGGAAACAGGCCCACCTCATCGTCCGTGCCGACGATAATGCTCATCTCAGGTTGTGCCTTCTGCCTGCGTTTGGCCTAGATCCCTCTACACCCCATGCACTGCCCCAGAGTGTGATTGGGACTCTCCAACCCCCGCCTCAACCCCCCACTCCCCTGCCAGACCGCCCCCGGTGCTGGCCCCACTCTACTCACTTGCGTGTGATGGCCTGGAGCACGCGGAGCTGGGAGTCCCGGTCTTCATTCAGCCCCACGTACACCAGCTTGTCCAGCCTGTGGCGGGGAGAACACGGACCATCAGTCTGTGCCCGGACAGTGGCCCAAACCCTCATCTCCCCCTCACATCCCCCCCCCCCTTCATCTCCCCCTCCTCCTCATCTCCCCCTCCCCTCACCTCACCTCTCCCTCCATCCCTCTCCCTCCCCCTCACCTCTCCCTACCTCCCCCTCACCTCTCCCCACCTCCCCCTCACCTCTACCTCACCTCTCCCTCCCCATCACCTCTCACTCACCTCACCCCCCCCTCACCTCTTCCTTCCCCTCTCTCACCTCCTGCCCACCCCCCCCCCCCCGCTCCCCACTCCCTGCACCACCCTCCCACCCCGTTCCTTTCCCATCCCGTCCCTTTCCCTCCACCCACCCTCGCACTCCCGCACCAGCCTTGGGCAAGACCCTTCCCGAACACCCACAGCTCCCCACCAGCCCCATGCCCCTCTCTCTGGGGAAGGCCCCCGTCCCACAGCACCACTCCCCTCCCCTATCCCTCCCCCAGCCCCCACACCCACCGGCCCGGACGGAGCAGGGCCTGGTCCAGGAGGTCGGGCCTGTTGGTCGCTCCGATCACAAACACATCGCCTTTGGAATGGAGGCCATCGAGCTCGGCCAGGAGCTGAGACACCACCCTGCACGGAGATGGGCACACGTCAATATCCCTTCCCCTCTCCTGTCCCCTTCCCGTTTGTCCCCCCCCCCGTCTCTCTCCCCTCCCCATGCCCCCCCCTGCATCCCCTCCCTGAGTCCCCTCCCCCCATCGTCTCCTCCCTCCCCCTATCCCCTCCCCTCCCCGATTGTGTGAAGAAGGCAGGAGGTTGAGAGGGAAGTATAGATCAGCCGTGATCAAATGGCGTAGTGGAGTCCATGGGCTGAATGCCTAATACTGCTGGTATGACGTATGGTCAGTGATCCTGTGTCCAGCTGAGTGCTTTCTCCTATGATGTGTGGGTGATGTGAGGGAGGTGGGGGGGGGGGGGGGGTCGCAGGCAGCGTGAGGGGGCGTGACTATACTGTCGAAGGCTGGAGGGGTTGGGGGGTGGGCAGGATCCGGGGGGAGCGAGGGTCAGAGCGAGGTTGGGACCCACCTGTCGGTGACCCCCCCTGAATCGCCGCTCCTCCCCCGGCTGGGCGCGAGCGAATCCAGCTCGTCAAAGAACACCACGCAGGGGGCTGCCGTCCGCGCCCGGCTGAACACTAGGGGGGTGGGGGGAGAAAGACACACGTCAGACACACACACACCCTAGACAAGGGACTCCCGTCCCCCCCAATCCTAACCCACCTCTGGCAGCCTCAGTCGCCCCCCACCCCCCCCACGTCTTGCACACCCGGCTCGCTCCCACTCCCCTCCCCCCCCTCAAGTCCCCGTTGCCCACCCTGCAGTTCACACCCCGCCCTGCCACATGCGCACACTTCACCCCCAGGCCACGCGGACCCTCCCCCAGTGCACAAGCTCGTTCCCACCCCCGTCTCACCACCCCAGAGCTCTCACGCTACCACCGGTACATCAATGCCTGCGGGTCACCCCTCCCCTTCACCCTCTGCCCCCTACCCACCCGCCTGGCTTGAGCCAACCCTTTCCCCTCTACCACCCACCCCCCCCCCCCCCAGGGCGACAGACCCTCACCCTCTCTCACGTTCTCCTCACTCTGCCCCACGTACATGTTGATCAGCTCCGGCCCCTTCACACTGCGGGAGAGAGAGAGACGGCTCAGCACTACAGCTGCAGCGGAGAGAGGGGCAGCGAGGGTCGTAGCGGAGCGGTGAGAGTGGGATAAGAGGGGTGGGGTGGGGAGTGGGGGTCGTGGGGAGGGGGATGGGGCAGGAGGGTCGTAGGAGGGTGGGATGTGGGGATGAGGAAATATTATACAATAGAATTGCTCAGATGATAACCTTTGTGTCAGGAACTTTGCAAGAAGGGCTTGGAGGTCAGGTTTTCAGAAATACATGGCCACACAAAGAAATAAACACACACACACACACACATAGGAGATTAGATGGCTTATGATAACATGGAAATGTTGATTTGAATAGGCATAGCTTTGAAGCAGCTATAACACTGTCAGAAGTTGTATTTGGTTTAGCTTGGTGATTAGAGTGTAGGTTATTGATGGGTTTCTTCTCAGGACAAGGGCATCATGTGTCTTTTCTTTGTGACACATCTTTGAGCCATACAGGGGATTTATGGTTGTCTATATTGGGTCTTGGGCACCAAGGCTAGATAATAGTCTGTGATCTGGTTTATGTTGTTTAAAATGTATTTATGTTGGGATAAGAGATAAGGCATAGGTGATGGTTGTGTGACCTTTGTTATAAGGGTGGTTTCTAATGTTTATAGAAAACTGAGAAAGTAACTCTGTTTTGATAATCTTCCATTTGCTGTGTGGAATGCTATTAGTGAGGAGGCCTTACATTCCTTTCGTCCAGAGACAGAAGGGGGAGGTTGTAATTCAGAATGAAACTAGACCCGAGCTTGGTAAGAGGCAATTATAATTTATCAAGTGTGACAATTAGTGGCCTTTGTGTGGTTGGGGATTGTAGAAATAACTTAAGTCCTTACCACTTTGTAAGAATGGGGAAAAATTCATATTTAATCCATAAGTAACTGTATTTTAACTATGAAGTAGGGAAATTATTTGTGAAGTGTATTGTGTTTTAATTAGTATTGTAAGTATTAGACTTTGTTTAAATCTGAAGTTTTAGAAATAACTTTCTTTTCCAAAAGTGAAAATATATGTTTTGTGTGTATGTATTGTGTGATTGCTGTATGATGTGTATTTTATATTCTGAGAGGTGGTCTCTGAGAAATAAAATGATTTTGAGCAAAGAGGCTAAAGAAAACCACAGAGGGAAAAAGATTGTAAAGAGGCCAGAAAAGGGAAAATCATGTGACTATACGTGCTGTCAATCACTGGGAAGGATTTAGTTGATTGGTTAATGCAAATAAGCTAAATGTATGGTAAACCATAATGATTGGTTAATAGTTTGCCACTCCTACTGTACCATAATTGTCTAATACCTATATAATGTGTTACGTTTGTACCAAAATCAGTAGTTCTTTCAACCTGCCCCAGAGTTATTAGCTCTGTGTTGGAAGCTTTAAAGAATTATCCAGCGCTGTCAGAATAAAGAATTGATTTTACCAGCAATGGTTTGTATCAAGTTTTCTTGGGGGTGGAAGATTGCAACCTTCACGTGGTCCGCCCTGTTTCGACTAATGTAATCAACTCGACGTGCACAAACGGAAGATCAAATAGAACAAGCTGTCCAACAACATTAGGCTGTGCACACAACACAAAAGAAGAAGTTTTCTTGAATTGGACTGACAAAATAACTCAGTTTAACAGGGCGGGTAGGGCAGGAGGGTCGGTCGTAGGTGGGTGGGGAGGCGAGGGGAGGGGGGCAGTGAGGGTGGGATAGGGGTGTGTGGTGGGGAAGGGCAGGGTTGTGTGGTTTTGAGGGGTGATGTAGGGTCAGGCTGCGATGTACGGGTGAGTGATGAGGGGAGGGTTGGGGTGTTGGAGTTGGGGAAATCCAGGGTCAGTGTGTCAGTTGAGGGGTGAAGATGACAGGTGTTGGAGGTGGGGGGGAGAGGTTGAGGATGGGGGCTGTTGAAGTGATGCAGTTTTGCTTGGGGGGAGGGATTGGAGCGAGGGGGGGGGGTGATGTGTGGGGCTGATGCAGGGTCAGATCCCAGCCCCCACCCCTCTGAGGAAGATGCTGGATGGGTGGGTGTAGGTCTAGCGGTGGGGTTGTGGGAGTGCCCCAGCCCGGCCCACCTGAGAAAGGTGCTGGCACACTGGGTGGCGACGGCCTTGGCGAGCAGGGTCTTGCCGGAGCCGGGCGGCCCGTAGAGCAGCAGGCCGGAGCGCCGCAGGCCCTGGCTCAGCAGCCCCGGATGCTCCAGCGGCAACTGCACCGTCTCCACGATCAGCCGCTTCACCGCCTCCAGCCCACCCACATCCTGCCAGCTCACAGCCGGCACCTGGGGGGGGGGGGGGGGGAGGAGAGAGTCAGCCAGTTAGTATACCCCACCCCTCACCCACCCTCAGATTCAGTGGGCCGAAGGGCCTGTTTCCACACTGTTCTCTGAAACTAAACTGGCCACCAACATGTGGGGAGGGTCAGCCATCCACCCACCCACCCTAGGTGTCCCCCATCCACCCACCTTTCACCCCCACCCCCTCACTCCCCGCCAATCTCCTGCCAGTAACACTGTGTTCTGCACTCTGGGGTTATACTTTTTGCACGACCTGTTGTACATGCAAGGGGTGATTGTGCTCTGGCACAGTGTGATTTAACTGGTAAGTGTGCAACATTTGGCACTGTATCTCCATACAGGTGACAATGAGAAGCCATCACCAAAGACTCCCCATCTCTTTTGCATGCTTCCCGTCTTCGTGATCAGCACTCACCATTGCTGTCAAATACCCCAGAACCTTCACACCTCCCTGGGCAGCGCAGCGATTGAGTTGCTGCCTCACGGCGCCAGAGACCCGGGTTCAATCCTGACTAGCGGTGCTGTCTGTATGGAGTTTGCTGTCACTATGAACCACGTGGGTTTTCTCCGGGTGCGCCAGTTTCCTCCCACATTCCACAGACATCCGCAATTGAAGGTTAATTGGCTTCTGTAAATTGTCCCTTGAGTGTAGGATAGAACTTGTGCACAGGGATGGCTGGACGGCGCGCATTCAGTGGGCCGTGGGGCCTGTTTCCACGCTGTAAGCTCAGTCTGTAGAAGCTACTTTGACCTCACGTCCCTCCCCTAGCCAGAGGTTGGGGACGAGGGTGAAGGGAGTGAGGTTTCAGGGAAGAGGACGGGGGGGTTATCTGTCAGCTCCCGCAGCCCCAGACCAACCTTTGGTGCTCCCACAGCACGGGAGAGCACTGCTTGCAGCTCCTCCAACGCTGCCAACAAGTCATCCTGCAGGATTGCCACTCCGGCAGCGCACAGCTCCAGCTCCTCCTGCTCGCTGGGAGCGAGGCCAGGAAAGCTGGGGACGGAGAAGAGACACAGAGGCTCAGGGAGGGAGCGCTGCAGGGCCAGACACCGGGAAACTGAAACGGGGGGGGGGGGGGGGGGAGAAGACTCGGGCGGTCGGGAGTGAGGGGGAGGCAGGGTTGGCATAGAATTGCAGGATGCGCGGGAATGCAGGTGTGAGCACGAAGTGGGTGGGTGGGGGCGAGGAGCAAGTGGGAAGGCGGTGCATAGGACAGGCATAGGGAGGTGGGGCAGGCGCAGGGTGAGGTGAGAATGTGCAAGGAGCTGCTCCCCCTGCCCCGTCACTCACCTGCGTTGCCGCAGGCGTATACACGCGGTGCGGCTGGCCCGGCTCAGCAGTGAGCACAGGTCGCCAAGAACGTAACCCTGGCAACAGAGAGAGCCATGTCAGCACCTTGACCCATGCCCACCATCCGCAATACAATTTGACCCATGCCCTGCGACCCAATACCCTCTGACCCTATGCCCTCCAACGCGATACCTTTTGACCCCACGCCCTCCAACATGATACCCTTTGACCCCACGCCCTCCAACCCGATACTATCTGACCAATGCACTCTGACCCCATGCCCTCCAACTTGATACCATCTGACCCATGCCCTCTGACCCTAATAGCACCTGACCCCACACCCCCCCGACAGCATCTGAGCCCACGCTCTCCAATACCTTCAACCATAATACCATTTGACCCCATGCCCTCCAATCCCAACTGACTCTCGCCCTCCGACCCTGATACCCTCTGACCCCAATACCCTCTGACCCCGATACTGCCTGACCTCTGTTGGCCCCCCCACCAGCCGCACCCTCCCCTTTGCCGTGGTTGGCGGCCACTCACAGCGGTCAGCTTGGCGATGCGGCCCAGGTTGACGTCCTTGCCAAGCGGCAGGCTGCTGCCCAGGGCCTTCAGTGCCCGCTGCCGCTGCTCCTCCGACAGGGCGCTCACTGCCAGCTCGTGCAAGAAGACGGCGTGCAGCTCCGCACTCACCTCCCTCTGCCGCACAGCCGTCCCCAGCACCACCACCGGGTACTCACTGCAACCACACACACCACCACCACGTCACACACTGGGTCAGGGACCGGACGCCCAGACACTCACCCGGAAGCGACAGACAGACACACAGGGTCAGGGACAGGACGGCTAGACACACACCCAGCAGGGACGGACAATCAGAAATGGGCCCAGGCACAGGACAGCCAGTCGGCACCGGGTCTGTACTCACTGGAGTTTAGAAGGATGAGCAGGAACCTCATTGAAACTTACCGAATAGTGAAAGGTCTGGATAGAGTGGAAGTGGAGAGGATGTTTCCACTAGTGGGAGAGTCTAGGACCAGAGGGCACAGCCTCAGAATTAAAGGACGTTCTTTTAGGAAAGAGATGAGGAGAAATTATATTTAGTCAGAGGGTGGTGAATCTGTGGAATTATTTGCCACTGAAAGCTGTGGAGGCCAAGTCAATGGATATTTTTAAGGCAGAGATAGATTCTTGATTAGTACGGGTGTCAGGGGTTATGGGGAGAAGGTAGGAGAATGGGGTTAGGAGGGAGAGATAGATCAACCATGATTGAATGGCTGAGTAGACTTGATGGGCCGATTGGCCTAATTCTGCACCTTTCACTGATGAGCTTGTGTCTCAGTCTGAAGTTCTGTAGGATCACAACAGGATCTAGATGAAGTGGGGGAGTGGCAGATGCAATACAAGACAGATGTAGACAGAGTGTGAGGGGCCCAGCTACAAACTCCCCACACAGTGGCCACATTGAGGCGACCTCTCCAAGTCACGGAGAGATGGGGCAAACAGTGTGGGAGGGGGGAGACGAGATCCTGCGGTGACCTGTAGGATCGGGCTGGGGGAGGCAGGCAGAGGTACGGTGGGGGACGAGCGAGGTGGGGTGCAAGGTGAGGACACGGCCTGACCTGCCGGAGGGCTGCATTCGGCCCAGGAGACGCTGCAGAGCGGCGACGAGGCGGGAGTGGTGCGGTGCCCCCTCGCGCTCCCTCCCCATCACGGTCACGTCGCGCAGCAGCAGCACGCATGGGCGGTGAGCCTCGGCACGGGACACGGCCCCCTCCAGCCTCGCCTCCCACGCCCCGGGGGAGTCCGCACACAGGCACACGCAGTCCACCTGGGGAGAGGAGACAGTGCAGGGGAGACACGGTCCCGGGGAGAGGAGACAGCACAAGCACAGCACGGCCACCCCCTCCACTCCTTGTTGCCGTCCCTGCTCCCCCCCACCCCCCTTCACTCTCACTCCTCCTCCCCGCTGTTCCCTCATCACCCCCACTACACCCCTCCCCTTCTCCACTCCCCACCCCCCTCTCCAGCCCCACTCACCAACCCACACCCTGTGTCCGGACTCCACCCCCAGTCATCACCCTTCCACTCCGCGCTTCCTTCCCCCTGCCGCCCCCTCTCCTCCACTCACCTGCAGCAGGTGTAGGTTGAGCCGGCGGCAGGCTGCCCGCACCACTGTGCTCTTCCCACAGCCGCTCGCACCACACAGCAGCACACTGCACGGCCCCTCCAGAAACGGTGGCCTGGGCACAGGGAGAGCACAGTCAACAAAGGGTTCCTGATCTCCCCCCCCACCCCACCCTCACCCTCTGCCCTCCCCCCACCCCCGCAAAGTCCGTAACCCTCCACCCCACCCGCTCCCTCCCACCGCCCCCCCAGTCCAGAACCCCCCACCCCGCACCCCCACCATAAACCCTGCTCACAATCCCTAAATGGATGTTAGGCCTTACTGTAGAGATTGAGCATGGAAACAGGCCCTTTGGCCCACCGAGTCCGCACCGACCAGCGATCACCCCGTACACTCTACACACTCGGGACAATTTACAATTTTACAAAATTAACCTACAAACCTGCATGTCTTTGGAGTGTGGGAGGAATCCGGAGCACCCGGAGAAAACCCACGCGGTCACAGGGAGAGTGTATAAACCCCAGTGTATAAATATGGAGCCTGTGTCTCAGACACTGTAAGGCAGCGACTCTACCACTTGCCCCGAGTGTGTAGGGAGTGGATGACGTAGAACTGGTGGGTACAGGGGGATGGATGGATCGCTGGTCGGCGTGGGTCCAGTGGGCCTGTTTCCCTGCTGTATCTGCGAACGTTAACCATGCGGGGACACTCACCCGTGGCGCAGGTAGGGCTCGATGATGTGGCAGAGAGCCTCGACGGTGCCGGAGAGGCCGGGAGGGGAGAGGCTGCCCCAGAACGGGTGGCCATCACTGGCTGCAGCACAGGGCACGTGGCCATTCCCACAGCCATCCTGGGGGGGGGGGGGGGGGGGGGGGGGAGGCAGAGGAGTCAGACACACGAACCACACCTGGGGCAACCTGCGCAGTTCTGGCCGGCCAGCTACAGAAAGGGGGGGCACATCCAGTTGGAAAGCGTGCAGAAGAGATTCACCAGGGCCCGGCTTGTGAGCTTCAGTTATAGGGAGAGGTCGGATAGGCCGAGACCTAGGAGGCTGAGGGGTGACCTTACTGAGTTGTATAAAATCAGGAGGAGCACAGATAAAGTGAACACTCACAGTCTTTTCCCCCAGGGTAGAGGGTTCTAAAACTAGAGGGCACAGGCTTAAGGTGAGAGGAGAGATTTAAGAGGGACCTCAGGGGCAACTTTTCATTCAAAGGGTGATCTGTATCTGGAAGAAGCTACCAGAAGAAACTGTAGAAGCGGATAAAATTATGACTTCTAAAAGACATTTGGACAGATCTGTGGATAGGAAGGGTCTAGAGTAGGGGTGGGGAACCTTTTCATGTTGGAATGCCGCATTAAGTTAGCTGTAATCTAATAAGGCTGCATCCAAGAAAATTCAATTAGATATGCTTCACGACATTTATTTTGAAAGTTGTTGAGGAAATCTATTCCTCATGTTCTACCCGGAAGAGTGCCCAAAGCGAGTAACTCTTCGTAGCAACAAAATACCCCTCATGACTTACTAATGTGTTAATTGTGGCCGTCAGTCAGGGAGGATTAATTTGTTGAATCTTCTTCAACTCTTTGGTATTTTAAAATAAAAATAAAAATAATAAAAGACGAACAGAAACATATTAATAAAAAATAAAAGGATTTGTTCTACAAAATTTGGATTCATTCAAAAGGCCGCACTTAATGGCCTAGAAGAATGAATCAGAGACAAGACCAGTATAGGGCCAGTATTGGCGAGGTGGGCTGAGTGGCCCGTTTCCCTGCTGTACAGCTCTGGAATGTTGATGGAGAGAGTGGGGGAGGGGGGTGGATTGGCCACCTCACCAGTAACCTGCCCACCGCCTCCATGGCACGACCCAGCCAGCGTGAGGTCCGGAGACCACCCCCTCCACGTGAGTGTGGGGGGTGGTCCGGGGGGGGGCTCGGAGCTCTGCCAGTCCTGGCCCGCCGGGGAGAGGCCAGGCTCGGCATCTGCCCCAGCTCAGACCGGACATGAGCTGGGAACTGGGGAACAGGGGTGGTGGGGAGGCATTCGGCCCATCACACCGTGGGCTAGAATACGAGCTGCTGCTACAGACAATCTGGAAGAAACCAAAGTGTGGGAGACCACACTTGGAGCACAGCGCGCAGTTCTGGTCACCCAGCTACAGGAAGGGTGGCATTCAGTTGGAAAGTGTGCAGAGGAGATTCACTCTATTTTCAGTCTGAACAAGGGTCCCGACCCAAAATGTCACCCATTTATTTTCTCCAGAGATGCTGCGTGATCCACTGAGTTACTCAGATTCCTATTAAATCTTTTCCCCTTCACCTTAAACCTATGTCCTCTGGTCTTCGATTCTCCTACTCTGGGCGAGAAAGGCTGTGCATCTACCCGATCTATTCCTCTCATGATTTTGTACACCTCTATAAGATCACCCCGCATCCACCTGCGCTCCAAGGAATAGAGACTCAGCCTACTCAACCTCTCCCTATAGCTCACACCCTCTAGTCCTGGCAACATCCTCGTAAATCTTCTCTGAACCCTTTCAAGCTTGAAAATATCTTTCCTATAATATGGTGGCCAGAACTGAACACAATACTCTAAACACGGTCTCACCAACATCTTATACAACTGCAACATGGCCTCCCAACTTCTATACTCCGAGCAGGCCCGGGCCAGCATTGAGGGGGGGGGTGGGGGTGTAGGAGCTGCTGGTCGCGGCTGCAGCGCGGAGGGGTGGGGGGCAACGAGGGATGGGGTGGAGGGCCATCAGTGTCGGGGAGAGCAGGGAGGAGCAAGTCTAGGAGCCCGTCTGTGGAGAGGGAGCATTCTGCTGCTACACACCACCTGCTATAGGATCCCGAGGGGAATACACAGGGTGAACGCACAGAGCCTTTTACCCAGGGTAGGGAAATCCACCTTTCTCCATCCCTCCCCCACCCAAGTCGTAGCAGCTTAAAAATCGTCTTGTTGAGTCTCATTGTCTCTACTCGTTCTCACCGAGCACACAGCCGACAATGGCCTGTTTCCTTTATCATCGTTACTTTTTTGCAGATCTTTCATTTATTTGTTCTATATCTCTCTACATCACCATCTATATCCCTCGTTTCCCTTTCCCCCGACTTTGTCTGAAGAAGGGTCGCGACCCAAAATGTCACCTACTCCTTTTCTCCAGAGATGCTGCCTGTCCCGCAGAGTCACTCCAGCTTTTTGTGTCTATCTAGGGGAATCATCGACTGGCTGCTTACTGCATTAATAAACATAAGCTGGGAGATTCATGTTCAGTGCAGAACAGGTCTGGAGAAAATTAGTCCAAATCGGCATTGCAACAAGGACTTTATAGAAACAAAGAAAATAGGTGCAGGAGTAGGCCATTCGACCCTTCGAGCCTGCACCGCCATTCAATATGATCATGGCTGATCATCCAACTCAGTATCCTGTACATGCCTTCTCTCCAGACCCCCGATCCCTTTAGCCACAAGGGCCACATCTAACTCCCTCTTAAATATAGCCAATGAACTGGCCTCAACTACTTTCTGTGGCAGAGAATTCCACAGATTCACCACTCTTTGTGTGAAAAATATTTTTCTCATCTGGTCCTAAAAGACTTCCCCCTTATCGTTAAACTGTGACCCCTTGTTCTGGACTTCCCCAACATCGGGAACAATCTTCCTGCATCTAGCCTGTCCAACCCCTTAAGAATTTTGTAAGTTTCTATAAGATCCCCCCTCAATCTTCTAAATTCTAGTGAGTACAAGCCAAGTCTATCCAGTCTTTCTTCATATGAAAGTCCTGCCGTCCCAGGAATCAGTCTGGGACTATATATCTTGGACTGCAGGAAGCTGAGGGGTGATATTATAGAGGTGTACAAGATCACAAGAGGAATAGATAGGGTGAACGCACAGAGTCTTTTACCCAGAGTAGGGGAGTCAAGAACCAGAGGACACAAGATGACTAGGGAAAGATTTAATAGGAAACTGAGGAGCAATGTTTTCACACAGAGGGTAGTGGGTTTATGGAACGAGCTGGCAGAGGAGTGAGTATCACAACGTTTGAAAGACATTTGGACAGGTACATGGGTAGGAAAGGTGCCAAACGCAGGTAGGTGGGACTAGTGAGGATGGAGCATGTTGGTTGGTGTGGGCAAGTTGGGCTGAAGGGCCTGGTTCCATGCTGTATGTGTGCCTGGGCCTCTGTGGCCTGACCGGGGGGGAGGGGGGGTGTCTGTGGGGGCAGCGCGGCAGGTGCTGGGGTACTCACCAGGTAGAGGGAGGTGTGCCCAGTGTGCGCCAGGTATCCGGGGGCCCCCTCCGTGCCAGCCCCTCCCCTCACTGACCGCACCCTCAGGTAGATCACAGGGCACCTGTGTGTGGTGGGGGGGGGGGGGGGGGAGGGTGGCAACAAGTCAGAGCAGTGCCTTCAACGGACTGGAAGTTTCACAGCGCAGGGGGAGCAGAGAGATTAGAATCCTGCATGAAAAATCACCACACAGACGGAGGGTGGGTGGACAGCGGGGGCGGGGTGGGGATCTTCATCAGGGGTGGGGGTGGACGGGCGATGGTTGGGGCGACGATGGGGGTGGAGCGGAATGGGGCGGGGGTAGAGGGGAATAGTGGAGGGTCGATGGGGATGGGGATGGGAATAGACGGACCGGTGTGGGAGGGGACGGACGGGGCTGGGGCGGACAGAGGGGTCCCTCCCACAGCAGGTCCTTACCTCACTTGTGCCTGGGAACAGGTCTGGGTGAAGTCGGGCCTGCCCCGGGCCTGCACGCACAGCACCGCTCCCTCGTAGACCAGCCTGCAATGGGGCAACAGAGAGCAGAGTTGCAGCCCAGACAGTCACACAACCAACCTCCCTTCCATTGACTCCATTTACAGTTCACGCTGCCTTGGAAAGGCCACCAGCATACGCAGGAAGGAGGGGGGGGTCACACGCTGAGAGGGTGAGGGGGGGGTCACAGGAGGAGGGGAGGGGGGGTCACACGAGGAGGAGAGGGGAGGGGGTCACGTGCAGGAGAGAGGGTCACACGAGGAGGAGAGGAGGATGGGGGTCACACGAGGATGGGAGGGGGGTCACACGAGGAGGGGAGGGGGGGGTCACACGAGGAGGGGAGGGGGGTCACACGAGGAGGGGAGGGGGGTCACACGAGGAGGGGAGGGGGGTCACACGAGGAGGGGAGGGGGGTCACACGAGGAGGGGAGGGGGGTCACACGAGGAGGGGAGGGGGGGTCACACGAGGAGGGGAGGGGGGGTCACACGAGGAGGGGAGGGGGGGTCACACGAGGAGGGGAGGGGGGTCACACGAGGAGGGGAGGGGGGGTCACACGAGGAGGGGAGGGGGGGTCACACGAGGAGGGGAGGGGGGGTCACACGAGGAGGGGAGGGGGGGTCACACGAGGAGGGGAGGGGGGGTCACACGAGGAGGGGAGGGGGGGTCACACGAGGAGGGGAGGGGGGGTCACACGAGGAGGGGAGTGGGGGGTCACACGAGGAGGGGAGTGGGGGGTCACACGAGGAGGGGAGGGGGGGGGTCACACGTGGAGGGGAGGGGGGGGGTCACACGTGGAGGGGAGGGGGGTCACACGAGGAGGGGAGGGGGGGTCACACGAGGAGGGGAGGGGGGGGTCACACGAGGAGGGGAGGGGGGGGTCACACGAGGAGGGGAGGGGGGGGTCACACGAGGAGGGGAGGGGGGTCACACGAGGAGGGGAGGGGGGTCACACGAGGAGGGGAGGGGGGTCACACGAGGGGAGGAGGGGGGGTCACACGAGGGGAGGAGGGGGGTCACACGAGGGGAGGAGGGGGGGTCACACGAGGGGAGGAGGGGGGGGTCACACGAAGGGAGGAGGGGGGTCACACGAGGGGAGGAGGGGGGGGTCACACGAGGAGGGGTGGGGGGTCACACGAGGAGGGGTGGGGGGTCACACGAGGAGGGGTGGGGGGTCACACGAGGTGGGGTGGGGGGGTCACACGAGGTGGGGTGGGGGGTCACACGAGGAGGGTGGGGGGGTCACACGAGGAGGGGTGGGGGGGTCACACGAGGTGGGGTGGGGGTCACACGAGGTGGGGTGGGGGTCCGAGGTGGGGTGGGGGTCACACGAGGTGGGGTGGGGGTCACACGAGGTGGGGTGGGGGTCACACGAGGTGGGGTGGGGGTCACACGAGGTGGGGTGGGGGTCACACGAGGTGGGGTGGGGGTCACACGAGGTGGGGTGGGGGTCACACGAGGTGGGGTGGGGGTCACACGAGGTGGGGTGGGGGTCACACGAGGTGGGGTGGGGGTCACACGAGGTGGGGTGGGGGTCACACGAGGTGGGGTGGGGGTCACACGAGGTGGGGTGGGGGTCACACGAGGTGGGGTGGGGGTCACACGAGGTGGGGTGGGGGTCACACGAGGTGGGGTGGGGGTCACACGAGGTGGGGTGGGGGTCACACGAGGTGGGGTGGGGGTCACACGAGGTGGGGTGGGGGTCACACGAGGTGGGGTGGGGGTCACACGAGGTGGGGTGGGGGTCACACGAGGTGGGGTGGGGGTCACACGAGGTGGGGTGGGGGTCACACGAGGTGGGGTGGGGGTCACACGAGGTGGGGTGGGGTTCACACGAGGTGGGGTGGGGGTTCACACGAGGAGAGGTGGGGGGGGTCACACGAGGTGGGGTGGGGGGTCATGGTGCAAGTGCCCACCTGCAGGTGCTGAAGTGCTGGTAGAGGAGGCGGTCGTGGGCAGCGCGGGCATCGTAGGTGGGCGAGTGGATAACCTCCACGTGAAGCTCCTCAGCCAGGGGGGGCTCGCCCAGCTCAGAACAACTATCCCCCACCCCCTGCTGTCCAACCACACCCTGGGGAAACCGCTGATACACAAAACACACCCTTCAGACTACACACAGAGTGCCGGAGGTCACATTACACGGACCTGGGGGGGGGGGGGGGGGCTTTGGGGGGGGGGGAGGAGGCAGGGAGAACAGGAGATCACAGTACACGGGCCCGGGGAGGTCGGGAGGGTGGGGCATAAGGGAGATGGGGAGAGTGTGAAGGACTTCCGAGGTGAGGGCCGAGAGGGAGCAGAGGAGGAGTCTCCATCAGACTGAAGAAGGGTCTCAACCTGAATGTTGGCCGTCCATTCTCTCCAGATGCTGCCTGGACCCACTGAGTCCCTTCAACAATCTGTACTCAAAACACATCCGTTCCGACCAAGATGCCCCATCTACCCATTTGGTCCATATCCCTCTAAACGTTTCCTATCCATGCACCTGGCCAAGTGTCTTTTAAAAGTTGTGATGGTACCTGCCTACACTATCTCTTCTGGCAACTCATTCCATATACCCACCACCCTCTGTGCGAAAAAGTTGCAATTACAGTTCACCCCTCTCACCTTAAACCTGTGCCCCCTCGTTTTAGAATCCCCCACCCTGGAAGTGCCCACCTGCCCACCTCACTTTATCTCAATTGTCAGCTCTCTTTACCTGCCTCTCCCAATCAAGCTCGGCAGGTTCTTGTCCAATGCCTTCAAAATAAACCGTAGACTAATTTAAGTCTTTAACTTATGCACCAGCCCTATTCTTTTTCAATAACGAATTAAAAACTCATCGTGTTCTGTGTCTGAGCTAATTTTGAATCCAGTCAAACTCTCCATTGATTTAATGTGACTTAATTCTGTGGCTTAGTTAACCAGGAGAGGCCTTGTCAAATGCTGTGTTAAAGTCAGGAGTGGGTTTGTGGGGCAGGTCTGCGTGGGTCAGGAGAAGGAGGGGGAGGTCGGTGTGAACCATGGGTGGGTGGTTGCGGGCCAGTGGTGGATGGGGGTGGGACCGTTCAGGTCAGGGATCGGTGGGTGGACGGGTGGTGGTTGTTGGACGGATGGGTGCGGAGGGTGGGGAAATTCCCCCCCCCCCCCCACACCCCTGGCCGCCCCTACCTTGACTCTGAGTGTGCGGTGAGCGGAGGGGGCGGGGGCCCCGCGGGAGACGTTGAACCACATGGCGTGTGAGATGGCTGCCGTGTCCTGCCCCAGCTGCAGGCTGACCCCCTCGCCCACCTCCACCGCCAGCACTCGGGCCGGCAGCTGGGCGGGCCGAGTGGCGCCCACTCGGCCCTCCGCCCCTGGGGACTCTGGCTCGGCCCCGGGATCCGGCCAGGACACCAAAACCCACTGGCGGTGGAAGAGGCCCAGGCGGTACAGGGTGCGGCGGCTCAGCAGCAAGCAGCTGTCCAAGTCTGGGGTGCCAGGGGCCGGCTCCAGGCAAGTACCACGTGCAGGGGCCCTCAGGTCTGGAGCAACAGAACTCTCCACATCCTGGGCCTCCAGGCCTGGTTCCAGGCAGCCAGCCACGTCAGGGGCCTCTGGACCCGGCCCCAGCTCGCCGCGCTCCGCCAAGCCCGGCAGGTCTGCCACCACCACCTCCAGCCGGCACTCCAGGGCCCGCAGCACGGCCTGGAAGTCCGAGGGCCCGTGACCCTGCAGGCCGGGCCCCAACCCAGACCCACACAAGCCGCGGGCGTAGTGGGAAAAGTCGGAGAGGCAGAGGGGCTGCAGCAGGTGGAGGGGTGGCGAGGGGGGCAGCTGTCCGGGCTCTCTGAAGTCTGTGAGGGCCAGGCTCGTGCTGGGGGTCAGCAACCCCTGCAGCACCGGCTGGCACTCCAGCACCACCAGCTCCAGCAGACGGGCCTGTACCAGCTCGCTGTCCTCGCCCAGGCACGGGTGGTAGGGCACCACCGGGGGGTCGCCCTGCCGCAGCAGCACCGCCCGCCGCTGGCAGGACAGCACCAGCAGCCCGCGGGCAAAGGCCGGGGAGCTGGCCCATCGCAGGCTGCCTCTGGTGCGGGCGCCTAGCACCACCCGGCTCAGGCCGGGCACCCGCTTCACCAGGGAGGCCTGCAGCCTGGGCATGCCCTCCTCACCTAAGACTGGGTCCCCGACACTGTTCTCCAACCCCAATCCTGGGGCCCCAGCCCTACTCAACTCATCCAACCCTGGGGCCCGAGCCAAGCCCTCCACCTCCAATCCTAAGGCCTCAGACCAGCCCTCCTCGCCCAGCCCTGGGGCTTCACCCTCGCCTGCCCACAGCCCGTAGTGTGCGAGGAAGAGTTTGCTGGTGTAAATCTGGACTGGCCCAACACTCGGACTCACCCCCTCACTCTGGGTGGCCGGGATGCCCTCACAGTGCACACTGGACCCAGTCACCCCCTCCCCTCGCCCCTGAAGCTCAGTCACTGCTGCCCCAAGCCCAGGTTCCCCTCTTACCCCAGGCTCCCCTCCTGCCACAAGCTCAGGCTCCCCTCTTACCCCAGGTCCAATGTCTCCCTCATCTTCTGCCCCAGGTCCAATGTCTCCCTCATCTCCTGCCCCAGGCCCAGTGCCCCCCTCATCCCCTGCCCCAGGTCCAATGTCTCCCTCATCTCCTGCCCCAGGCCCCCCCTCATCCCCTGCCCCAGGATTCCCTCTTGGCCCAGGCCCCCCCTCATCCCTTGCCCCAGGCTCACCTCCTGCCCCAGGCCCAGTGCCCCCCTCATCCCCTGCCTCAGGCTCCCCTCCTGCCCCAGGCCCAGTGCCCCCCTCATCCCCTGCCCCGGGCCCGGCCTCCTCCCCGGGGGGCTGGGCCTCGACGATGGCGGCGGAGGTAAAGATGGCGGGCCCGGGCCGGGACCCGAAGTGCAGAGCCAGCACACAGTCGGTTCCGGGCCCAGGGGCGAGGGCAGCCGCCGCTGCCGGTGGGAGGAGGAGCTGCAGCGGGTGCAGGTGTGGCGGGAAGTGGCGGCAAAGCCGCAGCTCGACCGGGAGCGCCATGGTGAGGAGGGGGGGGAGCCGCGGCTGACGGGACCGGCCGGACGCCACCTTGGTGATGGAGCCGTCGCTTCAGTCGCCGTCACCGCGCAGCGCGGCTGCCATCTTGGTACAGATGCGCAGGCGCACTCCGGGTAGCTGGAGTTCAGCGAGCCCCCTCCTTCCGGTCGTGAAATCAGGCCGCCGCCATCTTGGTGAAGGAACTGCAGATGCTGGACTCTCCAACAAAACACAACGTTTTTCCACAGGCCCAGTGCTCCCCTCCTCGTGTACCCCCCCCCCCCCCCCCGCAAAACAGCATTTTGTGTCTATCGGGGAGGCGAGGACAGAGTAGTGGGCGCCATCTTGGTGAGGGAGGTTTGCCCAGTGAACAGGAGCGGATGACGCCATCTTGGTGAGGGAGGTTGTCCAGTGAACAGCAGCGGGTGACGCCATCTTGGTGAGGGTGGTTGCCCAGTGGAGAGGAACAGTGGGCGCTATCTTTTAGGAATACCAACAGAAAATGGTGGGAAGAACCAATGGATTGGGAAATGGGCAGTGGCCGTGCTAATGAAAACAATCTAGTTGAGGTTATTGGCACATGCAAAAAGACTGGGTGGTGGATGGACACTGAAAATCCACCTCCTATGCCCCACCCTATCCGCTCCACACAATGTTTTTCCTCCTACTCTATCAGAGTGAAGAAGGGTCTCGACCCAAAACGTCGTCTGTCCATTTCCTCCACAGATGCTGCCTGATCCGTTGAGCTCCTCCAGCAATCTGTGTTTTTGTACTCAGAACACTTCTATGCCGAACAAGATGCCCCATCTACACAAGTCCCATCTGCCCGCGTTGGCCCATAACCCTCCAAACCTTTCAGATTCAGATTCAGATTCAATTTTTGTCATTGTCAGTGTACAGTACAGAGACAACGAAATGCATTTAGCATCTCCCTGGAAGAGCGACACAGCAAATTATTTGAATAAATAATCCTATCCACGTACATGTCCAAATATCGTTTAAATGTCGTTATAGTACCTGCCTTAACTATTTTCTCTGGCAGCTCATTCCATAACTGTGAGATATAAAAAATCACAAATGCTGTTTGAGACAAAGTCAGCAAAGAAGCTTTTATTAAGATAATATTCTGCAGAATAGGTGCCTCTCCTTTGCTGTCCCCTAGAGGCACAGCAAAGTCAGGAAAGTAAAGTCCCTTTATACACACAATTCTGCTGGCTTAACCTCCCCTCTGGCTCTTCCCAATCAGAGCACTGAGGTGCGCAGCCTATTAGTATGTCCCCCAGTACCTCCCTCATCATACATATCATGTTCATACATGTGCATGGTAATGAGCAGTTTCTTGACCAGGGGCATGTAAGTAATATTCATTTATTTCATTAAGCATGCTCAGTTGCTATTGACCTGGCCTAGTTTCTTGTATTTTAATTGAAAAGCTAGTATCTGGTGATTATGGCCGCATCCCCCATCTCTGCCTGCCACTATACAATGCTATCAGTGGTGCTCAAGGACGATGCTGGTTACCTCATTCACAACGATGTTAGAATCCTCGCCCGGACCTTCACAACAGTGGGGGTTTAATCAGTCTATTTCTCACAATCCTCCCTTTTTCTTTTGCTACGCATTTATTGATTAAACCCCAATTTCAAGCTCCCTCAGTTCTAATTGAAGTAACATTCTCCTAATCTCCTTCTCCTGTGGATCCTGGACCTTCCCCGGTCGCATTATCATTATTTTCTGTGCTACCCCTTTTTCTCCCATAGGTACTACTACAGCCTGCATCTGACTTATACTCCTCGTAATAAGTTCCCTAAAACAAGGGATACAACAGGGGATAAATATCAGCCCAGCCAATGCAGATAGAAACACGAGTCCCGACGTTCTCCACCATGTTCCTCCGAGGATGGAATCCCACCATCCGATAACCACAATCGAATTCCACTTTTGTATTGGAACATGTGCCAACTTCCAGATTCCTTCTGATATGTCCATTACTGCCTGTCCATTGTCATCGATATTTAGGCAGCAAGCTTTTAATCCTGTAAGAGAACGAGATACTGCCAGTAAATAGTTCCTTAAGAATACATCACTGCCCTCCATGGTGGGTATTCCTTCTATCTTTCCCAAATAAGGTAACCCAAACAACATTTCATAGGGGGATACTGCTAACTTTGCATGGGGTCTCCGTTGCTTTTCTCGAAGCCTTTCTGTTTCCCTACTGCTCCAAACATGTGCCAGACTCCATGTACACATGCTGCTTTTAAAGCCTTAATTTCTGCCAACTGAGCTAAGCAAGATTGCAGGCAAGCTTCCAATTTGATTACCTTAAAGTCTAATTCATCCTGATGCATCACTTCAAATTGATCCTACACTATAGCTTTTACTTCTTTAGATATTACTCGTCCAAAATATTCTACCTGCTGCTGACAAAACAACAACTTCTTCCTTGATACTTTATGACCTCCTGTGCCATCTTTTCCAAGATAATTACAATGTATCTCTCACATTGCTTCTCACTTGTGGAACAAACCAACAAATCATCCACATACTATATCAACACCTTTCAAATCTGCCTATAACATCTGATTAAAAACATGGGGCTAGTATTTAAAACCTTGCTGCATCCCAGCCTATGTGTCTTTAATACCTCTTCTTAATGTTCTTACCATAGCTGTGTTCACCACTATCTTAATTATTATTATTTTTCCTGATTACCATACCTGTTCGCATCCCCAACACATCTTATCCATTACCTGTCTCCTTACTAGCCTTTCTTGACCTCCTTCTTGAGATCCCTCCCTTGGGGACTCCAGTCCTGTCTGGGCTTATATCCAGATTTATTTCACTCCTGATAAGGCATTTGAGGAAATACTTTCCCAAATAAATGTATTATTGGCATGGAATTCTCTGGCCCCTGTTTGGCTCTGTCATAGGACTCACTGTGTGTCAGTGCATCACTTTTTTCAGACTTTTCAACCAGGTCTGTTGTTACTGACAATATTGTCTTTCCTTTTTCACGCTCTTTCTTTTTGAGCTCTTCAAGTTACATTTGCATCATTTTTCTCTGCACCTCTTCCTGCTGGTCTGCAAGTCTTTTTCCTATCTTTGCGATATTTCTCAACCTCATTGACCAAATGATCACTGAATCAGGGGTGGGAAATAGATGACAATCCCACCACCTCCTCCAATCTAGACTTGACTTTAGAAGGAATGACATCCACCACAGTGGTTCAGAATATAGTGTTCATTAACTGGTTGTCTTCTATTTCTTGTTCAGTTTCCAGTCTCCACCTTTTCAGCTTGTTCTCCAGATAGGCTGCTGGATTATTGTCTGAGGGCCTGCCATACCCTCTGCCTGACTGTGTCAAACAGCGTGCCATTGTTTATTGCATTGTTCACAGCATTTTTATACCAGTCATCTTCAGGAGTTCTGTCAGTTTAGTGGTTCCTATCACTTTCACCAACAGTGCCTTCAAATCTCCCATAGCCAATAATCGTCCCACGTTCTCCTCCTCCAAAGCCATAATCCATTTCCTGCCCCATCAGGAATATTGGGTAAGGTATTTTTTAGCCCTCTCAGTTTATGGGTGCCCCAAAGGATAATCTGTGTCTGGCCTGCTCTTATCTTTTTAAAGCAGTCTCATCAATTTATCCCTTTGTTTCCCACTTTAATCCTTTCTGATATGCCTTCTTTCTCATTCTAAACTCAATTTCTTACTTCTCAGATAGTTTACCCTCCTTTGCAAATGTATTCACCTTTCTTTTAAAATCTTCCACTGACTCCTCCTGATTTATTACGTTCACACCTGTCGTTTCCTCCTCACTGCCTCTCTCTCCTTTCCTCTCTAAACTGCTTAAGTACATCTAATTCCTTTCCTCTCCCCTTTTCCCACCTTTCCAACTTATCTGTGACATATAATTCGTAATTAACACTTCCATCTTGTCACACATTTATCTTGAAGGCTCTCGACCCGAAACATCGCCTATCTCCTTCGCTCCTTAAATGCTGCTCGACCCGCTGAGTCTCTCCAGCTTTTTGTGTACCCTCGATTCTCCAGCATCTGCAGTTCCTTCTTTAATATCTTGAAAGTGCCTTCTTTGGGTCACTTCGTCACAACTGTTTCTGAAAATCTCAGCAAACAATCATTATCCTTCTCCAACCAGAATTTTTATCTAAACAAACCACAAAAGCTGGTCATGTTTCAGCAATTAACTTATTTCCAATTATTTCAATCCATTCTCACCACTATTTAGTACTAGTAACAATTTTCCAAATTAACTTTACTGAAAAGAAATCTGTAGAAACATCAGAAAAACCAAGCAACTTACATTTTCCAACTTTCCCCTTTTAAGTTGCGATGATACAAAGCGTTGTTCGTTACCTTACAGCTGTTCGTAACCTTCCTCATTGCTTACGATTTCTTAAAGGAACACACACACACACCCTTACAGCATGTGGTCTACAACAAACAAAATACTTATTTTGTCTTGATCTCTCAGCAGAGAGAATGCAGCAATTTTATCTCCACAGTCAAGAAACGCAGTCCTTTACACCTCCTCTGTCCTCGTAGTCACTATATTACATTATTCTTATTGCAATTCTACTTTCTGCTATTCTACAATATGTTGCACTAACTCCTCATGTACCTGACCAATCTGTATATGAGTTTCTTGTATAGATTTTGTGAAACAACTCACAACAACAATATTTCTTTCAAGTGCTTAAGATGAGCTTCTTCAATTTCCTGAAATTTCTTTGAGGTTTCTGTTTTTCCACATATAATTTATAGGTTTCTGTAGCCATTTTTTTTAGATTTGACAGTTGCCTTTTCTATTTCTTTCTGTGTTGCTCCTTCCTTTTTTAACTTTTCGTACTCAAAACATTTGGCACTGTGATTTTCCTTAGATTTTTGCAATGTTTGAGTGATACTCTGAATATTCTGTACAGCATCCAAAGTGCCCAATCCTCATCGGAGCCCAGTCGTGGCCACCAGACTGAACTCTCCCTTATTGGTTCCTTTGGTTAATCAAAATAACAGAACTTAATCATAGTCTCCTTATCTTTACCCCCGGGGCTTCCTTCTCCCCAAGATTGCCACATTGCCCCAACGGACTATCAGGTACAATGTGCGGCTCTTCACCATTGAGCCTTTTTCTTTTCCCCCGGACTCTTACTTTTCCCGTTCCGGTTATCCATTGTCTTATCGGACTATTCCCGTCCGACAGACCCCTGACCTCTCAGGGTGGTATCCACGAGGAGTTAAACTGCCTCTCTCTCCTTTAATAATTATATCCTGCTTCCCATACTGCGGCATACTTGATCTCTTCTATTATTGGATTGGGTTTATTTTTCACATATTCATTCAATGCCTGTTCTACCCAATCCTCATCTGACTCATCCTCTGGCCACCAGACCGAAGCTCCTTTATCGGGTGTTTTGGCCATTCAAAATAACAATACCTTATCATTGTTGTCTTCTCCAACCCCTGGGTATTTCCTACCCCCCAGTGGTTCAGCATTCGCCCCCAATGGACTATTAGGCAGAATGCTGGGATGGGTTTTTCACTTACATTTCCCATTCTCTTGATCGGAATTCCTCTCCGATCTTTTATCAAATCGCCCAGGTAATACTATAATAGTCAAAGTTTCTTACCGGGATCTGTGCACAGAATTACTCGATTTTCGCGATTTCCAACCAATGTCCAACCACCTTCACTTCTTTGCTGAGTCTCTGTTTGGTCCGGGCATCACTCGCTGAAACCTTCTGACGGTAAGCAAGGAGTCTGAGACCGCTGAACTCAGCGGGGTGCACCTTCTCTTCGTCTGTGTACTCCCGTCAGCTGGCCTGGAGTAATTAAATACCGGAACCGAGCCCCCAAATTGTGAGATATAAAAAAATCACAAACGCTGTTTGAGACAAAGTCAGCAAAGAAGCTTTTATTAAGATAATATTCTGCAGAATAGGTGCCTCTCCTTTGCTGTCCCCTAGAGGCACAGCAAAGTCAGGAAAGTAAAGTCCCTTTATACACACAATTCTGCTGGCTTAACCTCCCCTCTGGCTCTTCCCAATCAGAGCACTGAGGTGCAAAGCCTATAGGTACGTCCCCCAGTACCTCCCTCATCATACATATCATGTTCATACATGTGCATGGTAATGAACAGTTTCTTGACCAGGGGCGTGTAAGTAATATTCATTTATTTCATTAAGCATGCTCAGTTGCTATTGACCTGGCCTAGTTTCTTGTATTTTAATTGAAAAGCTAGTATCTGGTGATTATGGCTGCATCCCCCATCTCTGCCTGCCACTATACAATGCTATCAGTGGTGCTCAAGGACGATGCTGGTTACCTCATTCACAACGATGTTAGAATCCTCGCCCGGACCTTCACAACAGTGGGGGTTTAATCACTCTATTTCTCACAATAACCCACCACCCTCTATGCAAAAAAAAAAAAATGCTCCATAGGCTCCTTTCCCTTTCCCTTCAAATCTATGTCCTCTGGTTCTTGATTCCCCTCCCCAGGGTAAAAGGCTCTGACCATTCACCTGATTTACACGCCTATCCAACCTCTCCTAACTGAAGTTTTTGATTGCTTGTAACATCATGATGAAGCTTTCCTGCACTCTCTCCAAATTAATGAAATCCTTCCCACAGCTGGGTGACCACACTACTCCAAGTGTGGTCTGACCGACATATTTTACAGCTGTCACAAGCTATCCCAACTCCAGTACTTAATGCTCTTATCAATAAAGACAAACCTGTCAAATGCCTTCACCACCAGCATCGGTGTCAAGGATGCTATTAAACTGGAAAATGTGCAGAGAAGATTTACCAGGGTTTTGTCAGGACATGAATTATAGGGAGAAGTTAAGCTTGGAGTTTATTCCTTAGTGTGCAGGAGGCCGTGGGGTGACCATATAGAGGTGCATAAAATCGTGAGGGGAATAGATAGGGTGAATGCACAGAGCCTTTTACCCAAAGTAGGGGAAGCAAGATTACCTAGGTTTATTAACATGAGGGTGGAAAGATTTAATATGAACCTTCGGGGCAACTTTTTCGTTCAAAGGGTGGTGGGTGTATAAAACAAGCTAGTTAAGGCAGGTACTAAAACAGCATTTAAAAGACATTTGGACAGTTACATGGACAGGAAAGGTTTAGAGTGATATGGGCCAAGCGCGGGCAGGTGGGATTAGTATAGATGGGGCAGCTTGGTCGGCATGGGACAAAGGGCCATTTTCTCTGCTGTATGACTAAAACTAGAGTGCAGAGGTTTAATATGAGAAGGGAACGATTTAATAGAGAGGATGTAATGGAAATAGACTTTATTCTTAGTCCCCACTGTATATGTCGGCGGGGGACAGAGGAGAGGATCTTTGTCGTTGAGCGGGCTGGGTCTCACCACACGCACTCTTGGAGACTGCCTGGGGACCTGAGGTTGGCTGCAGGAGGGGCCCCGGGGCCTGGAGGCTGAGCAGTGGCCACAAGAGGCGAGGGGAAGGTGGGTTTGTGAGTCGACCTGTCCATGTCAAGGAGTCAGGGGGAGTAGCCTGGGGCTCGAGTAGATCACGCGCCACCCCAAGAGGCCGAGATTAGACTCAATACTATTAAAGATCTTTGAACTTGGCGACGGCACCAGAAACATGGCAACTCTTGTAAGCGAAAATAAAACAATTCCTCCAGTTTGATGACCTCGAAAAGATCCACACATTTACCTCCTCCCGCCTAGATTACTGCAACTCCCTTTACACTGGCATCAGCCAATCATCCCTGTCCCGCCTGCAACTTGTCCAAAACGCCACAGTGAGACTCCTGATGGGCACCCGAAAAAGGGACCACATCACCCCGATCCTGGCCTCTCTCCACTGGCTCCCTGTGCGGTTCCGAATACATTTCAGATCCTTCTTTATGTCTACAAAGCCCTCAATGGGCTTGCCCCCACCTACATCAAAAATCTGCTTACCCACCACACCACCTCCAGGTCCCTCAGATCGGCCGACTTGTGGTTACTGAACATCCCGCGGTCTAGGCATAAGCTCAGGGGCGACCGCGCCTTTGCGGTTGCAGCTCCTAGACTGTGGAACAGCATCCCTCTTCCCATCAGAATTGCCCCCCCCATCGACTCTTTTAAGTCGAGAGTTAAAACTCATCTTTACTCTCATGCCTTTCTTGACGTCCTCTGAGGGAGGGCTATATGTACAGTGGCTTGCAAAAGTTTTCATACCCCTTGAACTTTTCCACATTTTGTCACGTTACAACCACAAACGTAAATGTATTTTATTAGGATTTTATGTGATAGACCAACACAAAGTGGTGCATAATTGTGAAGTGGAAGGAAAATGATACATGGTTTCCAAATTTTATTACAAATAAAAAACTGAAAAGTGTGGCGTGCAAAAGTATTCAGCCCCCCTGAGTCAATACTTTATAGAACCACCTTTCGCGGCAATTACAGCTGCAAGTCTTTTGGGGTATGTCTCTACCAGCTTTGCACATCTAGAGACTGAAATTTTTGACCATTCTTCTTTGCAAAATAGCTCAAGCTCAGTCAGATTGGATGCAGAGCGTCTGTGAACAGCAATTTTCAAGTCTTGCTAGAGATTCTCAATTGGATTTAGGTCTGGACTGACTGGGCCATTCTAACACATGAATATGCTTTGATCTAAACCATTTCAATGTAGCTCTGGCTGTATGTTTAGGGTCGTTGTCCTGCTGGAAGGTGAACCTCTGCCCCAGTCTCAAGTCTTTTGTATACTCTAACAGGTTTTCTTCCAAGATTGCCCTGTATTTGGCTCCATCCATCTTCCCATCATCTCTGACCAGCTTCCCTGTCCCTGCTTATGTTAGCATTCATAGCGAAAGGATTTGAGTATAGGAGCAGGGAGGTTCTACTGCAGTTGTACAGGGTTTTGGTGAGGCCACACCTGGAGTACTGCGTACAGTTTTGGTCTCCAAATCTGAGGAAAGACATCCTTGCCATAGAGGGGGTACAGAGAAGATTCACCAGACTGATTCCTGGGATGTCAGGACTTTCATATGAGGAAAGATTGGATAGACTCGGTTTGTACTCGATGGAATTTAGAAAATTGAGGGGGGATCTTATAGAAACCTACAAAATTCTTAAGGGGTTGGACAAGCTAGATGCTGGAAGATTGTTCCCGATGTTGGGGGAGTCCAGAACAAGGGGTCACAGTCTAAGGATAAGGGGGAATTCCTTTAGGACCGAAATGAGGAAAACATTCTTTACACAGAGAGTGGTGAGTCTCTGGAATTCTCTGCCACAGAAGGTAGTTGAGGCCAGTTCATTGGCTATATTTAAGAGGGCGTTAGATGTGGCACTTGTGGCTAAAGGGATCAGGGGGTATGGAGAGAAGGCAGGTACGGGATACTGAGTTGGATGATCAGCCATGATCACATTGAATGGCGGTGCAGGCTCGAAGGGCCGAATGGCCTACTCCTGCACCTATTTTCTATGTTTCTATGTTTCTAAAAACATCCCCACAGCATGATGCTTCCACCACCATGTTTCACAGTGGAGATGGTGTGTTCAGGGTGATGTGCAGTGTTAGTTTTCCGCCACACATACCGTTTTGCATTTAGGCCAAAAACTTCAATTTTGGTCTCATCAGACCAGAGAACCTTCCTCCACATGTTTGCTGTGTCCCCCACATGGCTTGTGGCAAACTGCAAACGGGACTTCTTATGGCTTTGTTTCAACTACGGCTTTCTGCTTGCCACTCTTCCATAAAGGCCCGATTTGTGGAGTGCACGACTAATAGTTGTCCTGTGGACAGATTCTCCCACTTGAGCTGTGGATCTCTGCAGCTCCTCCAGAGTTACCATGGGCCTCTTGGCTGCTTCTCTGACTCTATACTCTCCTTGCCCGGCCTGTCAGTTTAGGTGGATGGCCATGTCTTGGTAGGTTTGCAGTTGTGTCATACACTTTCCATTTTTGGATGATGGATTGAACAGTGCTCCGTGAGATGTTCAAAGCTTGGGATATTTTTTTATAACCTAACCCTGCTTTAAACTTCTCCACAACTTTATCCCTGACCTGTCTGGTGTGTTTCTTGGGCTTCATGATGCTGTTTGTTCGCTAATGTTCTCTAACAAACCTCTGAGGCCTTCACAGAACAGCTGTATTTATACTGAGATTAGATTACACACAAGTGGACTCTATTTACTAATTAGGTGACTTCTATAGGCTATTGGTTGCACTGGATTTTATTTAGGGGTATCAGAGTAAAGGGGGCTGAATACTTTTGCACGCCACACAGTGGGAAAGGCGGGGACGGAATCGAATCACAGGAGCTAGCAGTAATCCAAGGGCAAGAAAGGGCTTCAGTCTGTATTGTCAGTGAATCATTCTCAGGGATGAGGGTGTTACACTCCACTCGTGTGGTGTGGGGGTGGGGAAAGACCTCATGGTGACCCTGGGGTTGGGAGGGAGGGAGGGAGGAAGGGAGGTGGTAACCCCTCTGGGGGAGGGTCACAGTGACTGATGGTGGAGGGGGGGAGGGGAGGGTTTCACATTGACCCAGGGTTGGGAAGGGGTTCACGGTGACCCCAGGGTAGGCTCCTCTTGCAACCCTGTGCATTGTGGACCCTCCCTCAGCATTGACCACACCGACCCTTCAGTCAACGGGGGGTTTATTGCTCGGTGCGTGGATCACAGCCCCCCTCCCCCCCCCCCCCGTCTCCGACCCCCTCACTCGCTCTCCTCACTGCCCGCCGTCTGCGACTCGCCCGCTCCCAGCGGATGCAGGGCGATGTCAGTCACGCTCGTCGCCTCTGCTCCTCCGTTCCTACGCCCGTACCTGTCAACACATTGAGGGTCAGTGTGTGTGTGTGTGTGTGTGTGTGTGTGTGTGTGTGTGTGTGTGTGTGTGTGTGTGTGTGTGTGTGTGTGTGTGTGTGTGTGTGTGTGTGTGTGTGTGACCTGACCCCGGTACCCGCGGCGTGTCAGATAGTCGGTACCCGCGGTGAAATGGTGCCCTCCTGTGTCAGTACCCGCGATGTATCGCTGTGTCAGTGCCCACGATGTGTTGGTGCCTGCTTTATTGGTGCCCGCGGTGTATCGCTGTGTGGGTGCCCACGCTGTGACAGTGCCTGCACTGTCAGTACCCGCGCTCAGTGCCCGCTGTGCATCGGTGCCCATTGTGTGCCAGTGCCCATTGTGTGTCGGTGCCCATTGTGTGTCGGTGCCCATTGTGTGTCGGTGCCCATTGTGTGTCGGTGCCCATTGTGTGCCGGTGCCCATTGTGTGCCAGTGCCCATTGTGTGCCAGTGCCCATTGTGTGTCGGTGCCCATTGTGTGTCGGTGCCCATTGTGTGTCAGTGCCCATTGTGTGTCAGTGCCCATTGTGTGTCAGTGCCCATTGTGTGTCAGTGCCCATTGTGTGTCAGTGCCCATTGTGTGTCAGTGCCCATTGTGTGTCAGTGCCAGGTGTGTCGGTGCCTGCAGTGTGTCAGTGCCCGTGGTGTGTCAGTGCCCGTGGTGTGTCAGTGCCCGTGGTGTGTCAGTGCCCGTGGTGTGTCAGTGCCCGTGGTGTGTGGGTACTCGCGCTGTGTCAGTGCCTGCGCTGTTAGTACCTGCGGTGTCCATGGTGTGTCAGAGCCCGGTGTGTGTCAGCGCCCGGTGTGTGTCAGCGCCCGGTGTGTGTCAGTGCCCGGTGTGTGTCAGTGCCCGGTGTGTGTCAGTGCCCGGTGTGTGTCAGTGCCCGGTGTGTGTCAGTGCCCGGTGTGTGTCTGTGCCCGGTGTGTGTCTGTGGCCACGGTGTGTGTCTGTGCCCGGTGTGTGTCAGTGCCCGGTGTGTGTCTGTGGCCACGGTGTGTGTCAGTGCCCGGTGTGTGTCTGTGGCCACGGTGTGTGTTTGTGGCCACGGTGTGTGTCAGTGCCCGGTGTGTGTCTGTGGCCACAGTGTGTGTCAGTCCCCGGTGTGTGTCTGTGGCCACGGTGTGTCAGTGCCCACTGTATCGGTGCCTGCTGTGCCAGTGCTGGGCTGTACCCACCTGTCCTCTACGTGGCCCACGGTCTGGGGCAGAGGCACGCGCCGGGTCTCGGGTAGCAGCAGGGACACGGCTGCAGCCAGCAGGGTGATGCTGATGAAGATGAGCGAGGGCAGAAAGACCCACACCTCATCCAGGAGCATCACCAGGGGCGTTGCCGAGGCTGCCAGGCGCCCCATCAGCGATGTGTAGCCCAGCCCGCTCTGCCTGTGGGTGAAGGGACAGCTTGGGCTCCGCACTGTGGGGGTCACGCAGCCCACAACCCCCCCCCCCCCCCGCCCTCCCACACACCACCCCAGGCTGCGGGCCCACCCACACGCCCACCTCATCCCCAGCCCCAGCCCCACCCCCATCCGCACCCCCAGCCCCATCCGCACCCCCAGCCCCATCCCCAGCCCCATCCGCACCCCCAGCCCCACCCCCATCCCCAGCCCAGGCCCCAGCCCAGGCCCCACCCACACACCCACCCCCAGCCCCACCCCGTCCCCCACCCCTTCCCCCAGCTCCACCCCCAGCCCCAGCCCACCCTCTCTCCCCTCCCCTCCAGAACGTACCTGAGTGAGGTGGGGAAGAGCTCGGTGGTGTGGAAGATGGCGGTGGTGAAGGCACCCTCTGCGCTGCCCTTGCCCACAACCCCCAGCACCAGGAGAGGCATCTGCTGCTCTGTGGGGAGGGGAGGGGAGGGGGGGCACAACATGGGCAGTGAGAGACTGGGAGCTGGGGGAAAGCAAGACACTGTGGGTCAAGGGGGAGACGGGGAGGGGGGAGGGGGGAGAGGGACCAGGGGGCAGGGGGAAAGGACAGGGAGGGGAAGTGGGGAGATGATTCGGAGTTCAGGGGTCGGTGTGGGTCCTCAATGGGGAGGAGGTTCGGAATCAGAGGGTTGGGGGTCAGGGCTGGGTCCTCACCGGGGGTCAGCAGGCAGCGTAGGCCCATGATGGTGGCGGTGAGCAACAGCAGTCCAGCCTGGGTCAGTCGGCGGCCCAAACGCTCGAGCAGCAGGAAGGCCAGCAGCTTCCCCGGCACCCCCACCGCAGCAAAGGTGAAGTGGGTCAGGTAGAGGCCCAGGCCCAGCCCCGACACTGAGAAACTCAGGCCATAGTACGACAGAGCCACTCCCAGCCTGGGGAGAGAGGGAGGGAAGGGGGGAGGGAGAGAGGGGAGGAGGCAGAGAGGGGTGGGGGAGTGATGGAGAGAGTGAGAGGGGGAGAGGGGGAGAGGGGGAGCGGGAGAGAGAGGCAGAGAGAGGGAGAGAGAGAGGATTAGCATGGGGAATAACCACAGGGTCAGTGCAGGGGTTACGCAGGGGTTACGGGGTCAGTAGCACCAAGGGTTTAGTGCCCCCACCGTCTCTCTGATCCCCTCCAGCCCCTACACGGGAAATAGGTGCAGGAGTAGCCAGCACCACCATTCAATGTTATCATGGCTAATCATCCAAAATCAGCAACCCATTCCTGCTCTCTCCCCATATCCCTTGATTCATTTGGCCCTAAATCTAACTCTCTCTTGAAAACATTCAGTGAATTGGCTTCCATTGCCTTCTGTGGCAGAGAATTCCACAGATTCACAACTCTCTGGATGAAAAATCTCAGTCCTAAATGACCTACTCCTTATTCTTAAATTATGACCCCTGGTTCTGGACTCCCCCAACATCAGGAACATTTTTCCTGAATTTAGCCTGTCCAATCCCATGAGAATTTAATATATGTTTCTATTAGATCCCCTCTCATCCTTCTAAATTCCAGTGAATATACAGCCAATCAATCCATTCTTTCATTTTATGACAGTCCCCCCAAAACTGCACATAATAATCCAGGTGTGATCTCACTAGGCCCTGTACAACTGTATTAGGACCTCCTTGCTCCTATACTCTAATCCTCTTGTTATCCTTTTGTTGGCCTCTTGTTATGAAGGCCAACAAGCCATTAACTTTCTTCACTGCTGCTGTACCTGCATGCTTACTTTCAGTGACTGATGTACAAGGACACCCAGGTCTCGTTGCACCTCCCCATTTCCTAATCTGACAGCATTCAGGCAATAATCTGCCTTTGGGTTCTTGCCACCAAAGTGGATAACCTCATATTTATCCACATTCACATCTGCCCACTCACCAAAACCTATCCAAGTCACCCTGCAGCCTCATAGCATCCTTATCGCAGCTCTTACCACCACCTACCTTTGTGTCATCCGCTAACTTGGAGGTTTAGACGATTACTTGTCTAAATCCGTAATACCTAGTAAATAACTGGGGTCCCAGAACTGAGCCTTGCGGCACCCCACTATTCACTGTCTGCCATTCTAAAAAGGACACGTTAATTCCTACCCTTTGCTTCCTGTCTGCCAACCAGTTTTCTATACCCCAATACCATGTGCTCTAATTTTGCACACTGGTTAATCTCTTGTGTGGGACCTTGTCAAAGGCTTTTTGAAAGTCCAGATACACCACACCCCTCCCTGTCTCAGTAACTCCCTCCCCCCTGTCTCCGTGCCCCCTCCCCATGACTACCAGACCATTCCGGAGCAGAGGGTGATCCTGCACATCTGCCGAGTCCTCACCAGGGCGAGGGGAGAGGGGTGGGGAGCCCGACCTGGGCTCTGCATCTTCTCCAGCTCCTGACACAAAGCACAGGGTCAGTGTAGGCTGCCAGCCCCACCCCCTCCACATGCTCATCTCACCTCAACCCCCTCCACACCCCACCTCCTCCTCGCCCCACCTCCTCCTCGCCCCACCTCCTCCTCGCCCCACCCCCTCCTCGCCCCACCCCCTCCACGCCCCACCCCCTCCACACCAACACATCCCTTCCCCTCCTCCGCACCAGGATGGGGGGGTCAGGGGTTGTGTTCCCCATGACTCACCTATAGTGGGGGTGGAGATGGGGGTGTGGGTCGGGGTGGGGCTAGGGGCCGGGGATGGGGTGACTCACCTGCAGTGTGGGTGGGGGTGTGGGTGGGGTTGTGGGTGGGGGTGGGGGTGGGTGTATGTGTGTGGGTGGGGGTGGTGGTGGAGATGGGGGTGGGGGTGGGGTGGGGATGGGGTGTGGGCCGGGGTGGGAGATAGGGGCCGGGGATGGGGTGACTCACCTGCAGTGTGGGTGGGAGTAGAGATGGGGGTGGGGGTCGGGGTGGGGGTGTGTGTGTGGGGGTGGGGGTTAGGGGCCGGGGATGGGGTGACTCACCTGCAGTGGGGGTGGGGGTGGGGTGTGGTTCAGCTGGGCACAGGTCAGCAGTCCGCTCCGCGCCCCCTCCGTCTGCCCCACTGACAGCAGCCAGCGCGCTGACTCCGGTACCCACCTGGGGGAAAGGGCGGGGGGTCAGCGGGGGGTGTAAGGGACAGGGGTCAAGAAGGGAGGTGGGGAGACAGAGGAAACTGGGGGATGGGGTGGAGACAGGGAGAGAGACGGGTGGGAGAGGGGATCAGACGCAGGATGGGGGAGGCGTGGAGAGGAGGGCAGACACGGGGAAGAAGGGGGGAGGCAGGAGTGGGGGAGACGGGGGGGGGGGGGGTTGTTCTCTCACCAGCAGGCGGCGGCGTGCAGCAGGCAGGGGGCGGAGACGGCGAGCTGCAGCCAGCGCCAGTCCCTCAGCAGGAAGGCCAGCAGTGCCAGTGACATGTTACCCACACACCAAGCCAGGCTGCACACTGCCCCCACCTGGGCACGGTGCCTCACGTCCGTCCACTCCACCGCTGTGGGGGGGAGCGACAGGCAGGACGGGGTGGGTGGTCAGAGTTGGTGGGGGCAGAGGAGAGGAGGAGGGAGAGGGTGAGATAACCAGGGAGGTAGAGGGGGCAGGGGAGGGGGTAGAGGGGAGCGGGGGGAACAAGAGAAGGTTCAGACTGCAGTCAATGTGATCAATGCAAACCACATCAAGTCCCATCCCCACAACGGTGTATCCTCCCACTCTGCCCAAACAGTCATGTCAGAAGCTCCCCTGTCCCCACCTACTAACCCCCATCATCCCTTCCCCACCCCACCCCCAACCTCCCTGCGCCCCCCTTAATCCACCGCCCCCACCATATCCTGCCCCTCTGTCAACCCCCCGGCTCCCCATTCCATGTCCACCCCGTTCACACCCCCTTGCCCCATCTCCCCTCATCTCCCCCCACCCACTTCTACACCCCCTCCCATTCCCCCTTTCCTCATCAATTCCCGCCCCCCCATCCATCACCCGGCCCCGTTGTCCCCCCACCATTGCTCACCCAGGGTGAAGGTGGTAATGTTGATGGCGGTGAGGCCGAGGCCGGACAGGAAGCGGGCGATGATGAACATGGTGATGCCGGCGGAGACGGCAGCCATGGTACCGAAGACGGCCGTCACCAGGCAGCCCAGGCGCCGCCCATACCTGGGAAGCAGAGAGTGGTCACTCTGACCCCTGACCTGACCCCTGACCCGACCCCTGAACCACCCCCCCCCCGTACCTGGGGAGGGGAGCTGGCACTCTGACCCCTGACCCCCCCCAACCCCTCACCCTTAACCCTCGCCCTTAACCCTTAACCAGTCCCGACCCTTAACCCTCGGCCTGTGATCTCCAGCTCATTCTGAGCCCCCCAAACCAAACAGCTTAGCGCTGCCCCTCCCGTTTCCTTGCCCACCCCCCCCCCCCCCCTCACCTGTCGGACAGGTAGCCGGCGATGGGGCCGCCCAACATGACTCCGAGGAAGAAGAAGGTTCCGGAAGCTTGGTTCAGGCCGCGGCGCTCACACACCAGGTCCCACTGGGGGGGGGGGGGGGGGGGGGGGGAGGGGGGAGAGGGGAGGCAAGACACAAGCTCAGCACAGGCAGCCAGGTACCCCCCTCTGGAACCCCCCCCCCTTCCTGGATTCATAGAGGTGTACAGCATAGAAACAGGCCCTTCGGCCCACCTTGTCCATGCCAAACAAGTTGGCATTCTGGGCTAGTCCCGTTTACCCACTCTCCTCTCCCCACCACCCCTCATTCAATCTTCATTCCTCACACCACCCCCCCATCATTCTCCCACTCCTCTCCTCTAATCACCCCTCCTCCTCCCTCTCACTCCCCTCTCGTCACTGCCTCACCACCCTTTCCCCACCCCTTCCCCTCACTCTGCCCCATTCCTTCCCCTCTCCATCATTCCCTCCCTCCCTCCCACCCCTATCCCCCCTCCCCCTCAGTCCCCATTCCCTCTCATTCTGATATTCCCGCACCCCTTCCCCCCCCACCCCATCTCCCTCAGTCCCCCATTCCCACCCCTCCCCTATCCCCCACCCCAGCCCCGCTCCGTACCTCTGTGGCGATGGTGGCTGTGAACTGGGAGGTGTCGTACTCCCATCCGCTGGTGCAGGGGAGGGCGGAGTGGTTGAGTGGGGGGTCCAGGGGTGAGGGGGGAGGGTGCGGCAGGGCTCGGGGGTCGGGCGGGGGTCGCGGCTGAGGTTGCTGGCCGTGGGCTGGGGGGGGAGCGGCAGTGGTGGGGGGGAACGGCTGACAGGAAGATGTGCAGCAGGAAGTGCCAGGGGAGGGGCAGGCGGGCGAGGGAGAGCAGCGTCAGCAGCAGCAGCTGGAAACGGCCAAAGCCCCACACTCTCGCAGCACCTCATCCACATCCATGGCAGTGACCTCTCCTCTCCCCACGATGCTCCACTCTCCTCCAGCCTCCCCTCCTCCTGATTCTCTACTCTCTCTCCTCTCCCCTCTTCCTTTCCTCTCTTTCTTCTCTCTCCTCCCCTCCTCTTTCCTCTCCTCCTCTACTCACTCTCTCCTCTCCGCCTCTCCTCTCCTACTCTCCTCACTATTTCCTCTCAACTCCTCTCCTCACCTCTCTCCTCTCTCCTCCTCTCCTATCCCCTCCCTCCTCACCTCTTGTCTCCACTCGATCTTCTCTCTCACTCCCTGTTCCCGTCCTCTCTCCCCTCACCATCCGCTCCTCTCCTACCGCTTCTCTCTCCTCGTGCTCTCTCCGCCCCTCCCCTCGCCCTCCCCCACTCCTCTAGTTTCTGCTCTCTATCCCCACTCCTCTTCTCTCCCTTCCTCTCCTCTCTTCTCGCCCTTGTCTCCCCGCTGCTCTCTCCCTCTGCTCTCTCTTCTCCGTATCTCTCCCTGCTCCTCTCCTCTCAACGCCCGAGCATTCTCCTCTCCTCATCGTCTCCCCAGGCAGCAGCTGACTCCTATTACACTTGTGGCTGCTGTGGGAGGGGCGGGGCTGGAACACTGCCTTGCTCTGTACATCCACGGCTGGACCCAGGGCAGGGCTGGGCAGGGTGGGGCCCTCACCCCCCACCTCCCCCCCCCCCCCCGTCATAATGTGCTCGGACGAAGTGCGTAGTTATCAGTCGGAATTATGCTCAATGAAGCATTCACATATTATTTCTGCTTCAACTAAAGTCACAAACTAAACATATTCACCAATCAAGACAAGATATACACCACAATGACAAACTGTATTATAATTTTGCTGCATCTCAACTCGTTTTACACGTTGCAATGAATGTAAATTCTATTATTTCTTTCCACTTCCAAACAAAAATGTGGTTGGATTATTCAGCGTATGATCACCCTCGGTGAGACCAAGCGCAGGCTCCACTCAGTTTGCAATAACCAACCTGATCTCCCGGTGGCTCAGCACTTCAAGTCCCCCTCCCATTCCGAATCCGACCTTTCTGTCCTGGGCCTCCTCCATGGCCAGAGTGAGGCCCACCGCATATTGGAGGAGCAGCACCTCATTTTTGATTGGGTAGTTTACATCCTAGTGGTGTGAACATTGGCTTCTCTAATTTCAGGTAGTCCTTGCTTTCTCCCTCCTTCCCCTCCCATTCCCAGCTCTCCCATAGCCTACTGTCTCCGCCTCTTCCTTTCTTTTTCGGGTCCCCTCCCCCGACATCTGTCTGAAGAAGGGTCTCGACCTGAAACGTTGCCTATTTCCTTTGCTCCATAGATGCTGCCTCACCCGTTGAGTTTCTGGCAGGGAGAATGTGCAAATTCAACACAGACAGTGCCCGAGGACAGGATCGAACACAGATCTCTGGCGTGTGAGGCAGTAAGTCTGGCAGCTGTGGCACAAAAAATTATATGTTGATAACTTTGGTTACTAAAAAAAGAAACTATCCATTTTCAGTCCTAAATCTTTAAGTGACGCTATGTCCCCCTTTGCAGCTACTGTATGTTTTAGTTCAGTTCAAGACTATGGGGCAGTACATTGGCCATAAAGTTGCTGCCTAAAAGTGCCAGAGACCCGGAATTGATCCTGAATATGGGTGCTGTCTGTAGGAGTTTGCTCCTTTTCCCTTTGATCGCCTGGGTTTTCTCCGGGTGCTCTTTCCTTCCACATTTCTTTTGCACACCACACAGTGGGAAAGGCGGGGATGGAATTGAATCATAGGAGCTAGCAGTAATCCAAGGGCAAGAAAGGGCTCCAGTCTGTATTGTCAGTGAATCACTCTCTGGGATGAGGGGGTTACACTCCACTCATGTGGTGTGGGGGTGGGGAAAGACCTCATTGTGACCCTGGGGTTGGGAGAGAGCCAGACCCAGGGTGTGAGGGGAGGGAGGGAGGTGGTCAGCCCTGTGGGGGAGGGTCACAGTGACTGATGTTGGAGGGGGGGGAGGGGAGGGTTTCACATTGACTCAGGGTTGGGAAGGGGTTCACGGTGACCCTAGGGTAGGCTCCTCTTGCAACCCTGTGCATTGTGGACCCTCCCTCAGCATTGACCACACCGATCCTTCAGTCAACGGGGGGTTTATTGCTCGGTGCGTGGATCACAGCCCCCCTTCCCCCCCCCCCCCCAGTCTCCGACCCCCTCACTCGCTCTCCTCACTGCCCGCCGTCTGCGACTCGCCCGCTCCCAGCGGCTGCAGGGCGATGTCAGTCACGCTCGTCGCCTCTGCTCCTCCGTTCCTACGCCCGTATCTGACAACACATTGAGGGTCAGTGTGTGTGTGTGTGTGTGTGTGTGTGTGTGTGTGTGTGTGAGAGAGACCTGGCCCTGGTACCCGCGGCTTGTCGGATAGTCGGTACCCGCGGTGAATTGGTGCCCCCCTGTGTCAGTACCCGCGATGTGTCGCTGTGTCAGTGCCCACGATGTGTTGGTGCCTGCTTTATTGGTGCCCACGGTGTATCGCTGTGTGGGTGCCCGCGCTGTGACAGTGCCCGGTGTGTGTGTCGGTGCCCGGTGTGTGTGTCGGTGCCCGGTGTGTGCCAGTGCCCGGTGTGTGTCAGTGCCCGGTGTGTGTCAGTGCCCGGTGTGTGTCAGTGCCCGGTGTGTGTCAGTGCCCGGTGTGTGTCAGTGCCCGGTGTGTGTCAGTGCCCGCAGTGTGTCAGTGCCCGCAGTGTGTCAGTGCCCGCAGTGTGTCAGTGCCCGCAGTGTGTCAGTGCCCGCAGTGTGTCAGTGCCCGCAGTGTGTCAGTGCCCGGTGTGTGTCAGTGCCCGGTGTGTGTCAGTGCCCGGTGTGTGTCAGTGCCCGGTGTGTGTCAGTGCCCGGTGTGTGTCAGTGCCCGCAGTGTGTCAGTGCCAGGTGTGTGTCAGTGCCCGCGGTGTGTCAGTGCCCGCGGTGTGTCAGTGCCCGCGGTGTGTCAGTGCCCGCGGTGTGTCAGTGCCCGCGGTGTGTCAGTGCCCGCGGTGTGTCAGTGCCCGGTGTGTGTCAGTGCCCGCGGTGTGTCAGTGCCCACAGTGTGTCGGTGCCCACAGTGTGTCGGTGCCCACAGTGTGTCGGTGCCCGGTGTGTGTGTCGGTGCCCGGTGTGTGTGTCGGTGCCCGGTGTGTGTGTCGGTGCCCGGTGTGTGCCAGTGCCCATTGTGTGTCAGTGCCCGGTGTGTGTCAGTGCCCGCGGTGTCAATGCCCACAGTGTGTCGGTGCCCACAGTGTGTCGGTGCCCGGTGTGTGTGTCGGTGCCCGGTGTGTGTGTCGGTGCCCGGTGTGTGTGTCGGTGCCCGGTGTGTGTGTCGGTGCCCGGCGTGTGCCGGGGCCCGGCGTGTGCCGGGGCCCGGCGTGTGTCAGTGCCCGGTGTGTGTCAGTGCCCGGTGTGTGTCAGTGCCCGGTGTGTGTCAGTGCCCGGTGTGTGTCAGTGCCCGCGGTGTGTCAGTGCCCGGTGTGTGTGTCAGTGCCCGGTGTGTGTGTCAGTGCCCGGTGTGTGTCAGTGCCCGGTGTGTGTCAGTGCCCGGTGTGTGTCAGTGCCCGCAGTGTGTCAGTGCCCGCAGTGTGTCAGTGCCCGCAGTGTGTCAGTGCCCGGTGTGTGTCAGTGCCAGGTGTGTGTCAGTGCCCGCAGTGTGTCAGTGCCCGGTGTGTGTCAGTGCCCGGTGTGTGTCAGTGCCCGCAGTGTGTCAGTGCCCGCAGTGTGTCAGTGCCAGGTGTGTGTCAGTGCCCGCAGTGTGTCAGTGCCCGGTGTGTGTCAGTGCCCGCAGTGTGTCAGTGCCCGCAGTGTGTCAGTGCCCGCAGTGTGTCAGTGCCCGCAGTGTGTCAGTGCCCGCAGTGTGTCAGTGCCCGGTGTGTGTCAGTGCCCGCAGTGTGTCAGTGCCCGCAGTGTGTCAGTGCCCGGTGTGTGTCAGTGCCCGGTGTGTGTCAGTGCCCGGTGTGTGTCAGTGCCGGTGTGTGTCAGTGCCCGGTGTGTGTCAGTGCCCGGTGTGTGTCAGTGCCCGCAGTGTGTCAGTGCCAGGTGTGTGTCAGTGCCAGGTGTGTGTCAGTGCCCGCAGTGTGTCAGTGCCCGGTGTGTGTCGGTTCCCGGTGTGTGTCGGTGCCCGGTGTGTGTCGGTGCCCGGTGTGTGTCGGTGCCCGCAGTGCGTCGGTGCCCGCAGTGCGTCGGTGCCCGCAGTGCGTCGGTACCCGGTGTGCGTCGGTGCCCGGTGTGTGTGTCAGTGCCCGCAGTGTGTCAGTGCCCGGTGTGTGTCAGTGCCCGGTGTGTGTCAGTGCCCGCAGTGTGTGTGTCAGTGCCCGGTGTGTGTGTGTCAGTGCCCGGTGTGTGTCAGTGCCCGGTGTGTGTCAGTGCCCGGTGTGTGTCAGTGCCCGGTGTGTGTCAGTGCCCGGTGTGTGTCAGTGCCCGGTGTGTGTCAGTGCCCGGTGTGTGTGTCAGTGCCCGGTGTGTGTGTCAGTGCCCGGTGTGTGTCAGTGCCCGCAATGTGTCAGTGCCCGGTGTGTGTGTCAGTGCCCGGTGTGTGTGTCAGTGCCCGGTGTGTGTGTCAGTGCCCGGTGTGTGTGTCAGTGCCCGGTGTGTGTCAGTGCCCGCAGTGTGTCAGTGCCCGGTGTGTGTCAGTGCCCGGTGTGTGTGTCAGTGCCCGCAGTGTGTCAGTGCCCGCAGTGTGTCAGTGCCCGCAGTGTGTCAGTGCCCGCAGTGTGTCAGTGCCCATTGTGTGCCAGTGCCCATTGTGTGTCGGTGCCCATTGTGTGTCGGTGCCCATTGTGTGTCGGTGCCCATTGTGTGTCAGTGCCCTTTGTGTGTCAGTGCCCTTTGTGTGTCAGTGCCAGGTGTGTCGGTGCCTGCAGTGTGTCAGTGCCCGTGGTGTGTCAGTGCCCGTGGTGTGTGGGTACACGCGCTGTGTCAGTGCCTGCGCTGTCAGTACCCGCGGTGTCCATGGTGTGTCAGACCCCGGTGTGTGTCAGTGCCCGGTGTGTGTCAGTGCCAGGTGTGTGTCAGTGCCCGCAGTGTGTCAGTGCCCGGTGTGTGTCAGTGCCCGGTGTGTGTCAGTTCCCGGTGTGTGTCAGTGCCCGGTGTGTGTCAGTGCCCGGTGTGTGTCAGTTCCCGGTGTGTGTCAGTGCCCGCAGTGTGTCAGTGCCCGGTGTGTGTCAGTGCCCGGTGTGTGTCAGTGCCCGCAGTGCGTCAGTGCCCGCAGTGCGTCAGTGCCCGCAGTGCGTCAGTGCCCGCAGTGCGTCAGTGCCCGCAGTGAGTCAGTGCCCGCAGTGCGTCAGTGCCCGGTGTGTGTGTCAGTGCCCGCAGTGTGTCAGTGCCCGGTGTGTGTGTCAGTGCCCGCGGTGTGTCAGTGCCCGCGGTGTGTCAGTGCCCGCGGTGTGTCAGTGCCCGCGGTGTGTCAGTGCCCGCGGTGTGTCAGTGCCCGCGGTGTGTCAGTGCCCGGTGTGTGTCAGTGCCCGGTGTGTGTCAGTGCCCGGTGTGTGTCAGTGCCCGGTGTGTGTCTGTGGCCACGGTGTGTGTCTGTGGCCACGGTGTGTGTCAGTGCCCGCAGTGTGTCAGTGCCCGGTGTGTGTGTCAGTGCCCGGTGTGTCAGTGCCCGCAGTGTGTCAGTGCCCGCAGTGTGTCAGTGCCCGGTGTGTGTATCGGTGCCCATTGTGTGCCAGTGCCCATTGTGTGTCGGTGCCCATTGTGTGTCGGTGCCCATTGTGTGTCGGTGCCCATTGTGTGTCAGTGCCCTTTGTGTGTCAGTGCCCTTTGTGTGTCAGTGCCCTTTGTGTGTCAGTGCGAGGTGTGTCGGTGCCTGCAGTGTGTCAGTGCCCGTGGTGTGTCAGTGCCCGTGGTGTGTCAGTGCCCGTGGTGTGTGGGTACACGCGCTGTGTCAGTGCCTGCGCTGTCAGTACCCGCGGTGTCCATGGTGTGTCAGACCCCGGTGTGTGTCAGTGCCCGCTGTGTGTCAGTGCCCGGTGTGTGTCAGTGCCCGGTGTGTGTCAGTGCCCGGTGTGTGTCAGTGCCCGGTGTGTGTCAGTGCCCGGTGTGTGTCAGTGCCCGCGGTGTGTGTCAGTGCCCGCGGTGTGTCAGTGCCCGCTGTGTGTCAGTGCCCGCGGTGTGTCAGTGCCCGCGGTGTGTCAGTGCCCGCGGTGTGTCAGTGCCCGCGGTGTGTCAGTGCCCGCGGTGTGTCAGTGCCCGGTGTGTGTCAGTGCCCGGTGTGTGTCAGTGCCCGGTGTGTGTCAGTGCCCGGTGTGTGTCAGTGCCCGGTGTGTGTCAGTGCCCGGTGTGTGTCAGTGCCCGGTGTGTGTCAGTGCCCGGTGTGTGTCAGTGCCCGGTGTGTGTCTGTGGCCACGGTGTGTGTCAGTGCCCGGTGTGTGTCAGTGCCCGGTGTGTGTCAGTGCCCGCGGTGTGTCAGTGCCCGCGGTGTGTCTGTGGCCACGGTGTGTGTCAGTGCCCGGTGTGTGTCTGTGGCCACGGTGTGTGTCAGTGCCCGGTGTGTGTCTGTGGCCACAGTGTGTGTCAGTGCCCGGTGTGTGTCTGTGGCCACGGTGTGTGTCAGTGCCCGGTGTGTGTCTGTGGCCACGGTGTGTCAGTGCCCACTGTATCGGTGCCTGCTCTGCCAGTGCTGGGCTGTACCCACCTGTCCTCTACGTGGCCCACGGTCTGTGGCAGAGGCACGCGCCGGGTCTCGGGTAGCAGCAGGGACACGGCTGCAGCCAGCAGGGTGACGCTGATGAAGATGAGCGAGGGCAGAAAGACCCACACCTCGTCCAGGAGCATCACCAGGGGCGTTGCCGAGGCTGCCAGGCGCCCCATCAGCGATGTGTAGCCCAGCCCGCTCTGCCTGTGGGTGAAGGGACAGCTTGGGCTCCGCACTGTGGGGGTCACGCAGCCCGCAACACCCCCCCCCCCGCCCTCCCACACACCACCCCAGGCTGCGGGCCCACCCACACGCCCACCTCATCCCCAGCCCCAGCCCCAGCCCCACCCCCATCCGCACCCACAGCCCCACCCCCAGCCCCATCCGCACCCCCAGCCCCATCCCCATCCCCATCCCCAGCCCCATCCCAGACCCCAGCCCCACCCCGTCCCCCACCCCGTCCACCAGCTCCACCCCATCCCCAGCCCCACCCCCCCTACACCTCCCCCCCCCCCTCTGCCCTCCCACACACCACCCCAGGCTGCAGCCCCCCACCCCATCCCCATCCCCGACCCCACCCACACAATTATACCCCATCCCCAGTCCCACCCACACCCCCAGCCCCACCTCCACCTCACCCCCCCAGACACTACCTGAGTGAGGTGGGGAAGAGCTCGGTGGTGTGGAAGATAGCCGTGGTGAAGGCACCCTCTGCACTGCCCTTGCCCACGACCCCCAGCACCAGGAGAGGCACCTGCTGCTCTGTGGGGAAGGAAGGGGAGGGAGGGCACAACACGGGCAGTGAGAGACTGGGAGTTGGGGGAAAGCAAGACACTGTGGGTCAAGGGGGAGACGGGGAGGGGGGAGAAGGACCAGGGGGGATGGGGAAAGGACAGGGAGGGGAAGTGGGGAGATGGGTCGGAGTTCAGTGGTCCGCGTGGGTCCTCAATGGGGAGGGGGTTCGGAATCAGCGGGGTTGGGGGTCAGGGCTGGGTCCTCACCGGGGGTCAGCAGACAACGTAGGCCCATGATGGTGGCGGTGAGCAGCAGCAGCCCAGCCTGGGTCGGTCGGCGGCCCAAACGCTCGAGCAGCAGGAAGGCCAGCAGCTTCCCCGGCACCTCCACCGCAGCAAAGGTGAAGTGGGTCAGGTAGAGGCCCAGGCCCAGCCCCGACACTGAGAAACTCAGGCCGTAGTACGACAGAGCCACTCCCAGCCTGGGGAGAGAGGGAGGGAAGGGGGGAGGGAGAGAGAGAGGGAGGGAGGGAGGGAGAGAGGGGAGGAGGGAGAGAGGGGAGGAGGGAGAGAGGGAGGGGGAGAGAGGGAGAGAGCAAGAGAGTGAGAGGGGGAGCGAGAGAGAGAGGGAGAGAGACGGAGAGAGAGAGAGGATCAGCATGGGGAATAACCATGGAACCCACAGGGTCAGTGCAGGGATTACAGGGTCAGTGGCACCGAGAGTTTAGTGCCCACACCGTCTCTCTGATCCCCTCCAGCCCCTACATGGAAAATAGGTGCAGGAGTAGCCAGCACCACCATTCAATATTATCATGGCTAATCATCCAAAATCAGTAACCCATTCCTGCTCTCTCCCCATATCCCTTGATTCATTTGGCCCTAAAGCTAACACTCTCTTGAAAACATTCAGTGAATTGGCTTCCACTGCCTTCTGTGGCAGAGAATTCCACAGATTCACAGCTCTCTGGGTGGAAAAGTCCTAATCTCAGTCCTAAATGACCTACCTCTTATTCTTAAATTATGACCCCTGGTCCTGGACTCCCCCAACATCAAGAACATTTTTCCTGCATTTAGCCTGTCCAATCCCATGAGAATTTAATATATGTTTCTATTCGATCCCCCCTCATCCTTCTAAATTCCAGTGAATATACAGCCAATCAATCCATTCTTTCATTTTATGACAGTCCCCCCAAAACTGCACATAATAATCCAGGTGTGATCTCACTAGGCCCTGTACAACTGTATTAGGACCTCCTTGCTCCTATACTCTAATCCTCTTGTTATCCTTTTGTTGGCCTCTTGTTATGAAGGCCAACAAGCCATTAGCTTTCTTCACTGCTGCTGTACCTGCATGCTTACTTTCAGTGACTGATGTACAAGGACACCCAGGTCTCGTTGCACCTCCCCATTTCCTAATCTGACACTATTCAGGCAATAATCTGCCTTTGGGTTCTTGCCACCAAAGTGGATAACCTCATATTTATCCACATTCACATCTGCCCACTCACCAAAACCTATCCAAGTCACCCTGCAGCCTCATAGCATCCTTATCGCAGCTCTTACCACCACCTACCTTTGTGTCATCTTGGAGGTTTAGACGATTACTTGTCTAAATCGGTAATATCTAGTAAATAACTGGGGTCCCAGAACTGAGCCTTGCGGCACCCCACTATTCACTGCCTGCCATTCTACAAAGGACACGTTAATTCCTACCCTTTGCTTCCTGTCTGCCAACCAGTTTTCTATACCCCAATACCATGTGCTCTAATTTTGCACACTGGTTAATCTCTTGTGTGGGACCTTGTCAAAGGCTTTTTGAAAGTCCAGATACACCACACCCCTCCCTGTCTCAGTAACTCCCTCCCCCCTGTCTCCGTGCCCCCTCCCCATGACCTACCAGACCATTCCGGAGCAGAGGGTGATCCTGCACATCTGCCGAGTCCTCACCAGGGCGAGGGGAGAGGGGTGGGGAGCCCGACCTGGGCTCTGCATCTTCTCCAGCTCCTGACACAAAGCACAGGGTCAGTGCAGGCTGCCAGCCCCACCCCCTCACCTCATCTCAACCCCCTCCACACCCCACACCCCACCACCTCCTCGCCCCACACCCCTCATCGCCCCACCCCCTCCTCACCCCACCCCCTCCTCACCCCACCCCCCACCCCCTCCACATCCCACACCCCACCCCCTCCACAGGCTCACCTCACCTCACCACCTTCCACACCCCACCCCCTCCTCGCCCCACCCCCTCCTCGCCCCACCCCCTCCTCGCCCCACCCCCTCCTCGCCCCACCCCCTCCTCGCCCCACCCCCTCCCTTACACACCCCCTCCCTTACACACCCCCTCCCTTACACACCCCACCCCCTCCACACCCCAGGATGGGGGGTCAGGGGCTGGGTTCCCCCATGACTCACCTACAGTGGGGGTGGAGATGGGGGTGTGGGTCGGGGTGGGGGTTAGGGGCCGGGGATAGGGTGACTCAGCTGCAGTGTGGGTGGGGGTGGGGGTGGAGATGGGTGTGTGGGTGGGGGTGGGGGTGGGGGTGGGGGTCGGGGTGGGGTGGGGTGGAGGTTAGGGGCCGGGGATGGGGTGACTCACCTGCAGTGTGGGTGGGGGTGGAGATGGGGATGTGGGTGGGGGTGGGGGTGGGGGTCGGGGTCGGGTGGGGGTTAGGGGCCGGGGATGGGGTGACTCACCTGCAGTGGGGGTGGGGGTGGGGTGTGGTTCAGCCGGGCACAGGCCAGCAGTCCGCTCCGCGCCCCCTCCGTCTGCCCCACTGACAGCAGCCAGCGCGCTGACTCCGGTACCCACCTGGGGGGGAGAGGTCAGGGGGGGTCAGAGGGGGGTGTAAGGGACAGGGGTCAAGAAGGGAGGGGGGGAGACAGAGGAAACTGGGGGATGGTGGGGGAGACAGGGAGGGAGACGGAGGCGAGACAGGGAGAGAGACGGGTGGGAGAGGGGATCAGACGCAGGATGGGGAGAGGCGTGGAGAGGAGGGGCAGACACGGGGAAGAAGGGGGGAGGCAGGAGTGGGGGAGACAGGGGGGGGGGGGGGTGTTCTCTCACCAGCAGGCGGCGGCGAGCAGCAGGCAGGGGGCGGAGACGGCGAGCTGCAGCCAGCGCCAGTCCCTCAGCAGGAAGGCCAGCAGTGCCAGTGACATGTTACCCACACACCAAGCCAGGCTGCACACTGCCCCCACCTGGGCACGGTGCCTCACGTCCGTCCACTCCACCGCTGTGGGGGGGGGGCGACAGGCAGGACGGGGTGGGTGGTCAGAGTTGGTGGGGGCAGAGGAGAGGAGGAGGGAGTGGGTGAGATAACCAAGGAGGTAGAGGGGGCAGGGGAGGGGGTAGAGGGGAGCGGGGGGAACAAGAGAAGGTTCAGACTGCAGTCAATGTGATCAATGCAAACCACATCAAGTCCCATCCCCACAACGGTGTATCCTCCCACTCTGCCCAAACAGTCATGTCAGAAGCTCCCCTGTCCCCACCTACTCACCCCCATCATCCCTTCCCCACCCCACCCCCAACCTCCCTGCGCCCCCCTTAATCCACCGCCTCCACCATATCCTGCCCCTCTGTCAACCCCCGGCTCCCCATTCCATGTCCACCCCGTTCACCCCCTTGCCCCATCTCCCCTCATCTTCCCCCGCCCACTTGTACACCCCCTCCCATTCCCCCTTTCCTCATCAATTCCCACCCCCCATCCATCACCCGACCCCGTTGTCCCCCCCATTGCTCACCCAGGGTGAAGGTGGTAATGTTGATGGCGGTGAGGCCGAGGCCGGACAGGAAGCGGGCGATGACGAACATGGTGAAGCCGGTGGAGACGGCAGCCATGGAACCGAAGACGGCCGTCACCAGGCAGCCCAGGAGCAGCAGCCGGCGCCGCCCATACCTGGGGAAGCAGAGAGTGGTCACTCTGACCCCTGACCCCCCCAACCCCTCACCCTCACCAGACACTTGTGGTCCTTGTGGCTAAGGGGATCAGAGGGTATGGAGAGAAGGCAGGTACGGGATACTGAGTTGGATGATCAGCCATGATCATATTGAATGGCGGTGCAGGCTCGAAGGGCCGAATGGCCTACTCCTGCACCTAATTTCTATGTTTCTATGACACCCGACCCCAACGTCCCTCCCAGTCCCGACCCCTAACGCTCGGCCTGTGATCCCCAGCTCATTCTGAGGCCCCCAAACCAAACAGCTTGGCACTGCCCCTCCCGTTTCCTTCCCCCTCACCTGTCAGACAGGTAGCCGACGATGGGACCGCCCAACATGACTCCGAGGAAGAAGAAGGTTCCGGCAGCTTGGTTCAGGCCGCGGCGCTCACACACCACGTCCCACTGGGGGGGGGGGAGGGGGGGCAAGACACAAGTTCAGCACAGGCAGCCAGGTGCCCCCCTCTGGCATTCTGGGCTAGTCCCGTTTACCCGCTCTCCTCTCCCCCACCACCCCTCCTCCAATCTCCATTCCTCACCCCCCTTCATCATTCCCCCACTCCTCTCCTCTAATCACCCCTCCTCCTCCCTCTCACTCCCCTCCCCTCTCGTCACTGCCTCACCACCCTTTCCCCACCCCTTCCCCTCACTCTGCCCCATTCCTTCCCCTCTCCATCATTCCCTTCCTCCCTCCCACCCCTATCCCCCCTCCCCCTCAGTCCCCAGTCCCTCTCACTCTGATATTTCCGCACCCCTTCCCCATCTCCCTTAGTCCCCCATTCCCTCCCCTATCCCCCACCCCAGCCCCGCTCCGTACCTCTGTGGCGATGGTGGCTGTGAACTGGGAGGTGTCGTACTCCCATCCGCTGGTGCAGGGGAGGGCGGAGTGGTTGAGTGGGGGGTCCAGGGGTGAGGGGGGGAGGCTGCGGCAGGGCCCGGGGTCGTCGGGAGTCGGGCGGGGGTCCCGGCTGAGGTTGCTGGCCGTGGGCTGGGGGGGGGAGCGGCAGTGGTGGGGGGGAACGGCTGACAGGAAGATGTGCAGCATGAAGTGCCAGGGGAGGGGCAGGTGGGCGAGGGAGAGCAGCGTCAGCAGCAGCAGCTGGAAACGGCCAAAGCCCCCACACTCTCGCAGCACCTCATCCACATCCATGGGCAGTGACCTCTCCTCTCCCCACGATGCTCCACTCTCCTCCAGCCTCCCCTCCTCCTGATTCTCTACTCTCTCTCCTCTCCCCTCCTCCTTTCCTCTCTTTCTTCTCTCTCCTCCCCTCCTCTTTCCTCTCCTCCTCTACTCACTCTCTCCTCTCCGCCTCTCCTCTCCTACTCTCCTCACCCTTTCTTCTCAACTCCTCTCCTCACCTCCTCTCCTCTCTCCTCCTCTACTATCCTCCTCTCTCCTCCCCGCACCTCTCGATCTTCTCTCTCACTCCCTGTTCCCGTCCTCTCTCCCCTCACTATCCGCTCCTCTCCTGCCGCTTCTCTCTCCTCGTGCTCTCTCCGCCCCTCCCCTCGCCCTCCCCCACTCCTCTAGTTTCTCCTCTCTATCCCCGCTCCTCTTCTCTCCCTTCCTCTCTTCTCACCCTTGTCTCCCCGCTGCTCTCTCCCTCTGCTCTCTCTTCTCCGTATCTCTCCCTGCTCCTCTCCTCTCAACCCCTGAGCATTCTCCTCTCCTCATCGTCTCCCCAGGCAGCAGCTGACTCCTATTACACTTGTCAGCTGCTATGGGAGGGGCGGGGCGGGAACACTGCCTTGCTCTGTACATCCACGGCTGGCCCCAGGGCAGAGCTGGGCAGGGTGGGGCCCTCACCCCCCACTTCCCCCCACCCCCCTGTCATAATGTGCTTGGACCAGTCGGAATTATGCTCAATGAAGCATTCACATATTATTTCTGCTTCAACTAAAGTCACAAACTAAACATATTCACCAATAGAATGTAAATTCTATTATTTCTTTCCACTTCCAAACAAAAATGTGGTTGGATTATTCAGCGTATGATCAACCTCGGTGAGACCAAGCGCAGGCTCCACTCAGTTTGCAATAACCAACCTGATCTCCCAGTGGCACAGCACTTCAAGTCCCCCTCCCATTCCGAATCCGACCTTTCTGTCCTGGGCCTCCTCCATGGCCAGAGTGAGGCCCACCGCATATTGGAGGAGCAGCACCTCATATTTGATTGGGAGTTTACATCCTAGTGGTGTGAACATTGGCTTCTCTAATTTCAGGTAGTCCTTGCTTTCTCCCTCCTTCCCCTCCCATTCCCAGCTCTCCCATAGCCTACTGTCTCCGCCTCTTCCTTTCTTTTTCGGGTCCCCTCCCCCGACATCTGTCTGAAGAAGGGTCTCGACCTGAAACGTTGCCTATTTCCTTTGCTCCATAGATGCTGCCTCACCCGTTGAGTTTCTCCAGCATTTTTGTCTACTCATTCACACATGTTCTGTTATCCCATTTTCCTCACCCACTCCCTACACATTAGGGGCAATTTTACAGAGACAAGTTAACCTACAAAGCCAATGGGATGTGGGAGGAAACCTACACGCTGGCAGGGAGAATGTGCAAATTCAACACAGACAGTGCCCGAGGACAGGATCGAACACAGATCTCTGGCGTGTGAGGCAGTAAGTCTGGCAGCCGTGGCACAAAAAATTATATGTTGTTAACTTTGGTTACTAACAAAAGAAACTATCCATTTTCAGTCCTAAATCTCTAAGTGACGCTATGTCCCCCTTTACAGCTACTGTATGTTTTAGTTCAGTTCAAGACTATGGGGCAGTACATTGGCCATAAAGTTGCTGCCTAAAAGTGCCAGAGACCCGGAATTGATCCTGAATATGGGTGCTGTCTGTAGGAGTTTGCTCCTTTTCCCTTTGATCGCCTGGGTTTTCTCCGGGTGCTCTTTCCTTCCACATTTCTTTTGCACACCACACAGTGGGAAAGGCGGGGATGGAATTGAATCATAGGAGCTAGCAGTAATCCAAGGGCAAGAAAGGGCTCCAGTCTGTATTGTCAGTGAATCATTCTCTGGGATGAGGGGGTTACACTCCACTCATGTGGTGTGGGGGTGGGGAAATACCTCATTGTGACCCTGGGGTTGGGAGAGAGCCAGACCCAGGGTGTGAGGGGAGGGAGGGAGGTGGTCAGCCCTGTGGGGGAGGGTCACAGTGACTGATGGTGGAGGGGGGGAGGGGAGGGTTTCACATTGACCCAGGGTTGGGAAGGGGTTCACGGTGACCCTAGGGTAGGCTCCTCTTGCAACCCTGTGCATTGTGGACCCTCCCTCAGCATTGACCACACCGATCCTTCAGTCAACGGGGGGTTTATTGCTCGGTGCGTGGATCACAGCCCCCCTCCCCCCCCCCCCCCCCCTGTCTCCGACCCCCTCACTCGCTCTCCTCGCTGCCTTCCGTCTGCGACTCGCCCGCTCCCAGCGGCTGCAGGGCGATGTCAGTCACGCTCGTCGCCTCTGCTCCTCCGTTCCTACGCCCGTACCTGTCAACACATTGAGGGTCAGAGAGTGTGTGTGTGTGTGTGTGTGTGTGTGTGTGTGTGTGTGTGTGTGTGTGTGTGTGTGTGTGTGTGTGTGTGTGTGTGTGTGTGTGTGTGTGTGTGTGTGTGACCTGTCCCTGGTACCCGCGGCGTGTCGGATAGTCGGTACCCGCGGTGAATTGGTGCCCCCCTGTGTCAGTACCCGCAATGTATCGCTGTGTCAGTGCCCACGATGTGTTGGTGCCTGCTTTATTAGTGCCCGCGGTGTACCGCTGTGTGGGTGCCCGCGCTGTGTCAGTGCCCATTGTGTGTCAGTGCCCGGTGTGTGTCAGTGCCCGGTGTGTGTCAGTGCCCGGTGTGTGTCAGTGCCCGGTGTGTGTCAGTGCCCGGTGTGTGTCAGTGCCCGGTGTGTGTCAGTGCCCGGTGTGTGTCAGTGCCCGGTGTGTGTCAGTGCCCGGTGTGTGTCAGTGCCCGGTGTGTGTCTGTGGCCACGGTGTGTGTCTGTGGCCACGGTGTGTGTCTGTGCCCGGTGTGTGTCAGTGCCCGGTGTGTGTCTGTGGCCACGGTGTGTGTCTGTGGCCACGGTGTGTGTCAGTGCCCGGTGTGTGTCTGTGGCCACGGTGTGTCAGTGCCCGCTGTATCGGTGGCTGCTGTGCCAGTGCTGGGCTGTACCCACCTGTCCTCTACGTGGCCCACGGTCTGGGGCAGAGGCACGCGCCGGGTCTCGGGTAGCAGCAGGGACACGGCTGCAGCCAGCAGGGTGACGCTGATGAAGATGAGCGAGGGCAGAAAGACCCACACCTCGTCCAGGAGCATCACCAGGGGCGTTGCCGAGGCTGCCAGGCGCCCCATCAGCGATGTGTAGCCCAGCCCGCTCTGCCTGTGGGTGGAGGGACAGCTTGGGCTCCGCACTGTGGGGATCACGCAGCCCGCATCCCGCAACACCCACCCACCCCCCCCACACACCACCCCGGGCTGCGGGCCCACCCACACACCCACCCCATCCACACCCCCAGCCCCACCCCCAGCCCCACCCCCAGCCTCTCTTCCCCCCCCCCCCCGCTCACCGTACCTGAGTGAGGTGGGGAAGAGCTCGGTGGTGTAGAAGAGGGCGGTGGTGAAGGCACCCTCTGCGCTGCCCTTGCCCACGACCCCCAGCACCAGGAGAGGCACCTGCTGCTCTGTGGGGAGGGGAGGGGGGGCACAACACGGGCAGTGAGAGACTGGGAGTTGGGGGAAAGCAAGATACTGTGGGTCAAGGGGGAGACGGGGAGGGGGTAGAGGGACTAGGGGGAGGCAGACCAGGGGGGGATGGGGAAAGGACAGGGAGGGGAAGTGGGGAGATGGGTCGGAGTTCAGGGGTCCGCGTGGGTCCTCAATGGGGAGGGGATTCGAAATCAGCGGGGTTGGGGGTCAGGGCTGGGTCCTCACCGGGGGTCAGCAGACAACGTAGGCCCATGATGGTGGCGGTGAGCAGCAGCAGCCCAGCCTGGGTCGGTCGGCGGCCCAAACGCTCGAGCAGCAGGAAGGCCAGCAGCTTCCCCGGCACCTCCACCGCAGCAAAGGTGAAGTGGGTCAGGTAGAGGCCCAGGCCCAGCCCCGACACTGAGAAACTCAGGCCGTAGTACGACAGAGCCACTCCCAGCCTGGGGAGAGAGGGAGGGAAGGGGGGAGGGAGAGAGGGAAGGAGGGAGAGAGGGGAGGAGGGAGAGAGGGAGAGAGTGAGAGGGGGAGGGGGGAGGGGGAGCGAGAGAGGGAGGGAGAGAGGATCAGCATGGGGAATAACCATGGAACCCACAGGGTCAGTGCAGGGGTTACAGGGTCAGTAGCACTGAGGGTTTAGTGCCCCCACTGTCTCTCTGATCCCCTCCAGCCCCTACATGGAAAATAGGTGCAGGAGTAGCCAGCACCACCATTCAATGTTATCATGGCTAATCATCCAAAATCAGCAACCCATTCCTGCTCTCTCCCCATATCCCTTGATTCATTTGGCCCTAAATCTAACTCTCTCTTGAAAACATTCAGTGAATTGGCTTCCACTGCCTTCTGTGGCAGAGAATTCCACAGATTCACAACTCTCTGGGTGAAAAAGTTGTTCCTCATTGGTCATTCCTAAATGACCTACCCCTTATTCTTAAATTATGACCCCTGGTTCTGGACTCCCCCAACATCGGGAACATTTTTCCTGCATTTAGCCTGTCCAATCCCATGAGAATTTAATATATGTTTCTATAAGATATCCTCTCATCCTTCTAAATTCCAGTGAATATGCAGCCAATCAATCCATTCTTTCATCTTATGACAGTCCCCCCAAAACTGCACATAATAATCCAGGTGTGAGCTCCTATACTCAAATCCTCTTGTTATCCTCTTGTTGCTCTTGTTATGAAGGCCAACAAGCCATTAGCTTTCTTCACTGCTGCTGTACCTGCATGCTTACTTTCAGTGACTGATGTACAAGGACACCCAGGTCTCGTTGCACCTCCCCATTTCCTAATCTGACAGCATTCAGGCAATAATCTGCCTTCGGGTTCTTGCCACCAAAGTGGATAACCTCATATTTATCCACATTCACATCTGCCCACTCAGCAAAACCTATCCAAGTCACCCTGCAGCCTCATAGCATCCTTATCGCAGCTCTTACCACCACCTACCTTTGTGTCATCTTGGAGGTTTAGACGATTACTTGTCTAAATCGGTAATATCTAGTAAATAACTGGGGTCCCAGAACTGAGCCTTGCGGCACCCCACTATTCACTGCCTGCCATTCTACAAAGGACACATTAATTCCTACCCTTTGCTTCCTGTCTGCCAACCAATTCTCTATCCATGTCAATACCCTACCCCAATACCATGTGCTCTAATTTTGCACACTGGTTAATCTCTTGTGTGGGACCTTGTCAAAGGCTTTTTGAAAGTCCAGATACACCACACCCCTCCCTGTCTCAGTAACCCCCTCCCCCCTGTCTCCGTGCCCCCTCCCCATGACCTACCAGACCATTCCGGAGCAGAGGGTGATCCTGCACATCTGCCGAGTCCTCACCAGGGCGAGGGGAGAGGGGTGGGGAGCCCGACCTGGGCTCTGCATCTTCTCCAGCTCCTGACACAAAGCACAGGGTCAGTGCAGGCTGCCAGCCCCACCCCCTCACCTCACCTCAACCCCCTCCACGCCCCACACCCTCCACATGCTCACCTCAACACCCTCCACACCCCACCCCCTCCACGCCCCACCCCCTCCACGCCCCACCCCCTCCACGCCCCACCCCCTCCTCGCCCCACCCCCTCCCTTACACACCCCACCCCCTCCACACCCCAGGATGGGGGGGTCAGGGGTTGGGTTCCCCCATGACTCACCTACAGTAGGGGTGGAGATGGGGGTGTGGGTCGGGGTGGAGGTTAGGGGCCGGGGATAGGGTGACTCACCTGCAGTGTGGGTGGGGGTGGGGGTCGGGGTGGGGGTGGGGGTGTGTGTGTGTGTGTGGGGGTGGGGGTTAGGGGCCGGGGATGGGGTGACTCACCTGCAGTGGGGGTGGGGGTGGGGTGTGGTTCAGCCGGGCACAGGTCAGCAGTCCGCTCCGCGCCCCCTCCGTCTGCCCCACTGACAGCAGCCAGTGCGCTGACTCCGGTACCCACCTGGGGGGGAGAGGTCAGGGGGGGTCAGAGGGGGGTGTAAGGGACAGGGGTCAAGATGGGAGGGGGGAGACAGAGGAAACTGGGGGATGATGGGGAGACAGGGAGAGAGACGGGTGGGAAAGGAGATCAGACGCAGGATGGGGGGAGGCGTGGAGAGGAGGGGCAGACACTGGGAAGAAGGGGGAAGGCAGAAATGGGGGAGACGGGGGGGGGGGGGGGGAGTGTTCTCTCACCAGCAGGCGGCGGCGAGCAGCAGGCAGGGGGCGGAGACGGCGAGCTGCAGCCAGCGCCAGTCCCTCAGCAGGAAGGCCAGCAGTGCCAGTGACATGTTACCCACACACCAAGCCAGGCTGCACACTGCCCCCACCTGGGCACGGTGCCTCACGTCCGTCCACTCCACCGCTGTGGGGGGGGGGGGGGGGGGGGGGGGCGACAGGCAGGACGGGGTGGGTGGTCAGAGTTGGTGGGGGCAGAGGAGAGGAGGAGGGAGAGGGTGAGATAACCAGGGAGGTAGAGGGGGTAGAAGGGAGCGGGGGGAACAAGAGAAGGTTCAGACTGCAGTCAATGTGATCAATCCAAACAACCCCCCCCCCCATCCCATCCGTCCCATCCCCACTACGGTGTCTCCTCCCACTCCGCCCAAACAGTCATGTCAGAAGCTCTTAAGTGTTTAAGAAGGAACTGCAGATGCTGGAAAATCGAAGGTAGACAAAAGTGCTGGAGAAACTCATCGAGTGCAGGGTTTCGGCCCGAAACGTTGCCTATTTCCTTCGTTCCATAGATGCTGCTACACCCGCTGAGTTTCTCCAGCACTTTTGGCTATCATGTCAGAAGCTCCCCTGTCCCCACCTACCCACCCCCATCATCCCTTCCCCACCCCACCCCAACCCACGCCTCCCTGGTTTCCCCCCCAACCTCCCAGCGCCCCCCTTAATCCATCGCCCACTCAATATCCTATCCTTCTGTCAACCGCCAGCTCCCCCCTTGCCCCATCTCCCCTCATCTCCCCCCGCCCACTTATTCACCCCCTCCCTTTCCCCCTTTCCTCATCAATCCCCCTCCCCTCCCCCCCCCCCATTGCTCACCCAGGGTGAAGGTGGTAATGCTGATGGCGGTGAGGCCGAGGCCGGACAGGAAGCGGGCGATGACGAACATGGTGAAGCCGGTGGAGACGGCAGCCATGGAACCGAAGACGGCCGTCACCAGGCAGCCCAGGAGCAGCACCCAGCGCCGCCCATACCTGGGGAAGCAGAGAGTGGTCACTCTGAGCCCTGGCCCCTGACCCCTGAACCACCCCCCACCCCGTACCTGTGGGAGGCAGAGCTGGCACTCTGACCCCTGACCCCCCCCCCCAACCCCTCACCCTCACCGGACACCCGACCCCAACGTCACTCCCAGTCCCGACCCCTAACCCTCGGCCTGTGATCTCCAGCTCATTCTGAGCCCCCCAAACCAAACAGCTTAGCGCTGCCCCTCCCGTTTCCTTGCCCACCCCCCCCTCCCCCCCCCCCCCCCCCACCTGTCGGACAGGTAGCCGGCGATGGGGCCGCCCAACATGACTCCGAGGAAGAAGAAGGTTCCGGCAGCTTGGTTCAGTCCGCGGCGCTCACACACCAGGTCCCACTGGGGGGGAGATGGGGGGAAAGACACAAGCTCAGCACAGGCAGCCAGGTGCCCCCCTCTGGAACCCCCCCCCCCCTTTCCTGGATTCATAGAGCTGTAAACATAGAAACAGGCCCTTCAGCCCACCTTGTAATTGCCAAACAAGTTGGCATGGACAAGTTACCCACTCTCCTCTTCCCCACCACCCCTCATTCAATCTTCATTCCTCACACCCCCCCAATCATTCTCCCACTCATCTCCTCTAATCACCCCTCCTCCTCCCTCTCACTCCCCTCCCCTCTCGTCACTGCCTCACCACCCTTTTCCCACCCCTTCCCCTCACTCTGCCCCATTCCTTCCCCTCTCCATCATTCCCTTCCTCCCTCCCCTATCCCCCCTCCCCCCTCAGTCCCCATTCCCTCTCACTCTGATATCACCGCACCCCTACCCCCATCTCCCTCAGTCCCCCATCCCCTCACCTATCCCACCCAGCCCCGCTCCGTACCTCTGTGGCGATGGTGGCTGTGAACTGGGAGGTGTCGTACTCCCATCCGCTGGTGCAGGGGAGGGCGGAGTGGTTGAGTGGGGGGTCCAGGGGTGAGGGGGGGAGGGCGCGGCAGGGCCCGGGGTCGTCGGGGGTCGGGCGGGGGTCCCGGCTGAGGTTGCTGGCCGTGGGCTGGGGGGGGGAGCGGCAGTGGTGGGGGGGAACGGCTGACAGGAAGATGTGCAGCAGGAAGTGCCAGGGGAGGGGCAGGCGGGCGAGGGAGAGCAGCGTCAGCAGCAGCAGCTGGAAACGGCCAAAGCCCCCACACTCTCGCAGCACCTCATCCACATCCATGGGCAGTGACCTCTCCTCTCCCCACGATGCTCCACTCTCCTCCAGCCTCCCCTCCTCCTGATTCTCTACTCTCTCTCCTCTCCCCCTTCCTTTCCTCTCTTTCTTCTCTCTCCTCCCCTCCTCTTTCCTCTCCTCCTCTACTCACTCTCTCCTCTCCGCCTCTCCTCTCTCCTACTCTCCTCACCCTTTCTTCTCAACTCCTCTCCTCTCTCCTCCTCTACTATCCTCTCCCTCCTCCTCTCTCCTCCCCGCACCTCTCGATCTTCTCTCTCACTGCCTGTTCCCGTCCTCTCTCCCCTCACTATCCGCTCCTCTCCTACCGCTTCTCTCTCCTCGTGCTCTCTCCGCCCCTCCCCTCGCCCTCCCCCACTCCTCTAGTTTCTCCTCTCTATCCCCGCTCCTCTTCTCTCCCTTCCTTTCTTCTCGCCCTTGTCTCCCCGCTGCTCTCTCCCTCTGCGCTCTCTTCACCGTATCTCTCCCTGCTCTTCTCCACTCTCCCCCCCGAGCATTCTCCTCATCGTCTCCCCAGGCAGCAGCTGACTCCTATTACACTTGTCAGCTGCTGTGGGAGGGGCGGGCGGGAACACTGCCTTGCTCTGTACATCCACGGCTGGACCCAGGGCAGGGCTGGGCAGGGTGGGGCCCTCACCCCCCACCTCCCCCCCCCCCCCCGTCATAATGTGCTCGGACGAAGTGCGTAGTTATCAGTCGGAACTATGCTCAATGAAGCATTCACATATTATTTCTGCTTCAACTACAGTCACAAACTAAACATATTCACCAATCAAGACAATATATACACCACAATGACAAACTGTATTATAATTTTGCTGCATCTCAACTCGTTTTACACGTTGCAATGAATGTAAATTCTATTATTTCTTTCCACTTCCAAACAAAAATGTGGTTGGATTATTCAGTGTAAGATCAACCTCGGTGAGACGAAGTGCAGGCTCCACTCAGTTTGCAATAACCAACCTGATCTCCCGGTGGCTCAGCACTTCAAGTCCCCCTCCCATTCCGAATCTGACCTTTCTGTCCTGGGCCTCCTCCATGGCCAGAGTGAGGCCCACCGCATATTGGAGGAGCAGCACCTCATATTTGATTGGGTAGTTTACATCCTAGCGGTGTGAACATTGGCTTCTCTAATTTCAGGTAGTCCTTGCTTTCTCCCTCCTTCCCCTCCCATTCCCAGCTCTCCCACAGCCTACTGTCTCCGCCTCTTCCTTTCTTTTTCGGGTCCCCTCCCCCAACATCAGTCTGAAGAAGGGTCTCGACCTGAAACGTTGCCTATTTCCTTTGCTCCATAGATGCTGCCTCACCCGCTGAGTTTCTCCAGCATTTTTGTCTACTCATTCACACATGTTCTGTTATCCCATTTTCCTCACCCACTCCCTACACATTAGGGGCAATTTTACAGAGACAAGTTAACCTACAAAGCCAATGGGATGTGAGAGGAAACCTACACGCTGGCAGGGAGAATGTGCAAATTCAACACAGACAGTGCTCGAGGACAGGATCGAACACAGATCTCTGGCGTGTGAGGCAGCAAGTCTAGCAGCTGTGGCACAAAAAATTATATGTTGATAACTTTGGTTACTAAAAAATGAAAATATCAATTTTCAGTCTTAAATCTCCAAGTGACACTATGTCCCCCTTTACAGCTACTGTATGTTTTAATTCAGTTCAAGACTATGGGGCAGTGCATTGGCCATAAAGTTGCTGCCTAAAAGTGCCAGAGACCCGGAATTGATCCTGAATATGGGTGCTGTCTGTAGGAGTTTGCTCCTTTTCCCTTTGATCGCCTGGGTTTTCTCCGGGTGCTCTTTCCTTCCACATTTCAAAGGTGTGCAGAAACCGATTTCAGACCCAACCCAAAATATTTTTCTTTTGTCCAGAGGTGTCTGTTGTAGAAACATAGAAAATAGGTGCAGGAGCAGGCCATTCGGCCTTTTGAGCCAGCACCTGCAGTCAATATGATCATGGCTGATCATCTAAAATCAGTACCCCGTTCCTGCTTTCTCCCCATATCCATTGATTCCGTTAGCCCCAAGAGCTCTATCCAACTCTCCTAATGCCGATTGTCCCTATAACCGAGTAAGGGGTTATCGCTGTATGTGGTTGAAACTAAGAATAGCATGGTTAACACACAAAGAGGACACAAAGTGCTGGAGTAACTCAGCAGGTCAGACAGCATTGCTGGAGAACATGGATGGGTGCTGTCTCGGGACCAGTCTTCAGACTGATTCAGTCTGCTGAGTTACTCCTGCACTTTGTTGATGTGTATGAGAATATGAATGGTATATTTGAATGACTTGCGCGATTGTATGCGTGCGCAGGGAGACGCAAGATGGCGGTTACAATACAACAAGCATGTTAAATACTGGTGTGTTACGAGTCTTATTTTAAGTCCGATTCCAGCATATATACATAACATTTGTGTTGTTCCACAATAAAGCTGTGTGCAGATGCCTATGGTCTGTACCAGCGAGATGTTCTTCACCGGCTGATGAGGCTGGTGAAGAAGCCTCCACAGGGGCCACCATGGGGCTCCCTCACTCTCTCACTTTGTCTACTCCCCCGCCACTCCTCCCCCCCCCAGTCACTGATAGCTTCCCAGGGTGGAGTATGTCGCCAACTCCGGGGGAGAATAAGGTGGTGGTGGAGGGAGGGGGAGAGGCCGAGTCAACAGAGTGATGGGAAAAGGAAGAGGAGGTGGCGATGGATTGGGGGGGGGGGGAGGGTGGAGAAGTGGGAAAAAAAGAGACGGCCGACAGGAAGAAGCGGCAGCTGGTGAGAGGGGAGGGAGCCCCATGGTGACCGGGTGCGTTCTGTCGGTGGCGGCGGCCCGAAGAAAGTGGTGTCCCTGCGGCTACAACGTGAGCCGCAACGACAGCTGTGCCAACCGGACGAAGAAAGGCACGCTGGTGCGCCTTCAAGCGGGGGCTGGCATCGGCATGTCTGTTCACTATAAGTGAAATCCATTATAATGGGGTCCATTAAAGCTGTATATGTAAACGACTTGGACGTCAATGTAGATGGGTTTGTTAGCAAATTTGCATTCAACACCAAAATGTGTGTATTTGCAAACAGCGACGAAAGCTACAGAGTACGGAGTGGGATGTAGATCGGTTACTGAACTGAGTGCAAGGGTTCAACAAAATGGCCGCCTGGTCCACATCGGGAACACCTTCGTTTAGTTTAGAGGTACAGTGCGGTAAACAAGCACTTCGGCCCACCGAGTCCGCACAGACCGCCCATCTTCGTACACAAACACTGCCCTACACTCACTAGGGTCAATTTACATTTATACCAAGCCAATTAACAATACAAGCCTGCACATCTTTGGAGTGTGGGAGGAAACCGGAGCACAGGGGGAAAGTACAAACTCGGTACAGACAACACCCGTAGTCAGGAGCGAACCCGGGTCCCTGGCGCTGTGAAGCAGCAACTCCACCGCTGCGCCACTCCTACCACAAGACAAATATATATACCCTATCATACTTTTATAAACCTCTACCATATCTCCCCTCGACCCCCTTCACTCCAGCCACAACAAGCCCAGCCTGTCCAATCTCTCCCCATAACCATTGTCCTCCAATGCAGGCAACATGGTGTCATCGAGCTGTACAATCCCTTCGGCCCGTCTTGTCCACGTTGACCAAGTTGTCATTCTGGCCTGGTCCCATGTATCTGCATTTGTCCCATATTCCTCTAAACCCTATCCACATATCTGTCCAAACGTCTTCTGAAAGATGTAATTGTTTTCACTTCTCCAGTTTCCTCTTCAATGCAGCTTTTATTGTCAAGGGCAAACACACAGTGAAAGTGTTTTCTTCCAAACAGCCCAGTCGAGTATTACCATACCCAAACACAACCCCCGACTAGCAGAGTGTGCAGAAATAGTCTACTGAGCACGCATGCAAGAGGTGCAAGGTGTTGGCACAGTCCAGTCCACGCTCCAATTATGTGTTGCCCGATCCAGGCGAGCCCCAGGCTGCTGCAGGGCCTCCCGCCCTCGCCTCCCCTTGGAAGTGAACCGCCGACCCTCTCCTCGCCTGCCCACCTTTGTGTCCCAGGCCCGATTCCCCAGCCGGCCTCGAGGACGGGGTAGGCCAGACCCCGGTTCTCTCACCTCTTCTACCGGCCTTGCTCCTCTCCCGTCCGCGTCTGTCGTGTCATCGTTGCTGGCTCCATCCTCCCGATCTCTGGTCTTCAGGGAATGAGCAGGGGCCGGGGCAGTGGGCTCCCCCCTCCTGGCCTCAGTCTACCGCTTCCCCATGCAGGCCACGGTCTGCCGGGTCTTGTGTCCGGCTGAGCAAGGGCCACGGCCCTTCAGGAGTCCAGGCAGCTCCCTCTAGAAACAGTTGTCGCTGAGGTCCCTCTGAAATCTCTCCCCTCTCACCTTAAGCCTGTGCCCTTCAGTTTTAGAATCCTCTACCCTGGGAACAGGACTGTGAGCGTTCACTTTATCTGTGCCCCTCGTGATCTTATACACCTCAGTAAGGTCACCCTTCAGCCTCCTACCTTCCAAAATGTCCCAGCCTATCCAACCTCTCCCTATAACTTAAGCTCACAAGCCCTGGGAACATCCTGGTGAATCTCTTCTGCACCCTTTCCATCTAATGCCATCCTTCCAGTAACCAGAAGTAGTAACAGTAACCACAACGGTACACAGTTCTCCAGATGTGGTCTCACCAACGACCTGTCCAGCTGCATCATGATGTCCTGTACTCAATATCCTTCCCAGTGAAGGCAAGTGTGTCAAATGCCTACTCCACCACACTGTCCACCTGACTTGCCATTTTCAGAGAACTGTGCACCTTACTCCCAGATCCCTCCGTTCTGCAACACTCCCCAGGGCTCTATCATTTACTGTGTGTAGGTCCTGCCCTGCTTTGACATCCCAAACTACAAAACCTCACACTTGTCCGAGTTAAATTCCATTTACCATGCCTTGGCCCACATTCCCAACTGATCTCGATCCTGCTGTAAACGTAGACATCCTTCCCCACTGTCCACTAGATCACCAATTCACTAACAATATTAACTACATAGTCATCCAAATTGTTCATTAGGAAAGGCAGCACTCCACAACTACCGCTCCCAGGCCTTGCCGGCCCTCACCACCACCGGCCCTAACCACTCCCTCCCTCCACCAGACCAGGCCCAGTGAGTCCACTGCCACTGCCTGCACATCATCCAGCCGCCCACACTGAACCCCGCCACTCATCCTTGGTCCTCTCCCGGCCGTCCGGGGCCGTAGATTCACCTGGATTGCGGGCCCAGTTCCATGCCGGGCCTGTCAGCGTAGTGAGCCACAGGTAGTTCCAACAGCATCACTTGGACTGACACCCCCCCCCCCCCCCCCCCGCTGACTATCCAGAGACCACAGTTTAAGAATAAGGGGTAAGCCATTCAGAACGGAGATAAGGAAAAACTTTTTCACACAGAGGGTTATGAATCTGTGGAATTCTATGCCTCTGAAGGCAGTAGTGGCCAATTCTCTAGATGCTTTCAATAGAGCGTTGGATATCTTAAAGATAGGGATATGGGGGGGAAGGCAGGATCGGGGCACTGATTGTGGATGATCAGCCATGATCACAGTGAATGGCGGTGCTGGCTCGAAGGGCCAAATGGCTTCCTCCTGCACCCATTGTCTACTGTCTTCCAACTAGGGACCACCCCCACTCCAACATTACCCCTTAGGGCCCCATCCCCCACACAATACCTCCCATGAACCTCCCTGCCCCCTCTGACCCCAGCCATCACCCGTCGTGTTTCCACCACCCCTCCTGACCTCCACCTTTCTGACACGGATCCACCTCTTTCTTCAGCAGAGGCCTCACCTCAATGAGTTCCGTGCCCAGCGTGACATCGAGCTCATCCACCGCCTCCAGCCCCTTTCCCTGGCAAGGAGCCCTCACCTCCCAGTGACATTCCCTTCTCCCGTCTCCAACATTCCCCCTCCTCTTGGCCCTCACCCTGCTGGCCTCCTACCCTCGCTGGAACTCTTTATTTCCAATCATCTCCGTGACACTCGCCTCACCCCCTCTGCACACACACCCCTCCCTCCGCTCCCTCAGTAACAACCTCACCACCACCAACAAGGGAGGTGCATTGTACTTTAGTTTGGGTTAGAGGTACAGCGCGGCCAGAGTCCTCGTCTGCCAGACATCCCCGCATATTAACAGTGTCCGACACGCACTAGGGACAATTTACGTTTTTATACAAAGCCAATGAACCTCTTTGGAGTGTTGGAGGAAACTGAAGATCTCGGAGCAAACCCACGCAGGTCACGGGGAGAACGTACAAACTCCGTACAGACTGCGCCCGTAGTCGGGATTGAACCCTGGTCTCCGGCGCTGCAAGCGCTGTAAGGCAGCAGCTCTACCGCTGCACCACCGTGTCCCCTACCCTGCTTCGGCCAGGCACAGAGACTGCTCCCTCTGCAAATCCTTCATGCATTCACCCCTTCCCATCTAAACTACGCCCTCCTCAGGTACTTTCCCCTGCAACTGCAGGAGATGTAACACCTGGCCCTATACCTCCTTCCTCACCTCCATCCAAGGGACCCAAATGGACCTTCTAGGCGAGGCAAAGGGAACCTGTTCTACATCGGTGCACCAAAGCCAGCTGATCTCCCAGTTGCTAACCATTTTAACTCCCCATTCCCTTCCTGACCTTTCTATCCTGGGCCTCCTGCATTGCCAGAGTGAGGCCACAGGAACAGCGCCTCATTCTCCACTTGGGTGGCTGACACCTAAAGGTATGAACGTTGAATTCTTCAATTTAAGGTCACTAGCTTACAAACATCACCGTCCCCCCTTTCTCTGTGCCCCACCTGGATTCACAACCATTTCTCCCCTTCCACCTACATTCGTTCCTCTGGCTTCACACCTATCTTTATCTCAAACTATTTCTCTTTTCATCTCTGGACTTTGTCCAACTATCACATCCCTCCTCACTTGTATCCACCTATCACTCATCGGGCACTGTCCTGCTCCTCCTCTCTTCTGCTTTCTCCACCCTCCCCAGCCCCCAACAACAATCAGCCTGAAGAAGGGCTCTGGCCTGAAACGTCACCTATTCCTGTTCTCCAGACCTGCTGACTTACTCCAGCGCTTTGTGTCTTTTTTTTGTAAACCAATATCTGCAGTTCCATGTCTCACCCTGACTCCTTCCTCCAAGCCAATTTTGAATCCAATAGGCCAGCTGCCAGAATGGAGAGACATGATCTTGCACATACAAAGTCATGCTGACTCTCCCTGATTGGCCGATGATTTTCCAAACATTGGTAGATCCTGTGAATCCCCTCCACCACTGATGTCAGGCACTCCAGCTTGTAGTTCCTTGCTTCCCTTCTTAAATAACGGTACATTAGTCAGTCTCCAATCTTCCAGAACTTCACCAACTAAAGAGGACCACAGAGTCCTCCACAACTTCCCACAAGGTCCAAGGATGTACTTGCTCAGGCCCTGGGGACTTATCCACCTAAATGCACTTTAAAACCGCCAGCGCCTTTGTATATGATCAAAGTCATCACCAGTTAAGAATAAGGAGTAAGCCATTTAGAACGGAGACGAGGAAACACTTGTTCTCACAGAGAGTGGTGAATCTGTGGAATTCTCTGCTTCAGAGGGCGGTGGAGGCAGGTTCTCTGGATGCTTTCAAGTGAGAGCTAGATAGGGCTCTTATAAATAGCGGACTCAGGCTCGAAGGGCCAAATGGCCTACTCCTGCACCTATTGTCTATTGTCACTCCTTTAGACTGGCGAGTTACAGCACAGTAACAAGCCCTATGGCCCACCGAATCCGCACCTACCAGTGATCACCCCGTACACTGGCACCTCCTACACACTATGGACAATTTAGAGGCAATTAACCTACAAACTTGTAGGTATGTTACAAAACTTACCTTTAGTGGCGCTGCAGTTTTGCCACTGCCCGTGTGCTCGACTTTGGTGCCTTTGAGAGGGGGGCGGGTTTAAAATGTCTATTCAAATCGATTTTTCTCAGGGTGTTTAGTTGCTAAAAAGAAATCGCTCCGACATTTGTTTTATTAAGTTATTTTTAAACTACGCTGGATAATTTATTAGCATGAGTAAATTAAAAATCATCTTGTAAAGCTGTGAACGCCGACAACGGGACGGATCTCATGTAGGGGACAAGACAAGGTACACTGTTTATTTTTTCATATAAGCTTGCTTCTTAGGATACCTTTAATCAAAATTTCATGTTGCAAAAAGGTGACTTAGAAAATATACAAACCGGCAATATTTTTCCTGCCGATATGGGGTTTAAATTCACCGCAACCGCAACGTTTCAATCGATCGGGTTCCACAAAATCTCACTCACGATCATTTGAATGGCCATTAATTTACGAGAATTAAACACTAAATTCCTTCAATTTGGCCTATAAATTCATGACAATGAGATTTAAAAATCATGTTATATTGTGAATTCTTGTGTGAATGATATTTGGACACTTAGGCTATTTAAAAATGTTAATCTTTTCTTAAGAAATGGAGAGATGTTTAGATCTAGTAATTGAATTTTGTAATTAGCTACAATTAGGTAACTAACTAATTATATGTTTTAGTTTCAGGTCATCCAAGTAAGATTGTTTCATATTTGTTTCAGAATGCTTCAATCTATAATAACTGAACATTTCTTTCAGTTCTCTTAATTTTTAAGAAAGTTATGGGCTTTGACTGTCCTCAATCACAGCTTTCGTGTTAAGTCAATGGAAAAGCAATAGGGAACAAGATGCTAATTTCCGAGTACGAAAATAGCCATAACGTTTTTAATACTGAAGATATGAAGGTGAATTAGGTGCCAAATTAAAGTTCTTTTTATGCTTTATCTGATGGGATAAATTGCAGACTTGATTGTTAAAATCTCAAAATTCTGTAACATTGCTACAAACTTGCACGTTAAACTTGAGTGTGGGAAGAAGCCGGAGCACCCATAGAAAACCCACACGGTCACAGGGAGAACGCACAAAATCTGTACAGACAGCACCCGTGGTCAGGACCGAACCTGGGTCCCTGGCGCTGAAAGGCAGAAACTCTACCGCTGCACCACTAAACTCCCATGCCTCATCTCCTTAACATCCATGATCTTCTCAGTAAAAACCATGAGAAGTATTTATGGAGTATCTCGGCACCTCTTGCGGTTCTACACAAACATCACGCTGATCTTTAAGGGAACTTATTCTCTCCCGAGCCACCCGTTATTCTTCATGCATCTTCCCCCACCCTATCCTCTCTCCTGACCAGAGAGCCACCATCTCTCATGCCTCAGGGTCCGCTAGAGCTGCCCCTGCCTGGGAGGCTCATCAGTCAGTGGGACCAGGAATCCGTCTGCAGGCTTGTCGGTCGGCAGGGCTGCTAGCCGGCCCAAAGGCTCGTCAGACGGTGTAACCAGCAGGGAGCTGGAGACGTGGCCAGGACGAGGGTGAACCAAGCAGGTCCCCGGGACACGAAGATGACCGAGCAAGCAGAGGAGATGAGAGGGATGTCGGTTTGTGGGAACTTCGTTCTCCGGTACATCGGGCGAGTGGGCCGACCGGATTTTGGACTTTGAATAATGGCGCCAAAAAAGGCGGTGCCTGCATGTGTGATTTATACAAAAATAATTTCACTGTACAGTTGCAATTGTGATAAATGAAGCAACATTGAATGATTGAACCTATCAGCCACCACCCTGTCAGCAACTCCTGCTAACTCACTGATCAATGGCCCCCTTCCAGCCACCCCTCAACCTGCACACACTCTTACATTCCACCTCTGCAAGCTCCCACCTCCATCATCAGTCTTGCCCCAGTTTAGCATCTTCACTTGTGGACCTGTCATGTCCTCCATACTGTAACTGCTTTATAATGGTAGAGTTTTCATAAGTGATAGGATCAGAATTAGGCCATTTGGCCCATCAACTCAATCATGGCTGATCTATCTTTCCCTCCTATCCCCATTCTCCTGCCTTCTCCCCATAACTGACACCCGCACTCTGACAAAAGAAGTTCCTCCTTGTCTCCTTGATAAAGGGACGTCCTTTAATTCTGATGCTGTGACCTGTGGTCCTGGACACCCCCACTAGTGGAAGCAACCTCTCCACATCCATTCTATCCAGGTCACTGGGCCCACAGTGCTCCCCCACTGGCACTTCAGTCACTTGCCCCAACTTGTTCACCCAGGTCCAGTGTTGCCCCTTCTCTCATGGGGGCTGGCAGATTTTGATTAAGGGACCTTGCCTGGACACAGTTAACACATTCCATCGCAAGCCCTTTAGATCCTGGGAGACTCCGTTATGGAAGTTGAAGTCCCCCACTAATACTACCTGAGCAGCAGAGCAGCAGTGATGAACATCGCCAGGACAACGGGCCTTTACGTAGAACTGCAGATGCTGGTTTATACCAAGGACAGACACAAAGTGCTGGAGTAATTCAACGGGTCAGGCAGCATCTCTGGAAAAAATGGATGGGTGACGTTTGGGTCGGGACCCTTCTTCAGTCTGCAGAAGGGTCCCAACCCGAAACGTAACCCCTCCATGATCTCCAGAGATGCTGCCTGACCCGTCGAATTACTCCAGCACTTTGTGTCTGTCAATGGGCCTTTAAGACCAACTTAAGACTTATTATAGACAATACACAATAGGTGCAGGAGTAGGCCATTTGGCCCTTCGAGCCAGCACCCCCATTCAATGTGATCATGGCTGATCATCCCCAATCAGTATCCCGTTCCTGCCTTCTTCCCATATCCCCTGACTCTGCTATTTTTAAGAGCCCTATCTAGCTCTCTCTTGAAAGCATCCAGAGAACCTGCCTCCACCGCCCTCTGAGGCAGAGAATTCCACACTCACCACTCTTTGTGAGAAAAAGTGTTTCCTCATCTCCGTTCTAAATGGCTTACTCCTTATTCTTAAACTATGGTCCCTGGTTCTGGACTCCCCCAACATCGGGAACATGTTTCCTGCCTCTAGTGTGTCCAAGCCCTTAATAATCTTATATGTTTCAATGAGATTCCCTCTCATCCTCCTAAACTCCAGAGTGTACAAGCCCAGCTGCTCCATTCTCTCAGCATATGACAATCCCACCATCCCGGGAATTAACCTTGTAAACCTAAGCTGCACTCCCTCAATAGCAAGAATGTCCTTCCTCTTATTAGGGGACCAAAACTGCACACAATACTCCAGGTGTGGTCTCACTAGGGCTCTGTACAACTGCAGAAGGACCTCTTTGCTCCTATATTCGATTCCTCATGTTATAAAGGCCAACATGCCATTTGCTTTCTTCCCTGCCTGCTGTACCTTGCTTTCATAGACTGATGTACAAGGACCCCCAGATCCTGTTGTACTTCCCCTTTTCCCAACCTGACGCACTTCCCCTTTTCCCAACCTGACGCCATTTAAATAGTAATCTGCCTTCCTGTTTTTGCTACCAAAGTGTCTCTTTGGTAGCAAAAACATTGATCCACATTAAACTGCATCTGCCATGCATCTGCCCACTCCCCCAACCTGTCCAACTCACCCTACATTCACATAGCATCCTCCTCACAGTTCACACTGCCACCCAGCTTTGTGTCATCTGCAAATTTGCTAATGTTACTTTTAATCCCTTCGTCCAAATCATTGATGTATATTGTAAATAGCGGCGGTCCCAGCACCGAGCCTTGCGGTACCCCACTAGTCACCGCCTGCCATTCTGAAAGGGACCCGTTAATCCCTACTCTTTGTTTCCTGTCTGCCAACCACTTCTCTATACATGTCAGCACTCTACCCCCAATTCCACGTGCCCTAATTATGCCCACTAATCTCCTATGTGGTACCTTATCAAATGCTTTCTGAAAGTCCAGGTACACTACATCCACTGGCTCTCCCTTGTCCATTTTCCTAGTCACATCTTCAAAAAATTCCAGAAGATTAGTCAAGCATTATTTCCCCTTCAGAAATCCATGCCGACTCGGATCGATCCTGTTACTGCTATCCAAATGTGCAGCTATCTCATCTTTTATAATTGATGCATCTTCCCCACCACCGATGTCAGGCCAACTGGTTTATAATTCTCCGTTTTCTCTCTCCCGCCTTTCTTAAAAAGTGGGACAACATTATCTACCCTCCAATCCACAGGAACTGATCCTGAGTCTATAGAACATTGGAAAATTATCACCAATGCATCCACGATTTCTAGAGCCACTTCCTTGAGTATCCTGGGATGCGGACCATCAGGCCCTGGGAATTTATCAGCCTTCAGTCCCATCAGTCTACCCAACACCATTTCCTGCCTAATGTGAATTTCCTTCAGTTCCTCCGTCACCCCAAATCCTCTGGCCACTACTATATTAGGAAGATTGTTTGTGTCCTCCTTAGTGAAGACAGATCCAAAGTACTTGTTCAACTCAACTGCCATTTCCTTGTTCCCCATAATAAATTCACCCTTTTCGGTCTTCAAGGGTCCAATTTTGGTCTTAACTATTTTTTTCCTCTTCACATACCTAAAGAAGCTTTTACTATCCTGCTTTATATTCTTGGCTAGCTTACCTTCGTACCTCATCTTCGCTCCCCGTATTGTCTTTTTGGTTATCTTCTGTTGTTCTTTAAACATTACCCAATGCTCTTGCTTCCCGCTCATCTTTGCTACGTTGTACTTCTTCGCTTTAATTTTTATACTGTCCCTGACGTCCCTTGTCAGCCATGGTCGTTAAAATATATTTAACAATTCTGAAAGTTGGTAGGTAGAAGATAGCCGGAGAGGTGGCAACTGTTACGTACTGACTTGGTGTAATCTACTATTTTACAGGCTTGTACTTAAGTGCAATTGCGTGTGTGTGTAGTAACATTATTCTGAACCTCACGCAAAAAGAATTTCACTGTAGCCAGGTACATGTGGCAATAAAGTACAACTGAACCATTGGATATTTATTGTATGTGTCCCACCCGTACTTAAGTTTAGTTCAGAGATACAGTGTTGAAACAGGCCCTTCCGCCCACCAAGTCCGCGTCAACCAGTGATCCCCGCACACTAACACTATCCCACACATACCAGGGACAATTTACATTTTACCGAAGCCAATTAACCTACAAACAAATCTTCGAAGTGTGTGAGAAAACCGCATCACCCGGAGAAAACTCACGGTCACGGGGAGAACGTACAAACTCTGTAGAGACAGCATTCGTAGTCAGGATTGAACCCGGTTATTGGCGCTGTAAGGCAGCAACTCTACCGCTGCGCCACCGTGACCGCCCTTAATGCCTCAGAATCAATTATCTCACATGAGCTGATATTAAACTGCATCGGCCGGCACTCATTGGACAGGTACACAGATAGGAAAGGTTTAGAGAGATATGGGCCAAACACGGGCAGGTGGGATCTGCTCCCTGCCAACGGCTGAGAGATGTGGCTGCTGTGGTGAAAATGGTACAATACTCAGGAGGCAGTTAGTCCGATGGCACATTCACGGAGGCCCTTCAGCCCATCATAATCACGCTTACCGTCGAGTTATCTGATCCGTAGCCTTCACTACCTCGGCGATTCAAGTGCTCGTCTGCGTACTTCCCACCTGCTGAGGGCTGGTTATCAACTTCAGGAGGCGTGATGGAGTAATGTATCACCTGGTTTGTATCAACGGTGCCGAAGCTTCCAGTTCCTCGATGAAAACATCACCAACAGTTTGGGCTGATGCCACAACCAAGAAAGCACACCAACACATCTACCGGTCAGCAAGTCACGAAGCAGCTTTATACAACTTTGGTTAGGCAGCATTTGGAGTATTGGGTGCAGTTCTGGTCACCCTATAACAGGGGGGATGTGGAGGTTTTGGAAAGGGTGCAGAGGAGATTTGCAGGAATGGTGCCTGCATTAGAGGGTTTCAGCTACGGGGCGAGGTTGGCCAAACTTGGATCATTCTCTGGAGCATCAGAGGTTGAGGGGAGACCTGATTGAGGATTATAAAATTGTGAGATGCATAGATAGTGTAGACAGACGCTTTTGTCCCAGGGTAGAAATGTTAAAGTGTGCATAGCTTTAAGGTGAGGGTGGCAAAGTTTAAAGGAGATGTTCGGCACGTTCTGCATGTCTCCAACAACTCTTCTCAACTTCTACAGATGCACTGTAGAAAGCTTCCCAGCTTGGTCTGGGAACATCTCTGCCCAAGTCCGCAGGAAATTGAAGAGAATTGTACAGATCCACCACTGATTTTCCGGCACCCTTGATTCCAGAGCCTTTTTTTGGTTCATCCATTTTGCCGGACCAGCAGAGGTGACGACCTCCGAGAGTCCAACAGTAACGGAACGGGTTACCGAGGTACCGAGATACTGGCCCACAGAGTTCCAGAGCCCCGGCCAGAGGGAGAAAATTCAACCCACCGATCGGCCTCAGCAGTCGGCTATGGGAACGGATCTGCTAGCTCTGGCTGGGCCGGAGTTCCAGAGCCCCGGTCACAGGGGGGAAATTCGACCCGCCAATCGGCGCAGAAGTCCCGATGAGGTTGAGATAGGCCGCCTCACCTGGCCTCGGCGGCACACTTTCAGGGGGACTTCTGGGGATGATTTCTGGTGCACTCTCGTCTTTGTGTCCGGATTAAAGGAGGTGATGGACCACCAGTTGCCGTAAAATTGGTGTTGGACCTGTGGATGTAGCCCAGTCCACCACACAGACCAGACTTCCCACCATCAACTCCATCTACACTTCACACTGCTTCAGAAAAGCAGCCGACACAATCAAAGACTTGTCCCACCCCGGTCATTCCTTCTTCTGCTCCCTCCCATCCAGCAGAAGGTACAGAAGCGTTAAAGCCAGACTCCAGACACAACCAGACTCAGGAACACTTTCTTCCCCTCTGTTATCAGAGTACTGAACGGTCCTCCTATAAACTAGGGTGTAGTCGTGATCTTCCAATGCACCGCGTGGCAGCTCTTGCACTTTTTTTTAACCTGTACTTTCTCTGTAGCTGTAAGACTGTATTCTGCACTCTGTTTATTTTCTCTTTTTAGTACCTCCTGTTGTACTCATGCACGCAAAGCAGAGTCTCCCATTGTATAGCGGTGAGCGTGACGAAGCTGGGTCGATACGGGAAGGGGAGGAGGAGAAGGGGGGGGGGGGGGGAAGTAGGGGTGCAGTGGGTCGCCGGTACTCTCCATCCCACACCAGTGTGAGGTCGGATCGGTGTTCACCCTCCGCGCCAGTCATCTTCTCTCCCACCGGGACAGGAGTGGGAGGGGTTGGGTTCCTGCTTGGTCCTCAGCCCCATCCACCGAGGACGGACCCCTCATCACTTCCTTCCTGGTCTGCTGCTGCAGATGATCATGGGTCGGCCCCTGACCCCAGGACAACCCTTGACCCTGACCCCAGGGTCACCAGACAGACCCTTGACCCTGGGTCACCAGGCCTAGCATCGACCTTGAACTTGGGGTCACCAGGCCAACCCTGTACCTGCACCCTCAGGTCATTAGGTTGACCCCTACCCCATGGGTCACCTCCTCCCTCCCACAGTTTAGTTTAGTTTAGAGATACAGCACGGAAACAGGCCTTCGGCCCATGCCGACCATCGGTCTCCCGTACTCACTAGTTCTCTGTTATCCCACTTTTTCATCCACTCCCTGCACACCAGGGGCGATTCACAGAAGTCAATTAACCTACAAACAAGCACGTCTTTGGGATGAAGGAGGAAACCGGAGCACCAGGAGGAATCCCACGCAGGTCACGGGGAGAACGTACAAACTCCACACAGACAGCACCCATAGTCAGGATGGAACCCGGGTCTCTGGTGCGGCGAGGCAGCCAGCGGCACTACCCGCTGCGCCTCAGTGTCGCCCTGACCCCAGCATCATTGATTGTGAAGCAATGCAGAGAGACCAGTGACCCTGCCCAGACCCCTAGATCCAGGGTCACTCGCCCTGATCCTTGCCCTCCGCCCCCCTCCCTGGTCACCAGCTGAGATTTGACCCCCCACATTCCCACCCTGGTCCTGTTCCTGCCACTACCCGCCCGTGATTCTGGTCTTGGGTCAGCTGCTGCCCCTGGTGGGGTTGGGGTGGTGGGGTATCTGCCCCTTCCCCCCCCCACCCCCCCCACACAGTGACCGCCTGCGGTGTATTCAGACAGGAAGCCAGGGCTGAGCGTGGCAAGGAGCAAGCAGCCAGGTGGTTTAATAGCCGATCGGTACCGGGTGGGGAGGGTGGGTGGGGGGGGGGGGGGATGGGGAAGTCTGTCAGCTGCTCCTGGCACGAGGTGGGGAGGGGGAGGGGGTTGGGGTGGGATGACTCGGCCGGAGCCCGGCACGGTGCGGGAATTGAAGGCATGCCACCCGCCACGCCCAGGGCCTGTGCCATGCAGCAGCGCGGTACACGGGTCTGTAGTCCGTGCCCGTGACGGCGCTCCATGGCAGCAGCCAGTCACTGTGTCCGTGTTTGCCACTCCGTGACTGTGTCCGTGTTCGCCGTTCCATGATGGTCTCCGTGACCGTATTGGGTGTTCCGTGTCCGTGACCGGTCTCCGTGTCCGTGACCAGTCTCCGTGTCCGTGAGCGATCTCCGTGATGTCTTCAGGGGGTGAAAAGCCGGCGGTCTGTCCCAGTCAATGCCGAGCTGTGGAGGCACGAGGGATGGAGGGTGGGGGGAGTTAGGGAGGGGGGGACGGAGAGAGGGAGGGAGGGAGGGAGAGAGAGTGAGACAGGACCTGGGACACCTCCCTCAACATGCGACCCATTCGCTCGCATCTCAGACACAGGCCCTTCAGCCCACATTCCCCATGCTGCCCCAGCCTTAATCCCCGTGCTCCCCCCACCTCACTCCAATACACCCAGTCCCCACAACAACTGCCCCACCATCTGCCTCAACTCCCGACCCACATCACCGTGAACCACCATCCCATCACCTGACCCCACACCCCCTCTCCCCCTGCCCTCACCTCCCCAATCCCATGGACCCTTTCTCCCACCCCGCCCCTCTCCCCCACCCCATCCCCCCCTCTCCCCCACCCCATCCCCCCCTCTCCCCCACCCCATCCCCCTCTCCCCCACCCCATCCCCCTCTCCCCCCCACCCCATCCCCCTCTCCCACCCCATCCCCCACCCCATCTCCCCTACCCCACCCCATCCCCCCTCTCTCCCACCCCATCCCCCCTCTCTCCCACCCCATCCCCCTCTCTCCCACCCCATCCCCCTCTGTTGCCCCTTCCCCTCCCCGTTGCCCCTCTCTCCAGGCTGTCGGGGATTACCTGGCGTTGCGCTGCCGTGCGGGTGGTGGGGGAAGGTGTGTGCGGGCCCTGCCGGTGGGTGGGGGGCTGAGCTGTGCGGGGGTCCCGGCCAGGGCTGGGTGCTGCCTTCTGCGCTCCACCAGCCGCCGTGCCCGGCAGGGCGAAGGGCTGTCCGTCCGCGACTGGGCCCGCAGTCGGCCCGAGGCACTGGCGCTGCGTCCGGGGAGGCCCCGGGGCCCCGTGAGGCCGCACCACCCTCGCTGAGAGCTCGGGCCCGACGGGGGGGCCACCGGCTTCACCCCCACCTCCCTGGGAGGGCTGGGGGGCAGCACAGACCTGGAGGGAGGGAGGGAAGAGGGAGTGTGAGAGATAACGTCACGCTTCCTCCCTATATCCCCCACCGTGGCACTGCCCTGCTCTCACCCAAAGCTGCCCCCTTTGCTCCCTCGCCTTCCTCTCTCCCCCTACCTCTCGTTGTACCCCCTCCTCCCCCCCTCCCACCTGTACCTGGGTCACCCCCTCACAGTGCTGAACTACTATCTACCTCATCGAGGACCCTCGGACCGTCTTAGATCCGACTTTGCTGGCTTTACCTTGCACTAAACATAATTCTCTTACCATGTATCTGTACACAGTGTGATTCGATCGAATGGCTCGATTGTAATCGTGTATTGTCTTTCTGCTGACTGGTCAGCACGCAACAAAAGCTTTTCACTGTATCTCGGTACACGTAACAATAAACTAAACTGAACTAAAGCCAACTCCCCCTGCCCAATGCCTCCCCCCGTACCGTCCCCTACACCCGCCCAATGGCCCACTTCCTCCCCCCGTACTGTCCCCTCCCCCTGCCCAATGGCCCCCCCTCTCCCTACCTGTGTGCCATGGGTGCCGCTCGGCCCAGCGCCAGGCTCCTATCCCGGGAGCCTCGACGTGCGCTGGCAGGGCTGATGGGCCGCGGGATCCTGCTGTGCGTGCGTCCGGCGGCAGCCCCCGTGTGGAGCGAGGGGTCGGAGACGCTGTCCTCCTCGGAGGCGAGGCGGTGCCGGGGGCGGGGGGGCCGGGGACGGTGGTGGGGGGGGGCCGAGTGGTCGGAGCCAGTGTCGTCCTCGCTCTGCAGGACGGGGATGCGGCTGGGCCTGGGGGTGAGGGAGGGCAGGGGCGGCAGGCGGAGGCGGCCCCCTCCCCCGCTGGTCATCACGTTGAGGTGCGAGCGCTCGGCAATGTGGGGGAAGGTGCGCTCCACCCGGGTGAACGGGCAGGAGGGGGGGCGGCCCTCTGACCTCAGCACCGAGGACATGGTGCCGGGCTCGGACACGTCCGGCTGGCTGCCCAGCGGCTGTGCCCGCTCCCCCTGGGGGGTGATGGCCGCCAGCGTGCCCTGCTCGCCCTCCACCGGCCCCGGGGACCGCTGGGCCTCTCCTGGCGACAGCAGCACCAGTGTGCGGGACCCCTCCTCCGGCTCGGCCCCCGCCCCTGCTCCCCCCCGACGCACCCCCTCTGCCAGCAGTGTGGACGGCGCCGCCTCCTGGCTGGAGCGGCTGCTGCTCCCGCTGGCCTCGCTCGCCGCTTCCTCTTCCTCTTCCTCCCCCTCCCCCTCCTCCTCACCCCCCGCCAGCTGGCAGACCGCTGGGGTCACCCACAGCTGGGGCGGGCAGGGGGCACACACCGGGACCGGGGGCACATCCACCATCACCGCCAGCAACATCTGAAAACCAGAGAGAGGGCATTAGTGGACAGAGCTCCCCTCACCCCCAACTCCCACATCCCATCCAGACCCCCCCCCCAACCCCAAACTCTCGCCAGCCCACAGTGATGGGGGTAGGTTAGGGTGTGGGACAGGGATTAGGTGGGAATAAGGGATGGGGGAAGTAGAAAGACAGGAAAAAGGGTGGAGAGGAGCGAGTGAGGAATGAGTGGAGTGAGGGGTGAGGGGAGGAAGGATGAGGGGAGGACAAGGGGCGGGAGGAGTGGAGGGATTGTGAGGAAGAGGGAGGAGATGCCTGGCCACTCCATTAACCTGGAGCAGGGAGGGAGGGATCTGCTGCAGAGAGGATTCTGGGGACATGGAGAGGGGTCCCTGAGGAAGTGGGAATCTCAGGAAGGGGGCATCCCTGGGGGGAGTTCACTGTTGATACCCACGTCACAGCAGAGGAGGTGGTGTTCTCGGACCCATCCCTGACGTGATGACGTGAGAGGGAGACATTCTCTGCCAGTTGCACCAGTGTGCCGGCTGACAGTGTGTACAGGTTGAAAGAACGCTGTGACTGGATCGCACGGAGGCGCCGTTTTTCACTGTTATCACACAGACCAGACTGCCCACCATCAGCTCCATCGAAGCTTTAGGCTGCCTCGGGAAAGCTGCCAACATGATCAAAGACCGTCGCAACGTTCAAGAAACATTTGGACAGGTTTAGAGGGATATGGGCCAAACGCAGACATGTGGGACTAGTGTTGATGGGGCAAGTTGGACTGAAGAGCCTGTTTCCACGCTGTATCACTCTACGACTCGTCCCAGCCCTGTCGTTCCTTCTTCTCCCCGCTCCCGTCGGGCAGAAGGTGCAGAAGCTTGAAAGCGCGCACCACCAGACTCAGGAACAGCTGCTTCCCCTCTGTTATCAGGCTTCTATAAGCTAGGGTACTGTCCGATTCACCTCTACCCCATTGCGGACATTGGACTTCGTCTGTGGAACTGGTGCGCTACAATGCTGAGAACTATACTCTGCACTCTGTATCTTCCCCTTTGCTTTAGACTTTGGAGAAACAGTTTGGAAACAGGCCCTTCAGCCCACTGTGTCCACAACGACCAGCCATCACCCCGCACACTAACACTATTCTGGGGACAATTTTACAACTTACCAATGCTAATTAACCTACAATACTGTACGTCTTTGGAGTGTGGGAGGAAACCGGAGTACCCGGAGAAACCCCATTGGGTCATTGGGAGAATGTAGAAACTCCATACAGACAGCACCCGTAGTCAGGACCAAACCCAGGTCTGTGGCGCTGTGAGGCAGCAACTCTACCGTTGCACCACCGTGGATTGCTCGACCTATTGTACTTGAGTTTGGCTTGATTGGATTTATGTCTAATATTACCTGATCGGACAACACGCAACACAGAGCGTTTCACTCGACTTCGGTACACACGTGACAATGGAAATCAATAAACCAATACCAAGTCAGGGGAGAAACTGTGAGTAGGCACAAAATGCCGGAGTAACTCAACGGGACAGGCAGCATCTGTGGACAGAAGGAATGGTGACATTTGGGGTCGATACCCTTCTTCAGAATGAGAGTCAGAGGAGAGGGAGTCTAATATGGAAGGGGGAGGTGTAAAAAAACCCCAGATCAAAGCAGACGATGATAAGGAAATGTAGAATGTATCATTGTTAGCTGAGGGGAAGGTGACAAGGAGGCATATAATCAGTAATATGAATCGGGAGGACAGTGAAACTGGTCAGAGAACCAGGGAGGGACAGAGAGGGAGATAAAAGGGTTACTTGGTTAGAGAAGTCAGTATTCATGCCACTGGGTTGTAAGTTGCCCAAGTGAAATATGAGGTGCTGTTCCTCCATTTTGCGTTGGGCCTCACTCTGACAGTGGAGGAGGCCCAGGACAGAAAGGTCAGTGTGGGAATGGGAAGGGAAGTTAAAGTGTTTGGCAACCAGGAGACTGAGCGGAGGTGTTCAGCTAAATGATCGCCAAGCCTGCGCCGATATATAGGAGTCAATAGACAATAGGTGCAGGAGTAGGGCATTCGGCCCTTCGAGCCAGCACCGCCATTCAATGTGATCATGGCTGACCATCTACAATCAGTACCCCGTTCCTGCCTTCTCTCCATATCCCCTGACTCTGCTATCCCTAAGAGCTCTATCTAACTCTCTCTTGAAAGCATACAGAATCGGTCTCCACTGCCCTCTGAGGCAGAGAATTCCACACACTTACAAATCTGTGAGAAAACGTTTTTTCCTCATCTCCGTTGTAAATGGCTTACCATTTATTCTTAAACTATGGCCCTTGGTTCTGGACTCCCTCAACAATGGGAACATATTTCCTGCCTCTAGCGTGTCCAAACCCTTAATAATCTTATGTTTCAATAAGATCCCCTCTCATCCTTCTAAATTCCAGAGTATACAAACTCAGCCGCACCAATCTATGACAGTCCCGCCATCCCAGGAATTAACCTTGTGAACCTACGCTGCACTCCCTCAATAGCAAGAATGTCCTTCCTCAAGTTTGGAGTCCACATCTGGGAAAGCTGATACAGTAGATGAAGTTGGAGGAGGTGCAAGTGAACCTCTGCCCCACCTGAAAGGACTGTTGTAGTCCCTGGACAGTCGAGAGGGGAGGTATCGCGGCAGGTGTTGCATCTGCTGCGGTAGCAGGGGAAGGTACCTGGGGAGGGGGTGGTTTGGGTGGGAAGGGATGTTGATAAGGGAGTTACGGAGGGAACAGTCTCTGCGGAAGGTGTAAAGGGGTGGAGATGGGAAGATGTGGCTGGTGGTGGGATCCCATTGGAGGTGGCAAAAATGGCGGAGGATTATGTGCTGTATGCGACGGCTGGTGGGGTGAAAGGTGAAGGTGTGGGCCCCTAGCAGAGATTTGTAGCATCAATAGCCACGGGTGAGATGGCAGAAGACTGCAGGGTGGCTCATTTCTCGCAGAGTTGTAAGTGTTTAGTTTAGAGATGCAGTGCGGAAACAGGCCCTTCGGCCCACCCAATCCACGCCGACAAGCGATCACCCTTACACTAGCACTATCCTACACACTTCAGATAATCTACAATTATACCAGGCCAATAAAGCTACATACCTGTACGTCTTTGGAGTGTGGGAGGAAACTGGCAAAAACCCATGGAGGTCACGGGGAGAACATACAAACCCCGAACAGACAGCACCTGTGGTCAGGATCGAACCCGGGTCTCTGGCGCTGTAAGGCAGCAACTCGACCGCTGCACCACCTGCACATGCTGAGCTCTATTGAAGAAGGGCTGCAAGGAAATGCCTGGGCAACACAGACTGGTGAGCCTAACATCAGAGGTGGGTATGTTACAGGAGGGGGATTCTGACAGGCAGGATCTATCCAGGTGTGGAAAGGCAAGGCATGATGATGGGTGGATAGCAAGTGGGTAATCATACCTCACAAAGCTGAGTGTTTTTTGAAGGTGACCCAGAGGATTGATCTGGGCAGGGAGGTTACTTTGTTAATAGAAACATTGAAAATAGGTGCAGGAGTAGGCCATTCGGCCCTTTGAGCCATCACCGCCATCACTATGATCATGGCTGAACATTTAAAATCAGTACCCCATCTGCTTTCACCCCATATCCCTTGATTCCGTTAGCCCTGAGAACTAAATCTAACTTTATCTTGAAAACATCCAGTGAAGTGGCCTCCGCTGCCTTCTGTGGCGGAGAATTCCACACATTCACAACTGTCTGGGTGAAAAAGTTTTTCCTCATCTCAGTCCTAAATGGCCTACCCCTTATTCATATGGACTATGACGAGGCCTTCGACATGGTCGGAAGGTTTAGATTGCGTGGGTCCAGGGTGAAGCTAGCCACTTGGATGATAAACTAACTTCAAGCTCGGAGGCAGCGGGTGGGTGGTGGTAAATGGATTTGTTTCCAGACTGGAGGCTGGCAACAAGTGGTGTGTCGCAGGGATCTGTGCTTCAAGCACTGTTCTCATTATTTATATTATTGATCTGGATGCAAATGTGTGTGGCATGGTTAGTAAGTTTGCGATGATACTTACATTGGTAGTGTGGTGAGCAATTATCCAGGATTACAAGATAATTAAAGATTATCAAGAGTTACTCCGTCACTTTGCAGCTATCTTTTGTATAAACCAGCATCTGCTGTTCCTTCCGACACATTATACAGGATAATTAACTGGGTTAATGGAGAGAGGAATGGCTGATGGAGTTTAATTGGGTGTTGCAGATTGTTAGGACAAATCAGGGCAGGACGTGCACTAGATGGCAGGACCCTGGGGACAGGTGCCTAGGTCCTTGAAGGTGGCAACACAGGTGGACAAGGTGGCATTTGGCACACTAACCCTCATCCTTCAGGGTACTGAGTACAGGGAAACACAAAGTCCTGGAGTAACTCAGCGGGTCAGACTGCATCTCTGGAGAACATGGATTGGTGCTGTTTCAGGTCGAGACGTTCCACTATCGAAAGAAGGGCCCCGCCACGAAACATCAACCATCTATGTCCCCCAGTGATGCTGCCTGACCCACTGAGTTACTCCGGCACTTTGTGTCTTTGTGTTTCAAACCAGCATCTGCAGTTCCTGGTTTCTATATTGAGTACAGGAGTTGGGACGTCATGTTGGTAAAGCCACATTTGGGGTATCGTGTATAGTTCTGGTCACCTTGCTGTCATTACATTGGAAAGGGTGCAAGAATGATTCACAAGGATGTTACTGGGCCTGGAGAGTTTGAGCTGCAAGAAAATGCCTTCTTCATCACCCTCGACACCCGTGTGGCCACCTTCAGGGACCTTGTGTGGCACAATAGCACAGCTGCCTTACAGCACCAGAGGCCCGGGTTCGATCCTGACTATGGGTGCTGCCCGTACGGAGCTTGTATGTTCTTCCTGTGACCACGTGCTCCAGTTTTCTCCGGTATCCCAAAGATGTGCAGGTTTATACATTAATTGGCTTCTGTAAATTGTCCCTAGTGAACAGGGTGATGGTTGGTCAGCGTGGACTTGGTGCATAAGGGCCTGTTTCCAGGCTGTGCGCCTAAAGGAGGCAGCTGTTCCCCGAGGTCTGTCCCACAACACTGAGTTGGGCCGAAGGGCCTTCTGTGCCGTACAGCAGCACTAGGAAGGACGGCACTCTCCCCTTCCTGATCCTCCTCCCCGCTCCAGTCAACAGCCCATTCCTCTTTGTCCCAGAGGGGATGAGGGTGAACCGCCCCCCTCGGCCCGCTGCCCTCCCTCTGGTGAAGGGGATCGATCCCACCATGCTGGTGGGGAGCAAGCCCCAGGGTCAGACCTGGTGACGGTGAAGAAACGCTAAGAGATCTCCCAGTCTAGCCGACGGTGTGACTGGGAGGGGAACCTGTGGGAGGTGGTGCTCCTTGCTCCACACTTCCTGAGTGTGGTGTTCCCTGTACGTGTGGGGAACCAGTGGGTGGTGGTGTTCCCTGTACGTGTGGGGAACCAGTGGGTGGTGGTGTTCCCTGTACGTGTGGGGAACCAATGGGTGGTGGTGTTCCCTGTACGTGTGGGGAACCAGTGGGTGGTGGTGTTCCCTGTACGTGTGGGGAACCAGTGGGTGGTGGTGCTCCCTGTGCGTGTGGGGAACCAGTGGGCAGTGGTGCTCCCTGTGCATGTGGGGAACCAGTGGGTGGTGGTGCTCCCTGCCCCCCCGCTGTCTGTGTGGGTCCACTCTGACCTGAAGCAGTCATCATCGGCTGTGGGGAGCTGCTGGTGAATGGTGACCCCGGGTGTTGATGGTGGTGAGCTCGTGACGGTAACGCCAAAAAGGTGGGTTTGGGGAGTTTAAAGTTCCCTCTACACTGTCCCATCACACACTGCTGGGGGGAGACACAGTGAAGCTGCCTCCACACCGCCCCATGGCCTGGTCCCAGGGTCAGACACAGTGAAGCTGCCTCCACACCGTGCATTACACCGCCAGGTAGAGTCCTGGTGCAGCCGCTCTTTGCTGGAAAGGGAGCCTGCGGGAGGAGCTGTGCGGGTGTGCACTGCTGCCCGCTGTGGGCAGTGCCCTGGCTGGGTGGCAGGCGTGCCAGGGCCTCGGGCTGCTCCTGAGGGAGCAGGGCAGGTGGGCCGGGCAGTCCCCCTGGGAACGCAGGTCCCGGGGGCGATGCCGTGCGAGGAAGATGCGGACACTGTAAGAATGAATTTGTGCCTTTGCTGCCCTGCTGTGTGGAGTGAGGGGGCTGCTGTTCATCCCGCCCCTCCCCCTGCCCTGCCCTGCTCTGCCACCCCTGCCTTTGCTTGGTGCCCTGTGCCCGGCAGTCTGAGTGAGGAGCTGGCAGGGTCAGTAAACCGCTGCCCAGAGATGAGCGTTAACAAAAGACACAGATGAGACTAAGAAGAGTCGGAGGCAACTGCGGAGGAGTCTAATCGCCAAGCTTTAATGACATCTGGGCAAATATACAGCTGCAGTCGCAGATGTTTACACTCCAGACAAGGGCAAAAGGCACAAATTCAAGTTTAGAGTTTCCATCTCTGAGTCCTCGCGCCATTGTGATAAAGCCGCGGCTTACAAATGTACATCTCGGCCGTTATTTACAGCAGGTCCATGCGGCAGGGAGCTTCCCACTCCACGCAGGGAGCACAGCCCCGGGTACATGCAAACATCCCGCCCCTTATTCACAGTCGGAAGATTCCGGATTAAAACAGCATTATACAGTGACCGCAGTCTGTGCGCTGCAATTCCCCTTAAAAACCCAGGGCTGGGGGGGTGGGGAGGCTGTGTGGGGGGGGGGGGCTGGTCTAACATCCCGGGCCAGGAAGGAGGGTGGGGGGTGGAAACAATCCCTGCAGTGCTGTGCCCCTCACATCCCCCCCCCGTCAGCCTGGGTCTGCTCAGGGCAGGAGGTGGGGCGAGGGGGGTGGGGGCTAATGGGAGGGTGTGAATGCCCCCTGGGTAGGAGGAGTGGCTGTGATTACCCCTGGGTGAGGGGGTGAGCGGGGAGGGGGTGTGGGGGAAGAGGGCGTCCCTGGCCACAACGACGGCCTCTCCCAAAGCAGGAACTCGGGCAGGGAACACCGCCACCCACAGGTTCCCCACACGGACACCAGGACTGACCCTAAGACACCAGGGAGGGGGGTGGCAAAGCAAACCGCCCCCCTCCCATTCCCATGAACCCCAACTGCCCTCACCTACAACTGCTTTCTCCGACCCCACGTGCCCTCCCCGACAGACTCTGACTACCCACCCCACCTTTCACAGACTGTGGTCCTGCACTACCCCCTCCTTTCCCCCCCCCCCACCCCAGTGCGCTTGGACCCGATCCCCCCCCTCCCCAAAGTGTACTGACCAGGGCAGAGTGTGCTGGACTCAACCCCCTGCCACAACCCTCTCTCCCCCTCTGTGGGCCACCCAGGGGTAGGGGAGAGGTGGAGAGCGGGAAGAGCCACTCCATGGGCTCGGTGGGCACGGTGCCGGGATGTGGGTTCAGGGTCGCGGTGGGCCCGGTGCCAGGGTGAGGGGGTCACTGCCTGGTTGAGCAGCGATGGGTCCCAGTGTGCCTGGAGCGAGTTCACGATGAGCAGTGCCCGGGTGAGTGGTCGCAGTGGGCACTGGCATGGTGAGGGGTGAGGGGTCACGATGGGCACTGGCATGGCGAGGGGTAACGATGGGTACTGGCATGGTGAGGGTGAGAATGGGCACTGCCCAGGTGAGGGGTCACGATGGGCACTGCCCAAGTGAGGGGTCACATAGGGCACTGCCCGTGTGAGAGGTTCTGGTGAGCATTGCCTGGATGAGGGGCACGGTGGGCACTGCCCAAGTGAGGGGTCCCGGAGTGCCCAGAGCCAGGGTGAGCGTTGGCGGTGGGCACTGCCCTGGTGAGGGGTGAGAGGTTACAATGGGCACTGCCACAGTGAGGGATTGCAGGGTGCCCTTTGCCTACACCCAGTACAAGCTGCCCGTGTGTTGCCCAAGCCAGGGGCTGCCCTGCTGGTGTGGACATGCAGATAGCGGGGCGGGTTGGACTGGGCCCCGCGGGTATGTGTCCCCTGCCCCCCTTCCTCCTGCCAGGTCAACACTTGAACAGGAAGCATGACCAGCCAGAGTGTGGGCTTGACCGGTAGTGGCAGGTCTGTGCCCCATAATGTGCGCCCTCCTGCCGGGCCAACTCTTGGATAGGTAGTGTGCCCAGCCTGAGTGTGTGCCAGGTCAGTGCAGGCAGGTACATGCCCAGAGTGAGTGTGGGCCAGGCCAGTACCGGTAGGGACGTGGGTGCCCCTTGTCCTCTGTCCCCCCGTTTCCCCCCCCCCCCCCCCCACCCCCCTCCAGCCGGGTCAACTCTTGGACAGGAAGCGTGCCCAGACCTGCTGCAGCTGGGTTCGGGAGATGCGCAGCACAGAGGGCATGAGGCGGTGGTTGCCGGCAATGAGGGGCAGGTGCCGGCGGCTAGGGAGCTGGCGGGCAGGGCTGCTCTCGGCCGAGCGGCTGCGCTGCAGGAAGGCGGTGCTGGCATGGGGGTAGTGCTCCGTCTCCAGGGAGGCGGAGGAGAAGACGGAGGAGGCCAGTCTGCGCAGCGGGCTGTACCGCGGGCTGCAGGGCTCCTGGTCAAACTGCAAAACAAACAGGGCCCAGGGCCAGAGTCAGAGGCCGGCTCATGCCACGGCGTGCCGTGCCGGCAGCTGCAACGACAAGCTCACGCCACACCCGGTCTCCACATGCACCGAGCCCGTGGGAGATGATTCTCTCTGATAGGATAATGGGCTAATTAGGGACAGTCGGCATGGCTTTGTACGCAGCAGGTTATGTCTCTTACTAACCTGATCAAGTCTTTTGAGGTGGTGTTCGATGAGGGTAGGGCGGATAATGTTAGTTGGGCACATATGTTCTATGTTCTAAGACAGTCAAAACATACAGCGGGGTATTGATCAGTTATAGGTACGGACAGACAAATAGCAGATGGTGTTTCACAAGCTTTTGCACTTGGGGAAGTAAAAATATAAGGGAAAAGAATAGAATTAATGGCATGACTCTGAACAGCATTGGTTGACTGACTGAAAGATACAGCATGGAAACAGGCCCGCGGACCAACTGAGTCCACGCCTACCATCCATCATCCGTTCAACTGAGTCCACCTTATCCCACTTTCTCATCCACTCCCGACACACTAGGGGCAATTTACAGAGGCCGATTAACGTGCAAACCTTCATGTCTTTGGGATGTGTGAGGAAGCACGGAGCACCTGGAGGAAACCCACGCGGTCATAAGGGAGAACGTGCAGACTCCGCACAGACAGCATTCAAGGTCAGGATTGAACCCGGGTCTCTGGCGCTGTGAGACAGCCGATCTACCAGCTGTGGTCTTGTGCTGTCCTTACAGAGGGACTAAGACCAAGTTCACAGCTCCCTGACAGTTGATAGAGAGTTAATGGTGGCGGACAGTAGGCTTGCCTTCATGGTTCGAGAGTCAGGAAGCCATGTGGCAGCATTATCACATTGTTAGTCAGGCCACATTTGGAGCATTGTGTGTAGTTCTGGACAAACCTGGATTGTTTCCCCGGAGCTTTGGAGTCAAAGGGAAATCTGATAGAAGTATATAAAATTATGAGAGACAAAGAAAGCATAAACAGTCAGAACCTTTTTCCCCGGGGTGGAAAAGTCAAAGACTGGAGGGCATAGTTATAAGCTGAGAGGGGCAAAGTTTAAAGGGGACGACGTGTGAGGAAATCATTTTTACAGAGAGGATGGTGAGTGGCTGGAACACGCTGCCAGGGGTGATGGTGGAGGTAGGTAAGATAGTGGTGATTAAGAGGCTATTAGATAGGACATGGAGGGGAGCAAAATGGGTCAGGTGCCAGCAGAGATTAGTTTTAACTTGGCACTTTGTGGGCCAAAGGCCCGTTTCTGTGCTGTGCGTTTAATAAAGTGCCGAAAGCCTTCAAGATCATGAGCAAAGGCACGAAGATCAAGGTAGGAGAAACTTAACGAAAGCTGGGGCAGCGTGCACTCTACCGGGCAACAGGCAGAGGGACATGATCACACCAGGGAGGAGATTCAACAGCATGAGGACGGGGTAGGGGAAAGAGACGAGAAGGGGAGAGGAGGGAATGGGGAGAGGGGGGTCAGGGGGGAGGAGGGAGCGAGGAGTGGGGAGTGGGGGAAGGAGAGGGGAGGGAGTAGGGAGGGGATGTGAGGAAAGGGGGGAGGAGGGAAGGGTGAGAGGATGGATGGGGGTGGAGGGAGGGGGGAGTGGGAGAGAAGGGAGAGGGGGAGGAGGGGGTACGGGAGGAGGGAGGGGGGAGTGGGGAGAGGGGGGAGAGGAGAGGAGGGAGGAGGGAGTGGGGAGAGGGAAAGTGGAAGATGGAAGTGAAAGTAGGGGAAGGAGGGAGAGAGAAGAGGAGGGTGAGGGAAGAGGAGGGTGAGGGAAGAGGAGGGTGAGGGAAGAGGAGGGTGAGGGAAGGATAGGGGGAGTGGAGGAAGGAGTGAGGCGAAAAGGAGTGGGGAAAGGAAGGAGGAGATGAGGAGGGGGGGAACGGACCCGGGAGAGGGGAAAGGCCCACCACCCCCCAGCCCCATCGCGCCACATCCCCCCCACCATACTCACCTGGCCCTTCAGCCCCTGGGCCCTGGCACCCCACCTGCTGCCCCCCACCCCCCACGGCCTCCCCCCTCCCCCGTGACCTACCTGGTGCTCGGAGGTGGAGAGCTCGGACTGGTGGTGTGGGGAGTTTGGGCCGGCCTGCGAGTGGTGCAGCGGTGAGCGGCTGGGGCTTCGGGGCCGCACATCCCTGCTGCTGTGAGAGGACTGGGGCTGGGGCTGTGGCTCCAGGCTGTGCCCCGGGCCAGGGACAGTGGCCCGGGCCTGGCTAGGGCCAGCCTCGCCCCCCTCCAGGGGACGCAACTCCTCGGGCTCCTCGTCGGTGGTCCCGGAGGAGCTGGGCTCCAGGCCGGGGCGGAAGTCCCTCAGCTCGGTCCGGTCGATGATCACCCAGTCGCGGCTGTCAAAGTCCTCCTCCTCGGCCAGGGGCACCGAGCGCAGCGCCGTGCTCAACACCTCCCGCTCTGCCCAGGGGCCCGAACGCTCCCCGGCCGGGACCCCCGTCTCCGGAGCCCAGCTCAGCAAGGCAGCCGGCCGCAAGGGAGAACCTGGCAGTTCAGCCCGAGACCTGTGGGGCACAGCAGTGTTAGAGTGGACCTCCTGGAACCCCACCCCCACCTCCTGCAACCCCACCCCCACCTCCTGCAACCCCACCCCCACCTCCTGCAACCCCACCCCCACCTCCAGGACTCCCACCCCCACTTCCACCTCCGCCCGTGACTCATAGGGCACAGCATTATTAACTGGCACCGTGGACCACCAGACAGACCCCGTCTAATCCTCGAACCTCCACCCCCTGGACTCCCACCTCTGGCCGCGACCTCTGAGGGTATAGCAGTGTAAGTTGGGACCCCCGACGGCCAGACCCCTGTCTGAGCCCCTCTCCCTGACTCAACCTCCGCCTGCGACCTGTGGGTGTACAGCAGTACAGCCGGGACCTTCAACCCCGGACCCCTGCCCTTTCCGGGGCCCTGCTCAGCGAGGCCGCCAGGCTGGTGGTGGCCGAGAGTGGGGGTGGTGGTGCCTCCGTGTGAGGGTACTCACCGTTTGTCCAGTGCCTCGGCCCGCGGGTCGGTGGTGGAGAGCCGGTCCGACTCGGGGCTGTTGACGCGACGGAACCGCAGGGGGGTCTGCCCAGGCTCGACGGCCCCCCGCAGCGGGGAGCCGGGGCATAACGGCCGGCTGGGCTCCTCCTCCAGCACACACTGGGCCTGCAGACACAGCAGACAAGGTCAGGCTGAATGCCGGCTTCATCACCCTCCCTTGCCCCCTCCCCTGCCCGCGCCAACTCCATAGCCAGCCTCTCCCCTCCCCCTCCCACCCCGCACCCCCTCCTCTCCATCACCCTCCCTTGCCCCCTCCCCTGCCCGCGCCCCCTCCATAGCCAGCCTCTCCCCTCCCCTTTCCCCTCCTCTCCTTCGCCCTCTCCTCCTTCTCCCCGCACCCCTCCTCTCCATTGCCCTCCCCCTCCCCTCCATCTCGCTCCCATCCACTGCCTGCACCCCCTCCTCCCCATCCACTCCCCCCCTCCCATGCCCTGAGCGAGTGCCGAAGCTCTGGAGCCCTGACCTTGCTGACACTGATGCGCAGCTTGTTACGGTTGATGTCGATCTCATCCCAGGCGTCGGTGTCGGGGCCGAGGTTGTGAGGGGCCCCCGACAGGTCTGTGGGCCGGCCGGGGATGATGACCGGAGCGTTCTCCTGGTCACTCAGGTGCTCGTCCTGCAGCACCTCGTCCGTGTTCTCCCGCTGCACCTCGCCCGGCACCGGAGTCACGTTGATCACCCTGCAACGGCCCGAGTGTCAGCGGGACCCACACCCAGCCTGGCTCCCCCCTCATCCCCCCCGACCCTCACACACACCCCCCCCCCCCCCGACCCTCACCCACAGCTCCCCCCCCGACCCTCACCCACACCCCCCCCCCACCCGGCACCGGAGTCACGTTGATCACCCTGCAACGGCCCGAGTGTCAGCGGGACCCACACCCAGCCTGGCCCACACCTCACCCTACCCCCGAGCCTCACCAACCCCCCTCCCCCCAACCCTCACCCCCTACCCTCACCAACCCCACCCCTCGCCCCAGAGCCGCCCATTGCCCGGTCCAGCCCATCCACCACCCCACGCTGGACACTCACACCCTGTCTTCCCAGACACATGCCTTGTTACCCTCCGGGCAGCCCACCCAACCTCCTGGAGTCTGCTCTGATGCTCACAGTGATACTCCCTGCCCTCCCCATTCCCCCATGCCATCCCACACCCATGTCACACCGCACACCCCCCCCCCCGGACTGACCCGAACATGGCGGCGGTCTGTTTGGTGTGTAGCTGGGCCTGGGTGGGGGTGCTGGTGGACAGCAGCACCTCGGTGCCCCCTCTCTCCCAGTCGAAGGCCTCGTTCTCTGTGATGCAGCGGTCCTTGCTGCTGTTCTCCAGCACCGACATGATCAGCTGCCCAGAGGTGAGTGGGAGGGGGAGAGGGTCAGCCAGCGGCAGTCAGTCACACCCTCGACAACCCTCCTACACCTCAACTCCCCCTCCCCTCAGCCCCATCCCCACCCCTCACCCCCCTCAACTCAACCCCTTCCCCACCGCCCTCCTCACCCCCACCCCCTACCTGGTAATCGGGCTTGGTGAAATAGTCCAGGGTGGAGACGTGGTCGAGGAAGAGGTGGAACTCGGAGGGCATGTGCTTCAGCAGCATCCGGTGTTCGTATTTCTCCTTAATCAGACCCACCTGCTCCTGCGGGCGGGAGACTGGGGTCAGGACTCTGAACCCTGACCTTCACTTCCTCCATCCCCACCCCCCCTCCCCTCCCTCCACCCCCTCATTGTCGGCGGGAGACCGGGGTCAGCAGAGAGGGGGACAGGCACCCCGACCCCTGACCCTCACGCCAACGCTCTCTCCCCAGCCGGCTCCAGTTGACAGTGGACCAGAGACAGCACAGAGGGGGAGGGGGATAAAAACACAACCGAACCATCCCACCCGACCCCTCCCGCACCTGTCAGCAGGAGAAGGGGTGGGGGGGGGTGCCACACTGCAAGTGCCGGCGGAGGGGCGAGCGGCGGTTGAGGGTGACGTACCTTATCCTTGATCTTCCTCCAGGGCAGCTGGCCGACTGCGAACTCCACCAGCATGTAGAAGAGGGACCACAGGTCGTCGTGCCGGCCCATCTCCTGCAGAGTCACCGCAGGGTCAGGAGGGTCAGAGCCTAGCCCGCCAGACCCCACCCGCCCACTGATGGGCCACTGTCTCCCCCCCCCCCCCCCCGACCCCCATTCCACACCCCCGCCCGACCCCCCCCCCCCCCCCCAACACCTCATGAAAGTTCCACATGCCACCTGTCCACACCCACTCCCATGAATACCCTCCACTCCCGCTGCTGGAAACCCACCCCAGCCGGACTCACAGCACCTCCAAACCCCATCCACCCCTCGCCACCTAACTCCCTAGCCTGCCCCCCCCCCCCCCCCCAGGCTGACCTGGGGTGTGTACCTCTGTCCCCGGCCAACTGACCCCTTGACCCCAGGCCCCTCTGACCCCGCACTGCCCGTACCCGGTTTTTGTGAGCGTTGACAGATGCATAACGGACGGTCCCTCGGAAACCAGCGACGGCACGAGGCTGCAACACAGGGGGCAGGGTCAGTGTCAGCCCAGGGCACCACACCCTCCCCCCCACCCCCCTCCCACCACCCCTCCTGGGGACAACATCCTGGGGTCAACCCCGCGGGGGCCTGTCAGCGTCCCCGGGCACAGTCTAGCCACACACCCCCCCCCCCCCCCCGGGAGTAAATGCACCATTACCCTACTGTAGCCCCTCCTCAGGACACACCGCAACACTTAGCCCCCCCCCACCCCCCACCCACATTGGACACAGTCAACACCCAGGGAGATAATGGAAACCAGTCACCCCCCCTCTCCCCAGTGCAGCCCCCCCCCCCCCCAGGACTCAGTCACACCCTATCGCTGTCCGTACACGGTGGTGGGAGGTAGGGGAGGGATAAATTATAAATGAAACAAAGGCACAGGGACCTCCGACTGCAGCCTCCCCTTCCCATCCCTGACCCCAATCCCCACACCTTCATCCCAGTTCCAGCCACCGCGTTGGCGCTACTGAACCTTCACCTGTTGACCAGCTCTCTACGAGACCCCAACCCTGCACATCTCCCACCACCCCACTGATCCCCTGCCACAGTCAACCTGTCCTGTCCCTAGCAACCAACAACCTGCCCTGCCCCTAGCAACCAACAACCGGCCCTGACCCCAGCAATCGGTCCCGCCCCTAGCAACCAACAACCGGCCCTGCCCCTAGCAACCAACAACCGGCCCTGCCCCTAGCAACCAACAACCTGCCCTGCCCCTAGCAACCAACAACCGGCCGTGCCCCTAGCAACCAACAACCGGCCCTGCCCCCAGCAACCGGCCCTGAACCCTAGACAATAGACCATAGACAATAGGTGCAGGAGTAGGCCATTCGGCCCTTCGAGCCAGCACCGCCATTCAATGTGATCATGGCTGATCATCCCCAATCAGTACCCCGTTCCTGCCTTCTCCCCATATCCCCTGACTCCGCTATCTTTAAGAGCCCTATCTAGCTCTTTCTTGAAAGTATCCAGAGAACCGGCCTCCACAGCCCTCTGAGGCAGAGAATTCCACAGACTGACAACTCTCTGTGAGAAAATGTGTTTCCTCGTCTCCGTTCTAAATGGCTTACCCCTTATTCTTAAACTGTGGCCCCTGGTTCTGGACGCCCCCAACATCGGCAACATGTTTCCTGCCTCTAGCGTGTCCAAACCCTTAACAATCTTATATGTTTCAATGAGATTCCCTCTCATCCATCTAAACTCCAGAGTGTACAAGTCCAGCAGTTCCATTCTCTCAGCATATGACAGTCCCACCATCCTGGGAGTTAACCTTGTAAACCTACGCTGCACACCCTCAATAGCAAGAATGTCCTTCCTCAAATTAGGAGACCAAAACTGCACACAATACTCCAGGTGTGGTCTCACTAGGGCCCTATGCAACTACAGAAGGACCTCTTTGCTCCTATACTCAACTCCTTTTGTTATAAAGGCCAACATGCCATTCGCTTTCTTCACTGCCTGCCGTACCTGCATGCTTACTTTCATAGACTGATGAACAAGGATCCCTGATCCCGTTGTACTTCCCCTTTTCCCAACATGACTCCATTTAGATAGTAAGCTCCCTTCCTGTTTTTGATATCAGTGGATAACCTCACATTTATCCACATTAAACTTCTTCTGCCATGCATCTGCCCACTCCCCCAACAAGTCACCCTGCATTGTCATAGCATCCTCCTCACAGTTCACACTGCCACCCAGCTTTGTGTCATCTGCAAATTTGCTAATGTTACTTTGAATCCCTTCATCCAAACCATTGATGTATATTGTAAATAGCTGCGGTGCCCACTAATCTCCTATGTGGGACCTTATCAAATGCTTTCTGAAAGTCCAGGTACACTACATCTACCGGCTCTCCCTTGTCCTTTTTCCTTGTTACATCCTCAAAAATTGGTCTTAACTATATATATTTTTTGCCTTCCGGCCCTGCCCCCCAGCATCCGGCCGTGACCCCTAGCAACCGGCCCTGACCCCTAGCAACCAACAACCTGCCCTTCCCCTAGCAACTGGCCCTGCCATTACCAACCGGCCCTGTCCCCAGCAACCAACAACCTGCACTGCCCCTAGCAACCGGCCCTGTCCCCAGCAACCAACAACCTGCACTGCCCCTAGCAACCGGCCCTGTCCCCAGCAACCAACAACCTGCACTGCCCCTAGCAACCGGCCCTGTCCCCAGCAACCGGCCCTGTCCCCAGCAACCAACAAACTGCACTGACCCTAGCAATGGCCTCGCCCCTAGCAACCAACAACCCGCACTGACCCTAGCAACCGGCCCTGTCCCCAGCAACCAACAACCTGCACTGCCCCTAGCAACCAGCCCTGCGCCTAGCAACCAACAACCGGCCTCTCAGCAACCAGCCACTGATCCTGCCCCTAGCAACCACCCTCGCTTGCCGATCATGTGCCCAAGCCTGAGAACCAGCCCAGCTCCCACCTACCGACACCACCCACCTGTAACCCGCCTACTGCTCCTCCTCTACCTGCTGATTTCACCCAAAAACCGCCGCCACCCCCCCCCAGTCAGTTTCCCACCTGTGCCCCAACTAATACACAGTGGCCTGCCTACCTCTCTGACTTGCCTCTACCCCTCTACAGCCTCCCGTATCCCGTCTGTAGTCTGACGGCCATCTCCTCTAAGACTCACCTGTATCCTGACCACCCCGCCACGTTCCAGCAGCATTCTCCTGCGGGTCGCCTGTATCGACTGTCCCTCTGTTCCACCAGCATTCCCCTGCACATTCGCCTGTATCCTGACTGTCCTTGCGCTGCCGCCCTCTAGCAGATCCCTGTGCATTAACCTGTATCCAGGTGCAGCCTTCCCTCTTGCCTGTATTCTGACTGCAGCATCTCTCTGGCCATGACACAGGCCTGTACGTTGCCTGCTCTGCCCCCACGCCGCTGTGCTCTGCCTGTTGTCTGACTGTAGCCTGCACGGAGTGCAGCACAGGTGAGGTTACCTGAAGTGCTGAGGCTGCCTCTGGGTCTGTAAGAGGTCCCCGTCTAGTAAAACATAGTGAAAGAACTGAAATTCAGTGCGAGGCTGCTGGACACTCAGAGCTGACTGCACAACCCTGGACACATGCAGGGAATGGGGCATCAAACTAAGGCTTCAGGGAGATAAGCATGAGTAATCCAAAAGAAACTGTAAAACAAAAGGAGAAACAAAACTGAACAAGCAGCAAAATCAATGAGGGTTCAGTGGAGAGGAGCAATGTGGGACATATACAGTGACCCACTACACACAAACATAGACCCACCACACACACACACACACACACACACACAGACCCACCCACACACACACCACAGACACACACACCGCACACACCAACACTGACGCCTGACACAGATATAAATACACTGAGCCCTCACACACACACACACACCACCAGGTTCAGGCTCATGACCCAATCTTCACACCCTCATCCCATCTTGGCACCCGAACACCTCATGCACTACCATGGATGTGTAATTTTAAATGTGTTGTGCATTGATGACTAGCTTTCCTTTACAGATTTTCTTTGCTGTCTTGTATAATCTTTTGTACAGTTGACTTTTTGCGTGTTGTCTATGTGCCTGTGATGCTGCGGCAAGCAAGGTTGTCATTCTACCAGTACCTCACCTAGACTGTGCATCTTGTGCAGTTTGAGCAGGCTGGGTCTCTATTCCTTGGAGCGCAGGAGGATGAGGGGCGATCTTAGAGAGGTGTACAAAATCATGAGAGGAATAGGTCGGGTAGAGGCACAGAGTGTCTTGCGCAGAGCAGGGGAATGGAGAACTAGAGGACACAGTTTTAAGGTGAGGGGGGAAATAATTAATGGGATCCTGAGGAGTAACATGGCCAGGTGATATAACGGGTCAGGACTCTTCTCCCGCACGTTGTGGAGCAGGGAGCTGGCCACTGCTGACCTGGTGTTGTGGAGTGAGGCAGGGTTACCCAATAACCTTGTAGGCAAGTACCTCCAGTAACAGCGGGCAGCACACAATGTATCTGACAGTCAGTGTGTGGCAACAGAGGAGGCCAACAATAGACTCAAACTCAATGTGCAGTGTGATGGCGAGACAGAGCCGGCTGAAGTCAGCCGGTGAAGGGATGGGTCAGAGCAGCAGCAGGGGGGGAGAGAGCAGCCCCACTGGGTGCATTACGTATTACATCAAGCAAGGGATGGAGGGGTGTGTGTGTGTGTGTGTCTGGCAAGGTGCACGGTGGTGAGGTGGGCACCCACTCCCCGGACCGACGACAATGTCTCTGTGCCAATCCACCGTCACTCTCCCACTACCTACACACTGAACCTCACTGGGGTCACATACACACACTGACCCTCACTGGAGAGGGTCCCACACACACTGAACCTCACTGGGGTCGCACACACACACACACTGACCCTCACAGGGGAGGGTCCCACACACACTGACCCTCACAGGGCAGGGTCCCACACACACTGTCTGGCTGACTCACCGGCCTGACCTCTCCGTTGGTGTTGGTGTACTGACGAGCAAGGCCAAAGTCCAGCATGTAGCACTTGCGGAAGGTAGAGGGGAGACGTCCCATCGCAAAGTTGGACTGCAGGATTGGGGAGGGGGGAAGAGAGAGTGAGCCTGCCAGTCAATGCTCCCCACACCCCCCCATGCACGGGGATTGAGCCCTGCTCCTGCACCCAGGTAATACCCAGTCCCACACAGTAGTAACAAAGAAGGCCACCATTCAGCCCCTCCATGCTGTGCTGCCTGCTTGACCAATCCATCCCTTCCATTGCCCACAGAGGCAGAGTCATGCAGCACAGAAACAGGCCCTTTGGCCCAACTTGGCCATGCCGACCATTGTGTCTTTCCGAGCCTATCCTACTTGCCTTCGATTGGCCTGTATTCCTGTAAACCTTTTTACCTGTCCAAATGCCGTTTGAATGCTGTTATAGTACCTGCCTCAACCACCTCCACTGGCAGCTCGATCCACATACCCACCACCCACTGTGTGAAATAGTCGCCTCTCCGGTTTCTATTACATTTATCCCCTCTCACCTTAAACCTCTGTCCTCTGGTTCTTGATTCCCCTACCCTGGGTAAAAGACCGTCACCCACCACCTCATCTCTGCCCTCATGATTTCACAGACAACTATCAGGTCTCCCCTCAGCCTCCACAGTTCCAGGGAAAAGAATCCAAGTCGGTCCAACCTCCCCCTGTAGCTAATACTCCCTAATCCAGGCATCGTTCTGCACCCTCTCCAAAACCACCATATCCTTCCTGAACAGGGCAACCAGAAATGCACACAATACTCCAAATGTGGCCTGACCAAAATTCGACAGAGCTGCATCATGACTTTCTTGCCCTCACACTCACTGTCCCGCCCAATGAAGGCAAGTACGCCTTCTTCACCACTCTATCTACTTGTGTCGCCATGGTCAGGGAGCTGTGGAATTAGACGCCAAGATCTCTCTCTACATCAGTGCTGTTAAGAGTCTCGCCATTAATCGTATATTCTCCCTTTACATTTGACCTCCCAAAGTGCAACATCACACATGTGCTTGGATTAAACTCCATCTGCCATTTCTCTGCCTGATCCATATCTCACAGTTGGCAACGGGATAATCAACAGATGGACTGTAGGGAGGTAGATTGCAAACAATAGAGGTCCAAGTGCAGACCCCTGTGGATCCACTGGTCACCTCCAGCCTGAGTGGAGTCTTCAACCTTCCTCTCCCACTCACTCCTGCTGACCCCAACTCCACCTCCCTCCGCATCTCCACCTCCCTGCCTCCACCTCCCTCCCGTTGCCCCCAACACCTCCCTCCATACCTCCACCTCCCTCCGCCCCCCCCCCCCACCTCCCTCCCTCTGGGCCTCCCCACCTCCACCTCCCTCTGCCCCCCCCTCCCGACCCTCTCCTTCCTCGCCCTCCCACCACCTCCCTCTGCCCTTCCTGCACCTCCCACTCTCTCCCTCTGCCCCCTTCCCCTCCACCCTCACCCCCCTCCCCACTCACGGGCTTGATGTCTCGGTGCAGGAAGCCGACGGAGTGGATGGCCTCGATGGACTGCAGGATCTGCTTGCCCAGCCGCAGGGTGGTGCTCATGGTGAAGGTGCCGCGCGGCTGGCTGCGCCGCAGGTCCGCCAGGTTACGGCCCTGCGGGTTGGGGCACGGGCAGGGTCAGGCACGGACCCTGCAACCCACGCCGTCACTTGCCCACCTTCCCCCTGCACCTCCTCTCCCTCCCTCCACCCTGCAACCCCACCCCACCCACTCCCTCTCCCCCCCACAACCTCTCCACCCCACCCACTCCTTCCCCATCCCCCTGACTGCTCCCCATCCTCCACCGGCACCACCCACCCAACCACTGCACACCCCCCCCACCCCCCACCTGCCCCCCCCACCCTAATAGACACCATCCCGTCATCAGATGCTATCCCCTGCCCTCACCGCTCACCCCCCACCCTCCCCCGACACAACCCCACCCTGCACCCCCCACCCTCACAAGGCAACCAGCACTGTGCCCTTACCCTGCACACCTCGCCCGGGGGGGCCTACACCCTCCCCATGCACCCCTCCTCGCCAGGCAGCTGCGGGAGGGGGGGCAGGGCAGGGGGCGGCATGTTGGGGGTGTGAGGGGCAGTCCAGCCGCAAATGGAGGCAATGGCCCTGTGGAGGAGGGGGTGACCAGGTGAGGGGATTGGGGCAGGGGCTGGGGATGGGAAGGGGGATCATTACCTGGAGCTGCATCACCACGTAGTTAAACTTCTCGTTGCGGCCGCAGCCGATGAAGCGGCAGACGTGGTCCTTCCCTGTAGGTCAACACAGCACAGCAATAGTCACCGATAACACGGCACACACCGGGGGGACACGGCACCAAACGGGGACGTAGAAACATAGAAAATAGGTGCAGGAGTAGGCCATTCGACCCTTCGAGCCTACACCGCCATTCAATATGATCATGGCTGATCATCCAACTCAGTATCCTGTACCTGCCTGGTCTCCAGACCCCCTGATCCCTTTAGTCACAAGGGCCACATCTAACTCCCTGGGATGCAGCCTAAGGACAGGGGGAAGATGAGGACGGGGTGGGGTGAGGGAAGATATGGTGGGAGGACAGGGGCAGGGAGAGAACGCGAGGGGAGGGTGGGGACAGGAGGGGGGGGGGGGGGAGGGGAGGGACAGGAGGGAGGGGATGGTGGTGACATGGACGATGGGAATATGGGGCAGCTTGAGGGACGGGGAGAGGGTGGGTTGGGGGAGCATGGGGACGGGGGGGGGGGGGGGGGAGAGACACGGCGGTGCCTTACCCTGCAGCTTCTTCAGCACGGCCACCTCCATCTTGAGCACTTGCTTGGGCTGCTGTGCCGACTCCACCTTCAGCGCCACGTTCTCCCGCAGCAGCAGGTCCGTCGCCTCGTAAATCTCCCCAAACCCCCCTCCGCCGATCTTCTTCAGCTGGGGAGGGGCACACAGCAGCTCAGAGGGGCACCCACAGGCCGGGGGGGGGGGGGGGGGGGGGTGGTGCCCAGGCGTGGGAGGATGGGTCCAGGATAGCAACGTACAATGGGTGGGCAGGCGACAGTCAGTGGAGGATGGCTGCAGATGTACAGGCGGCGCTGGCCAGCGGGGCATACGGGAGGAGGCAGTCACCGTTGACAGGTTTGGAGTGCACAGGCAGAGGGGGGCGTACAATCAATAAATGACAGCAGGGTGTACAGGTGGTGGTGAATGAGTGGGGTATACAGGCAGAGGCAGGCGGTGGTGAACGATGGGAAGAGGCAGCTCTGCGGGGCGGACAGGCAGCGACGGATAGCTCGGTATTCAGGCGGTGAACGAGCGGGATGTACAGGTGGTGACAAACTGTAGGGTGAACAGGCAGTGAACAAGTGGGGGTACAGGTGGAGACGGGCACTCGTACAGGCAGGGCTGGATAAGGTGTACAGGCAGTGGTGAATGAGTGGGAGGTACAGTCGGAGGCCGGCATATCACAGGGGAAGATGGTCAGCAGGGTGTATAGGCGGCGGTAAACGAGTGGGGGGTACAGGCGGAGGTGGGCATACAGGCGGTGATGGACAGCAGGGTGCACAGGCGGTGAAGGAGCAGTGGTACAGGCGGGGACGGACACGAGTACAGGCGGTGAACGAACAGCGGTACAGGTGGTGACGGACACGCGTTCATGTGGGGGCGGACAGCAGGGTGTACAGGCAGTGAAGGAGCGGCGGTACAGGCGGGGACGGACACGAGTACAAGCGGTGAAGGAGCAGCGGTACAGGCGAGGACGGACACGGGTACAGGCGGTGAAGGAGCAGAGGTACAGGCGGGGATGGACACGAGTACAGGCGGTGAAGGAGCAGCGGTACAGGCGGTGAAGGAGCGGCGGTACAGGCGGGGACGGACACGAGTACAGGCGGTGAAGGAGCAGCGGCACAGGCGTTGAAGGAGCGGCGGTACAGGCGGGGACGGACACGAGTACAGGCGGGGACGGACACGAGTACAGGCGGGGACGGACACGAGTACAGGTGGGAACGGACACGAGTACATGTGGTGAAGGAGCAGCGGTACAGGCGGTGAAGGAGCGACGGTACAGGCAGGGACGGACACGTGTACAGGCGGTGAAGGGGCAGCGGTACAGGCGGTGACGGACACGCGTTCAGGTGGGGGCGGACAGCAGGGTGTACAGGCAGTGAAGGAGCGGCAGTACAGGCGGGGACGGACACGAGTACATGTGGTGAAGGAGCAGCGGTACAGGCGGTGAAGGAGCGACGGTACAGGCAGGGACGGACACGTGTACAGGCGGTGAAGGGGCAGCGGTACAGGCGGTGACGGACACGCGTTCAGGTGGGGGCGGACAGCAGGGTGTACAGGCAGTGAAGGAGCGGCAGTACAGGCGGGGACGGACACGAGTATAAGCGGTGAAGGAGCAGCGGTACAGGCGGGGATGGACACGAGTACAGGCGGTGAAGGAGCAGTGGTACAGGCGGGGACGGACACGAGTACAGGTGGTGAAGGAGCAGCGGTATAGGCGGTGAAGGAGCGGCGGTACAGGTGGGTATGAACATGAGTACAGGCGGTAAAGGAGCAGCGGTACAGGCGGGGACGGACAGCTAACTCACCACCTTCCAGCGATCCTTCACCACGAAGGCCACCGGGAGGATGTCGACTTGCTCGCTCCCCCCGCTCATGTTGGCCTCTTCCTGTGCAGGAACTACTACGCACTGCATTGGGCCGCTAGCGAGGGCTCACTCATCGCCCATCCACACCGCTCCATTTACCTGGAGAGATGGATTCACCACGAGAGGTTGGCTGAGTCCCCTGGGAGGGGAGGGGGAAAGGGGGGGGGAAGGGGGGAGAAGGCGAAGGCACCGATCGCTGGACGGGACTGCAGTAGGTGGCGTAGGGGCAGAGGTGGGGAGGTACACCTATCTATGTTAATACCTCAAAACCTTTCCTACCCAAGTACCTGTCATTTGAACGTTTGATCCTCCTCTGGCAGCTCCTTCCACATACCCAACACCCTGGTGTGAAAAGGTTGCCCCTCAGGTTCCTATTAAATCTTTCCACTCTCACCTAAGAGGGCGTAAGCTTAGGGTGAGAGAGGAGAGATTTAAGATTTCACCTTAAACCTATATCCTGTGGTTCGTGATTCTCCTATCAAAGGTAAAAGACTGTGCATTCACCCTAGCTATCCCCTCATGGTTTTATACACCTGTATAGGATCACAGGCCAGAACAACCCCCGCCTGTCCAGCCCCTCCCTCCCTGCAACTCCAGCCCCCACTCATGGTGAGTCTCTCCTGCCCTCTCTCTGTCCCCACCACATCCTTCCTGTAGCACGGTGACCACAACCACACACACACACATAACGCTCCATGTGTGGTCTGTCCAGTGTTTAGTCCAGCTGTAACGTGATGTCCAGCTGTTGTACTCAACATCCCTGCCTCTGTCGGCAGCAACACCACACTTCACAAACCCCCCTCCCCTACCAGTGCCTCCATCCTGAGGGAGTGAGGAGCTTTACCCCAGGGTCTCTCTGCACATCAACACTCCTGACTCCCAGCTCCTTACTGGACTTGTCAGACCTGGATTAGGCGACACAACGTGTAGCACTCACACTTGTCTAGACTAAACTCCATCCACCACCAATCTGCCCAACTTTCCAGCCATGTCTCTGTATCCTGGACACCACCCTCGCTGTCCATAGCCCCACCAACCTGGTGCCTTATTATATACCTTATTAATATACACAATGACTGGAGATCCTTGCACCAACCCTCACGATTCACCAGTAGTCGCCGACTCAAGAGACTCACCCTGTGACACACACCATGATAGACACACACTGTGACACACACCGTCAGACTGAGAGACACACACCATCATAGATTGAGACACACCCTGTGACACACACCGTCACAGACACACCCTGTGACACACACTGTCACAGACACACCCTGTGACACACACCATCAGACCCACCGCGACACACACCATCACAGAGACAGAGACACCCTGTGGCACTCACCGTCACAGTGTCAAAGACACACACCCCGTCAGAAACAGAGACACAGCCTGTGACACACCACCAGGGATATGGGTCAAACGTGGGCACATGGGACTTGCTTAGATGGGGCATCTTGTTGGCCATAACCGAGTTGGGCTGAAGGACTCTGTGACTCTGTACAAGGGCATTCTGCTTCCTGTGAACGTCAGTGAATTTCAATCCCACGCCATTTAAAACTGCATCATCCTCTCAGTCCACACAAAGCCTCCGTTTCCCATGCTGTTTTCAAGCTGCTGCGTGCTCATCCATCTACACCCACTGACACTTCCTGTACCCTGGCCCTTCACTCCATCACTGTCCATGCTGGCCCAGACGCGTGAATGTACACGGTTAACATGCCACTTAAAGATTAGCATTTCTGGGTCTTTTTGGTCACATAACGGACAGGAAGCAGAGGGAGGGTGACAGAGGGAACGTATGCCTGTTTAGTTTAGTTTAGAAATACAACAAGGAAACAGGCTCTTCAGCACACCAAATATGCGCTGACCAGTGGTCCCTGCACATGATCACCGTCCCACACAATAGGGACAATTTACTTTTTTTTATTACTGAAGCCAATTACCCTACAAACCCGTACGTCTTTGAGTGTGGAGGGAAGACTGGAACACCCAGAGAAAATCCACGCTGCACAGGGAGAACGTACGGACTATGTACAGACAGCACCCATAGTCAGGATTGAACCCGGGTGTGTGGTGCTGTAAGGCAGCAACTCTACAGCTGCACCACCTCGTCGCCTTGTTGTTTGTTAACACTGCAATGATGGGAATGAAGCGGACTCTGGAATCTCTCTGATGAACCGGCTGTGCAGCTGCACATGAATAATCCACGAGCCTGCCTCTGGGCAGCGTGAGACAAGGTAGTGTGGGCTTCCACTTTTACACTCTGTCCACTGCCACAACTGATCACCTTTTACTTCACTCTGGATATCAACCGTAAAACAATTTGCCAAAAAAGTCTCAACGAGGTTACAAAATGATGAGAGGAATAGATGGGAAAAACTACTTTTGCCCAGAGTAAGGGGGGGGGGGGGGGTCAAGAACAAGACAAGAGGACATAGGTTTACAGTGATGGGGAAAGATTTAATGGGAACCTGAGGGGTCACTTTTTTTTTTACACAGAGGGTGGTGGGTGCATGGAACGAGCTGCCAGAGGAGGTAGTTGAGGCAGGTACTATGGCAATGTTTCAGAAACATTTAGACAGGTACATGGATAGGACAGGTTGAGAGGGATAGGGGCCAAATGCAATGAGGTGGGACTAGTGTAGCTGGAGCATGTTGGTCGAAGTAGGCAAGTCGGGCTGAAGGGCCTGTTTCAAAGCAGTCCAGCTCACTGGCAAATGATAGAACATAGGAAAATGAACAGTGGAGGTTTGAATCAGAGTGAGGGACGCTGCATCAATCAGCGGTGGGCTCTTCAACCTATTCGACACCTAGCTCACTGGCCAGCCTCTCCCAGCCCTCGGTTACCACTCTCACACTCTTTATTCATTTATTTATCACCTTTTAACTGTGTCATCATTTGCTTCCCGTTATTTGGGCAGCAGGGTTGCGCGGCGGTAGTTGCTGCCTCACAGCGCCAGTGATCGGGTTCGATCCTGACTGCGGGTACTGTCTGTACGGAGTTTGTACGCTCTCCTCATGACCGGGGGCTCCAGTGTCCTCCCACATTTCAAAGATGTGTAGCTCTGTAGGTTACTTGTCTTTGGTAAGAATTGTAAATTGTCCCCAGTGTGTATATACCGTTAGTGTACGGGGGGGATCACAGACTCAGCGGGCCGAAGGGCCTGTTTTCCTCGCTGTATCTCCCAAAACTAAATGTACGTGTTGTTGAATTGATAATAATTCTAGAGTGAATGCTGAAACAAATAATGACCTGAATCCCACAATGACCAGCTGCTATTCTAGTTAATTCTTTAAATTACGTGGAAAAACTCCTGCTTCAGATACAAGACTCACACAAATTATCATTCGCCACCGTAAACGGGTATGTCAGAGAATAGTTTAATTGGAGGTCATATGGAACGGAAACGTATACAATTAGTTGCAAGAACCTTAACAAAATTGATGTACAGAGGGATCTTGGGGTCCAAATCAATAACTCCCAGAAAGTGGCAACACAGGTAGATAAAGTGGTGAAGGAGACGTATGAATGCTTGCCTTCAATGGCTGGCACATTGGGTCTAAGAGCCGGGAAGTTATATGTTCGCTTTTTGGTCAGGCCGCATTTAGAGTATTGTGTGCAGTTCTGGCCAGCCAATTACTGGAAGGATGTGGAGGCTTCAGGGAGGGTGCAGTGGAGGTTTACCAGAATGACGCCTGCATTAGGGGGTATTAGCTACAGGGAGAGGTTGGGCAGACTTGGATTCTTTTCCCTGGAGCATCAGAGGCAGAAAGGAAATCTGATCGGAAACCACAGAGTATGACGGGTCTGGAACCTTCGGCCGGGGGTGGGGGTGGAGGCAGATGCAATAGTGGCGTTTAAGAATCTTTTACATAGACCCATGGATATGCCGGGAATGGAGGGATATGGATCACGTGCAGGCAGCGGAGATTAGATTAACTGGGCATCATGGGTGGTACGGGCATTAAAGGCCCGTTCCTATGCTGTTCTATGGAAATGAGTCTCATCTCAAAGACTAATTAACAAAGATTTTCCTCTTCAAAGGATCAGCCTTCACGTTGTACCTATTTTTTGCCGCTCCAATTATGTTCTTTCGGTAGAATGCGTATGAATTTCCACGAGTTATTAAAAAAAAGGTTAAGGTTTGTGGATTAAAAACAAAAATAGCCCTGCACAATTTGGGGTCTGACGGTAGCTTGTGTCATTGGACAGAAGGGCAGTGCAGCACAGCACAGGAACAGGCCCTTCGGCCCATCATGTCCGTGCACACCGTGAACAGGGCAGTGCAGCACAGGAACAGACCCTTTGGCCCACCATGTCCGCACACATGGAGAATTTTGCAGCACAGGTACAGGCCCTCCGTACACACGGAGCTGGGAAAAAAAGGAATAATACTGAAGAGAAATTCACTGGCACATTCAAATTTGAAGGGTTTTTTTTACACATAAATAGGCTGAGATGTTCTAATGTGATCACACAGAGAATTCAGAGTTTCCATTCCAAAGATGTGTAAATAATTAAGGGTTGTGTTTGTGAAACAGTGACTGATCTGCAAAACATGTTTTGTTGTGATTCAATTACAGTTAAAAACTGCTTTTGTCTTGCAGACTGCAAATTAGAGTCTGCCCGTGCTTCCATACAAGCTTTGGATGTGCCAGGGCCGGTGGGTGTGGGTCCCCGCCTCGGGGAGGGCGGAGAGCCACGCTGGGCTGTGCTGGCGTTGTACAAAGGGCAGCGCTAGCCCATCAGCGCACAGAGTGGAAACTGGCCGAGAGGGTTGTCGATGGAGCCTCGCCCTTCACACAAACCAGCCTCTCTCCATCCACCCACCCTGCCCAGTCGACTCCATCTGCACTCCACGCTGCCTCGGGAAAGTAGCCAAAAATGATCAAGGAGCACTCGCATCCTGGGCATTCCCTCTTCTCCTCTCTCCCATCAGGCAGAAGACAGAGAACCTAGAATGCACGCACCACCAGATTCAGGAACAGCTTCTTCCACTCTATTATCAGGGTGCTGAATGGTTCTCCCAAAAGCTTAGGTGTCGTCCCAATCTCCCAACCTACCTCATTGTGGCCCCTGCACTTTTTTTGATACTGCACTTTCTGTGTAGCTGTAACTCTGATATTTTTCTCTTTGCCCCACCTGTTCTACGTATTGTACTCGTGTAAAGTACAATGAACACAAAGGTCTCTCACTGTTTCTCGCAATAATAAACCAATACATCAAATGGTGCCAGAGCCAAATGGGCGTGAGAGGGGAAATTTAAGGATGGTTGGATGGTATGGGCGGAGGTATGTACCTGGCCACACAGGTACAGCCACAGTGTCCACCCATCTCGGAGCAGCAGAGATGAGTGGAGATGCCACATGCAGTAAGTCAGCTATTTAGTTTAGTTGAGAGATACAGCACGGAAACAGGCCCTTCGGCCCACCGAGTGCACACTGACCAGCGTTGCCCACACACCTACACTATCCTACACATAGTCTGTGGAATTCTCTCCCGCAGAGGGCGGTGGAGGCAGGTTCTCTGGATGCTTTAAAGAGAGAGCTAGATAGGGCTCTTAAAAATAGCCCAAGTCAGGGGATATGGGGAGAAGGCAGGAACGGGGTACTGATTGGGGATGATCAGCCATGATCACATTGAATGGCGGTGCTGGCTCAAAGGGCCGAATGGCCTACTCTTGCACCTATTGTCTATTAGGGATTATTTACAATATTACCAAGCCAATTAACCGACAAACCTGTACATCTTGGGAGTGTGCAAGGAAACCGGAGCACCCGGAGAAAACCCACAAGGTCAGAGAGAGAACGTACAAACTCCGCGCAGACAGCATAGTCCGCATAGTCAGGATCAAACCCGGATCTTTGGCACTGCGTGGCAGCAACTCTACCGCTGCGCCACCGTGCCGCCCTGTTTAATCGGGGCAGAGGCAGAGCCAACCTTCAGAGGAGCTGCAGCGAGTGGGGCGGTGACGTGCCCATCACTGGTCACCTCTCTGGGGAAAGTGAATCACACTGTAGCTTCTCTCAGGCACGGGGTCTTACCATTCTGACTTAGGGGCTCTCACCTAGAACCTCGCCCCACAGATGCTGCCTGACCTGATGAGTGCTTCCAGAGCTGCCTGATGGGGAAACAAGAACATGGACCTAACGCAGACCGATGGCGTGGGGTAGTCGGGCAAAGGGTCAGCGTGGACTCGATGGGCCGAACGGTCCATTTCCGTGCCTGGAACTCAGTGACTTCGGGGCGGCACGGTGGTGCAGCGATAGAGACTCTGGTTTGATCCTGACTGCGGGTGCTGTCTGTACGGAGTTTGCAAGTTCCCCCTGCGAACGCATGGGTTTTCTCCGGGTGCTCTGTTTTTGTCTCACACTCCAAAGACCAACAGATTTGTAGGTTAATTGGCCTCAGTAAATTGTGTGGGAAGGATAGAACTAGGGGCCTGTTTCCACGTTGTACCTCTAAACTAAACAAGAACATGGACCTGATGCAGACCAATGGAGCGGTGTAGTCGAGCAAAGGGTCAGCATGTACGTGAGAGGCCGAAGGGCCCCGTTTCTGTACCTCTCTGCCCTGGATCTCAGTGACCACATCTCAGGTTTCCCAGCCTTTTTGTTCATTTTTGTATTTTTCGATACAACAACATGAGGTGTGGGGCGGGGGAAACACGAGGGCGATCCTGTCTCGGGACGGGGTGGGTGCGGGGAGCGGAGTGGCCCGGGGCAGCTGAGAACGGAGTGCCAACCTGCAGAAGGAAGAGGCGACCCGAGCAAGCAGAGCGACGATGGGCAGCATCAGCGCGAGGGGGCAAACCAACCATGCTGCAGGCACTGCTGCAGTCTCCCGCTGGACCAACTGCAACAAAAGCACAGGAGATGCACGTTACCCCTGCGTCGCGCATGCACAAACAGGGCAGCCTTCTCGGGGTGAAGGCAGCCACCCGCCCTGCTGGAGCTGCTGAAACAATAGACCAAGTGTCAGGAGTACAGGGCAGGCCCCAGAATCTGCTGCTTCAGGTAATGCAGGTGGTAGCATCTTACCTGTAACCCAGAGCAGTCCCGGCTGCTGCATAACAAACCCAAGCCATCACTTTTTTCCCTTCTTTTTTTGTAATCAAAATATTTATTTAATTATTAATAGTAATATTTATAATACAATAAAACAAAACCCACCACCATAATACAAGACAAACAAAGATACCAAATTAACTATTATATAACTATGTTACAATCCTTCTCAAGGATGCATTCAACCTCCCCGCGGTGCCCAGCGGTCCCGGAAATCCGCCAGAGTGCCCGTGGACAGCGCGTATTCCCTCTCCAACACCACCCGGGCGCGGGTGTAATCCCGGAAAAGGGGCAGACAGGCAGCCGGCTCGGGCAGAGCCCCCTTCCACCTGGCGCCGTGACTCGCGGATGGCCAGCTTGGCCAGGCCCAGGAGCAACCCAACCAGGACATCTTCAGCCCTCTACCCTCTCCCCTATGCACAGGGTGTCCGAAGATGAGGGTGGTGGGTGAGAAGTGCAGCCAGGCGGCAAGATCACAGCCCACGAGGGCAGGACATCCGACGGGTGACAATGCAGACAACACGCCATGGCCGATCGGTGAGAGAGTCACTGGCAACAGACGGAGAGGTGATGATCGGGAGAGGGCTGAGGGGGGTCACGCCTCACAGGGATTGTTGGGAGAACACTGAGGGAGGTCACGACTCAGAGGGACTAGACCATCGACAAGCAACATCGCAGACAACACCGGTAAGTGATGATCGGGAGAGGGCTGAGGGAGGTGGAAAGAGTCAGCGTTGCATGTGTACATGGAGTCTGTGAGGTTGCAGCCCCTGTCTGAGTATTTCAAGGGGCTGCTCCTCGCTTCCTAGCTGCACTTCACTCCCACTATCCTCATCTTTGGACACTGTGCGTAGGGGAGAGGGTAGAGGGCCGAAGATGTCCTGGTTGGGTTGCTCCTGGGCCTGGCCAAGCTGGCCATCCGCGAGTCACGGCGCCAGGCGGAGGAGGGCTCTGCCCGAGCCGGCTGCCTGTCTGCACCTTCTTCCGCGCCAGCGTGTCCCTTGAAAAAGAACACGCGGCACCCACGGGCACCAGGGGGGAATTTTCCGGGACCGCTGGGCACCACGAGGGCTGGCATGCATCCGTAGCAGGGAACGTAATACAGCTGCTCCTCGTCCTACGATGGGGTTACGTTCCGATAAACCCATCGTAATGCATTTAATATAAATTGATCACGTGACCAGAACTGCCGTGCGGCTGGCAGCCGTTGCCGAGTTTGCACCATCGTACAGTCGAGATAGCGCAAGTTGAAGCATCGTAAATCGGGGAGCATCTGCATACTTATTTAATGTTCAGTAATTAGAATATTTGGTCATTTTTGTATCATGGTGGTGGGTCTTGGTATTGGGGTTTGTTTTGTAAATATTATTGTTGTAAATCATTGAATCAATGATTTTTTGGTTGAAAACAAAGAGGGAGGTGACAGGGCGGGGGGGGGGGGGGGGAGGGGGGGGCAGGAGGTTGTGACCAGCGAAATCCTTGGGAGAGCAGTGGGAGGGGAGGTCGCAGCTCATGGGGACAGGACCAGCAACATCGTGGACAACACACAGTAGATTTTGTAAATGCTCTTGAAGAGGCAAGTGTTGACGTTTATGTTTTAGTGATAGGAGCAGAATTAGGCTATTCAGCCCATCAAGTCTACTTTGCCATTCTATCTCTCACTCTGAAACCCCATTCTCCCGCCTTCTCCCCAAAACCTCTGACACCTGTACTGATCAAGCATCTATCTATCTAGCATTAAAAATATTGATTGACTTGGCCTCCACAGCCTTCTTTCTGTGGCAATGTATTCCACAGATTCACCATCTTTTGACTAAAGAAATTCCTCCTCATCTCCTTCCCAAAATAACGTCCGTTTATTCTGAGGCTGTGACCTCTAGTCCTAGGCACTCCCAATAATGGAACCATCCTCTCCACGTCCACTCTATCCAAGCCCTCAGTGAGTGATGATGTGGAGAGGGCTGAGGGAGGTCACATCTCATGGGGACAGGAGCGTCCAATTAGCATTGTTGTGGTGGCAACTCAAAGACAACAGGTCTGGGGGCTGTCAAACAACAGACACCAAACGTACTTCACAATAAGACAGGAGTTTGACACAGCAGATAGGCACAAAATGCTGGAGTAACTCAGCGGGGCAGGCAGCTTCTCTGGAGAGAAGGAATGGGTGATGTTTCGGGTCGAGACCTTTCCATTCTGCGCTGCTTCCTGATCCATTTCCCAGTTCATACAGAGAGTGAGGGGGGGGTCGCTCTGAGGCAGCCTAAAGGGTGCGTGCAGGATGCAGGCCGAGCGACTCACACCCCCGGCCCGTCATAGAGCAGAGACCCCCCCCCCCCCAACACGGGGGCACGGACAGGGTCAGTAATGAGCACGCCACAGACCCTCAGCTTCACCTCATGCACAAGGGGCAATGAATGCAGCAACTTCAGCAGATGGTGTTACTGCTGGGACAACATGGAGAGAGCTCTCCACCTTCCTCACCACTCACTACTTGTTGAAGTGGGCAACTTCAAAGAGAAGACAAGGAACACCGAGGTCCCTTTCCGCATACAGCTCACGGGCCTCTGCGGGGGGGGAGAGGCTGGGATGGAGATCCACGTGAGAGAGATGGCAAACCAACCCAAGGGATGGGAAGGGGACGGTGAGGGTGGGAGGGTGAAGGTGAGGGTGGGAGGGTGAGAGGGAGGAGGCAGTCCGTGGATTCTTCAGAAGATGAGCAGGGAGCATCTCTGGGGGGGGGGGGGGGGAATGGAGGGGCAACATTTCGGGTCGAGACCCTTCTTCAGGGGAACGGGGGCAGGCAGTGCATCACACCTGGAATCTAAATCTCCCCAAGACCTCTGATGGTCTGGGGCTTGCTGATGTTACGGAGGTGGTGTGGGGTCCCGTATTGTAGACAAGAACCCATGTTATTGAGAGAGCCCAGAGAGGGCCATGTAGTCTAAAAGTCTGGAAGTCACGTCGCACCTTTGGTCAGGCCCCATTTGGAATATTACAGGAAGGATGTAGGGCTTTGGAAAGGGGGCAGGTGAGGGTTACCAGAATATTTTTGGATTAGAGGGTTTCAGCCATGAGGAAAGGCCAGTCAAACTGTGTTTGTTTTCAGTGGAGCCTCAGAGGTTGAAGGGAGACCCGATTCTCACCACGTGCGTTTCGTCCCAAAGACGTGCGAGGTTTGGTTAAATTGCCCCTAGTGTGCAGGGAGTGGATGAGAGACGAGGGATAACACAGAACTTGTGTGAAAAGGCGATTGAATGTCGGCGTGGATCAAAGGTCCAATTTCAAAGATATATCTCTGAAGATATATCAGATTATGATAGGGGAGAGAATTAGAATCTTTCTCCCCACCCAAGGTGGAAATTGCAGACTAGAGGGCAGACCTTCAAGGTCAGAAGGGGAAAGTTTAAAGGAGATGTGTGAGACAGAGGGTGGTGGGTGTCTACGACGCACTGCCACGGGTGTTGGAGGAGGCAGGTACAAAGGTGGTGTTAAGGAGGCTTTTACATGGGCACGTGGACATGCTGAGAATAAAGGGATATGGATGACGTGCAGGAGGAGGAGATTAGTTTAACTTGGCATGGACATTGTGGGCCGAAGGGCCTGTTCCTGTGCTGTACTGTTCTATGTTCCCTCCCCACCAGTACCATGGCATCACATCACCTTCACCAGAAGGACAGGAGAGGGGCAGCTCACCCCCACCCTCTGAGGGGTGGCGAGGGATTTATGAGGAGTCATGCATCACAGAAACAGGCCCCCCCCGGTCCTCAATGTCCAGGCTGGCAACCTGGCACCCATGCATGCCAGCAGAAACAGACAACAGCAGATGCTGGTTGATACCAAAGACCGACACAAAGTGCTGGAGTAACACAGCGGGTTAGGCACCATCTCTGGATCAAATGAATAGGTGATGTTTTGGGTCAGGACCCTTCTTCAGACTGCCTTACAGCGCCAGAGACATGGGTTCGATCGTGATCATTGGTCTGTCGGTATGGAGTTTATACTGTCTCTCTGTGACAGTGTGTGTTTTCCCCAGGTACTCCGGTTTCCCCTCGCGCTCCAAAGACGTACAGGTTTGTAGGTTAATTGGGTTTTGTAAAATATTGTACATTGCCCTTAGTGTGTTGAATAGTGTTAGTGTGCGGGGTGATCGCTGGTTGGCGCGGACTCAGTGGGCCGAAGCGCCTGTTTCCACGCTGTATCTCTCAAGTCCCGACCCGAAACGTCACCCATCCGAGATGCTGCCTGACCTGCTGAGTTACTCCAGCACTTTGTGTCTGCCCACATACGCCAATCCCCCAACACGACCTGATACAGTGACTGGACCCAAAATGTCCACCAGTCCTTTGCCTCCGCAGTTCCTCCAGCAGTTTAATCGCATTCTATTTCCCCCACATTCCTCATCATTGCTTCCTCTTCCCACGTACATTAAAGGCAATTCACAGCAGCCAGATAACCCACCTACTGCACACGTGGGAGGGAACTGGAGAAAACCCATGCAGTTACATGGGGAGCGTGCAAACTCCACATGGAGTTCTCTGCAGTATCGGACCAAACCTGGGTGTCTGGAGCCGTGAGAAGCGAGATGTATAGGCTCAAGAGATGGGCAATGTAGTGGAGACTGCCCACAACGCTCAGTCCCCAACGACAGGGCATGGAGAGGGAAAGGGCATGAGCCTAGGGTTGGTGACAGGGGCTAGTGGGGGCAACTCAGAGAGGGCTGCGGGGGTAGCAAGGCAGTGACACGGACACGGCAAAGGGGGGGGGGGGGATGGTTTCAGACACAGCAGAATAGGCAGTGGTAAACGGTAAGAGACATGGGGAAAGGGGATACTGGCAAGTGCACGGGCGATAGGGAAAGAAGGAAACAGGAACAAGCAGTGAAGGAAAGGGACTGAAGAGGGGGAAGGAAGGGATTTGGAGGTCAGGGGTAGGAAGCAAGCGGAGGGGATGGATAGCGAGGGGGTTGACGGGGAGGAGGATGGGGCAGGGGGAGGAGGAGGCTGGGGAGGGAGGGAGGGAAGCGTGATGGAGAGAAGAGGGGGTAGCGAGGAGGAAGGGTGTATAGGGGCAGGGGAAACACGGGGAGGAAGCAGGGATGAGAGGGAGTGATGGGGCAGGGGTGAAAAGGTGGGGAGAGGGCAGAGCTGCGGGGAGGTGGAGGATGGGATGATGTAGCGTGGGGGAGGGGACAAGGGTGAGTGAAGGGGTAAGGTGGTGGTGGAGGTGTTGTAGGTGGAGAGGTGGTGGTGCTTTGTGGAGGGAGAGCGTGATGAGGAAGGAGGGAGGGAGGGTCTGTCCCTCAGGTTGACCCCATCCATCCCCTGCAGCAGTGCCTCACTCCACTCCCCTCTCCTCTTTCCGCTGCTGCGGCGGCTGCTGCTGCTGCTCACCCCTCGCTTTCCCTGCCCCCTGCGTCCTGCGCCGCACTCACCGCGGTGCGGTCGGGTCGGGCCGGGTCCGGTGTGAGCTGAGCTGGGCTGGTCTGGGCTGAGCCGGTGTGGGCCGGGCGGGCCGCTCTCCACCGCCGCCGCCGCACTGCAGAGCGGCTGCAGTCCCGCTGCCGGCCGCCAGAGGCGCCCCGCTCCCCCGCGCTCATTGGACGACGCGTTGTCACGCCCGCCCGCGCCAGCCGCTCCCCACGGCGCATGCGCCGCCCCAAGGCTGCCGGGAAATGTAGTCCCGCTGACCGGGCCTCGGGCCTGTGGGTGGCAGCGACCGCAACCACGACCGCTCGCAGCTCCAGCCCGGGTTGTGGCTCCCTATCTCACCAGCACCTTTCCGCCCGTCAGCCCAACACGGACACCGGGTCCTACCTGGGCGGTGGCCGCCCCCAGCCGACATCACAGACTGCCACCGGAACCCTCCCAGGGAGACTCCCGCAATGCACCTGGCGGTTGGCCTGGCCTGGCCTGCCCTTCCCCCCACAATGCACCTGTCACTGGTCTACCTGCCCTCCCCCCCACAATGCATCTGTCACTGGTTTACCTGCCCTTCCCCCCACAATGCACCTGTCACTGGTTTACCTGCCCTTCCCCCCACAATGCACCTGTCACTGGTTTACCTGCCCTTCCCCCCACAATGCACCGTGGCCTGCCCTTTCCCCCACAATGCACCGTGGCCTGCCCTTCCCCCCACAATGCACCTAGTGGTCTGCCCTTCACCCCACAATGCACCTGCTGATTTGCCCTGCTCTCCACAATGCACCTGGTTACCAGCCCTTCCCCGCACAATGCACCTGGTGACCTGACCTTCCCCCCACAATGCACCTGGAGTGGAGGGGGGGTATTTTTGGTACGGAGCTTTTGCATTTTTCAGCTTGAAATTGTGCAATCTGGTGCATACTGTTGCGAGTCTTTTAACTTATACTTGAATGCAACATTTATGCTTCAAATTGGATTAGGTATGAATAAGGTTAGGCTAAATTACATTCCTAACTCCATTCCATAGTAGAGCCAGGCTCCGATCAACAGGTGCAGCACATGAATGACCTTTGTATATTCATGTATGGAAATCAGATTATAATTCATGCTGTAATGCATATATATAGTGAAACAAAAACCTAGAAACAAGGCAAGAGGAGTCAGACGTCCATCACTGTTCTGCACAAATAAATCAATCAACCTTACCCTTTGACTATAGAAACAAGACGAAAATAATGCCATATATTCAACCGTATATGGTTCAATGAAATTAAGATATATATGTAAAACATATATATGGAAACAGGCCGTTCAGCTCACCAGTTCCACACCGACCAGCAATCTACCTTACACCGGTTGTATCCTACACGCCACGGACAATTTACAAAAGCCAATTAACCTACAAACCTGCACTTCTTTCGGATGTGGGAGAAACCGGCATATCCAGAGAAAACCATGTGGTCATAAGGAGAATGTACAAATACTGTACAGACAGCACCCGTAGTCAGGATTAAATCTGGGTCTGTGGTGCTGCAAGACAGCAACTCTACCGCTGCGCCACCGTGCCACCCCATTCTTTTTTCTGTAATATATTTATTATAGTGTCACGTCAATAAAGATGAACACATGATTATAATTTCAGCCCTTAGTTGGACAACACACATCTCGAGTCATTGTGTTTTATGGCTGGTTTTCAACCTCTTCAGTCTGAAGGTCTCGACCCGAAACATCACCTATTCTTTCTCTCCAGAGATGCCGCATGTCCTGCTGAGTTATTCCAGCTTTTAGTGTCTATCTTCAGTTTAAACCACCATTTGCAGTCCCTTCTTACAGTCTTTGTTAAGCGAAACAGGTCCTATTCTCATAATATTATTCACCTCAACTAAGTATTTTCTTCACCTCCGTTGCTATAGAGAATACAATCCCAGTTATCAAATCTTTCTTCAAAGTGTAAAACAATTCTAGCCCCACGAATATGTTCATAAATCGCCCCTGGATCCTCTCCAGAGCAATTGCACCCTTTCAACAGTGTGTCACGTCTTACAGCATGGAAACAGGCCCTTCATCCCAACTTGTCCATGCAGATCAAGATGCCCCATCTAAACTAGTCCCATTTATCCGCATTTGGCCCATATCCCTTTAAACCTTGTGTGTGTGTAAGGGTGTGTGTTAGGTTGTGTGCGAGAGTGTGTGTTAGGTTGTGTGTGAGAGTATGTGTTAGTGAAGCGGCGACAACACCCGGAGTGTGCGGAGACTTGGCGATGTCCAGGGAGCATTTCCCTCTCTACCCCCCCCCCCGGGAATGCGGGCCGGCCCAGGTGCTCTGTGTCCAGCTGGGGCTGGGGGAGGTGAGGGTCAGTGACCCGGGGGTCTGGGGGAGGTGAGGGTCAGTGACCCAGGGGTCTGGGGGAGGTGAGGGACAGTGACCCAGGGGTCGGACATCGGAGCGGAGCTATAGCCTGAGATTCATCCCGCGGCTCCGGAAACGGCACTCATGCCCTCACACACTCGGTCCGCTCCTGGCAACTCCATGCGGTGTAGACAGAGTGGCCAATGGCCACAGAGCCGCCGCAGGTGAGAGTGGGAGGTGTGAGCGGTGCCTCAGGGGAGGGTCGGTGCTGGGACCACTGCCGCGTCTCACCTCTAACACCATCTGCACAGGAATGTGAATGCGGGTGAGGCAGCATCTATAGAGCGGTAGACAAAAATGCTGGAAAAATGCTTGAGCCTGAAGAAGGGTCAAACTCAGACATAGATGCTGCCTCACCCGCTGAGTTTCTCCAGCATTGTTGTCTACATTGCCATTTTAAATAGTGTGCGATGGGCTTAAGCCAATTAAATTGCTCGTTCTTTACGGGGAACCCGCCGACAAAAAACTATTCTCCTTGGTGAGTGTGGAGGACTGTGACTATTTATTTATTCATATATTTTTAAAGTATTTTTTTTGAGCGTGAGAGCTTCTGTCATCAGCGTGAGGGCGTGAGAATTTCCTCAAATGCGTTAGTCTCACGCTCAATGCGTGAGAGTTGGCAGCCCTGCCTCTACAATTGGATCCTCGACTTCCTCATCCACAGACCACATCTGTTCATATTGGTGGAAATGTGTCATCCTCGATAACAATCAGCACGGGAGCACCTCAAGGCTGCGTGCTCAGCCCCCTGCTGTACTCACTCTATACTCATGAGTGCGTAGCCGGACATAGTGCAAACTCTATCATCAAGTTCGCCAATGACACCACAGTTGTGGGACGAATCACTGATGGGGACAAGTCATAGAAGTGAGATCGACCGTTTGACCAAATGGTGCCAGCACAATAACCTGGCTCTCAACACCAGCAAAACCAAGGAACTGATTGTGGACTTTGGAAGGGGTAGGATAGGGACCCACAGTCCCGTTTATATCAACGGGTCGATGGTGAAAAGGGTAAAAAACTTCAAATTCCTGGGCGTGCAATATTTCTGAAGATCTTTTCTGGTCCCGGCACACTGATGCAATTATAAAGAAAGCACATCAGGGCCTCTACTTCCTGAGAAGATTAGGGAGAGTTGGTCTGTCAAGGAGGACTCTCTCTAACTTTTACAGGTGCACAGTAGAGAGCTTGCTGACCAGTTGCATCGTGGCTTGCTTCGGCAACTTGAGCGCCCAGGAGCGGAAAATGCTGCAAAAAGTTGTAAACACTGCCCAGTCCATCACTGGCTCTGACCTCCCTACCATCGAGCGGATCTACTGCAGTCGCTGCCTCAAAAAGGCTGGCAGCATCATCAAGGACCCACACTATCCTGGCCACACACTCATCTCTCCGCTGCCATCAGGTAGAAGGTACAGGAGCCTGAAATCTGCAACATCCAAGTTCAGGAACAGCTTCTTCCCCACAGCCATCAGACTATTAAACACTACTTCAAACAAACTCTGAACTATAACAGCCTATTGGACTTAATCTATTTATGTGTGTATAATATATATTCTATGGTGCATGGACACACTGATCTGCTCTGTATTTATGCCTATAATACTCTGTTGTGCTGCAGCAAAGCAAGAATTTCATTGTCCTATCTGGGACACATGACAATAAACTCTCGACTCCTCACTCTTCCAATCCACACCATCACCAATCTATGTTCTCTGGAGATGCTGCCTGACCCACTGAGATACTCCAGCACTTTGTGTTTTTCCTTGGTAAACCAGCATCTGCAGTTCCTTGTTTCTACGAGCCATTGTACTGGGTGTGGTTTGATTGTTCTGATGTGTAGCATGATCTGACTGGATTATCATTGTACTGCCGTACACCACGTTACAATGATAGACAGATATGTGTGTTTAGCCTGGCTCAGCTTGACAGTAAGGACATCTAGACAGGAGGCTGGAGGTGTGGGCCCTCATCAACGGCTGCTGTAGAGATGGTGGAGAGCTTAAAGATCCTTGTCGCGGTGATCAAGAAAGCACTTCAACGTGCCTGGTTTCTGAGGCATCTGACAAGATTGGGCATGTTCAGGAGGAATCTCTTGAATGTCTAAGCATGCACAATAGAGAGTATTCTGTCAGGACGCCTCTCAGCCTGGCTTGGCAACTGCTCTGCCCTCAACCGCCTGAACGCACAGAGAACGATGAACACAGCCCAGTCCATCACATGCTTGCCTCTTCCATCCATCCAGTCCAGCTTCATAAGGTCATGTCATTAGGCCATTCAGTCCATCAAGTCTACTCCGCCATTCAACCATGGCTGATCTATCTTTCACTCTTAACCCCATTAGAAACATAGAAAACATATAAAATAGGTGCAGGAGTAGGCCATTCAATATGATCATGGCTGATCATCCACAATCAGTACCCCGTTCCTGCTTTTTCCCCATATCTCTTGATTCTTTTAGCCCTAAGAGGGCTAAATTTAGCCCTAAGAGTTAAATCTAACTCTCTCTGGAAAACATCCAGTGAATTGGCCTCCACTGCCTTCCGTGGCAGAGAATTCCACAGATTCACAACTCTCTGGGTGAAAATGTTTCAGTCCTAAATGGCCGACCCCTTACTCTTAAACTATGACTTTGACTTTGACATCGGGAGGAGAATGGGGAGTGCAGGGAAGAGATAAGACTTTGCCTTCCATCACAGTGAGGAGGAGATTCGCTGTGATGGATGTTCGTGCAAATTGTGTTGTGTCTTGGTTCTTTTTATTGTTTGTATGACTGCAGAAACCAAATTTCGTTTGAACTTAGGTTCAAATGACAACAAATAAATTGTATTGTATTGTATTGACCCCTGGTTCTGGATTCTGTGACACAGTTCTCCTGCCTTCCTCTCCCTAACCCCTGACACTCGTACTAATCAAGATTCTTGCAATCTCCGCCTTAAAAATACCCATTGACTTGGCCTCCACAACCTTCTGTGGCGGGGCATGGCATGAGGAGGCTGGAGGTATCATCAAGCGGGGCAGGCACGTGCCGTGAGTAATTACTCAGGGTAGGCAGACAGTCGGCTATTAAAAGATCTTAAAATCAGCACATGCGCAGATTGTTCTCCTCTCCAGTAGGCAGTCAGTCGACTTTTATAAAGTGATTTGTCTTCAACAGCCTTATCTCTTAATAAAGTATTTAAAAACATATAGCTCAAAGAAATCTGCTTACCACACTACTTACCACAAACTCCATTCTTCTCTCTCTGTTTCTTAAGATACTCTTAAGGTAATGACAATCCATGTTTGAAAAACCCGCCAAGAAACTTGAGCTGCGCATGCGCAGTAGGCTGCTGTGCAGCACATGCATGCAGTCCATGGTGCAAAGGCAGAATTTCAGCTGCCATTCTAGACCGTTGTCATAGTGAAGGCACGGGAGAATTATGCCCACCTGACAGATCGATCTCATAGGTGGGCATAATTCTCCCGTGCCTTCACTACTTATATTTAATAATTCCCATTTTATAATTTTACTCAGGGTAGGCACTGCCTACCTTGCCTCCCCTGACGGCATGTGCCTGCATCAAGGGTACCTGACGCCCACCCATCTCATTCTCATTCCTCTCTCCTACCTTCTGGGTGAAGATACATGAGGGTGAAACTCCAGTCTGCCAGACTTGAGATCAGCTTCTTCCCCAATACGATCAGACTCCTGGCCAGTCCCCCCCTTTGCACCCCCTTTCCCAGTCATGCTGTCGTGAACTCTTACTCTTACCTCTACCTCCTATGGTTGTTCTGTTGTTGTGATTTTTTTTATCACTCTGGCTTGCACTACAATCTTGCACCATTCCGCTATGTTGCACTCATCACCGTATTTATTGTATTTATCATTATAGTGTATATATTCTGTTTGCGCTAAACAAGGAATTTCCCTACGTGTGTACCAACTGAACCATCCTACCACAACTAGAGAGCAGCCCCGAGCTACTATCTACCTCATTTGGAGACCCTCACACGATCTTTAATCAGACTTTACTGGCTTTATTGTGCACTATTCACGTTATTCCCTTTATACACTATGTATTGTAATCATGTATTGTCTTTCTGCCGACTGGTTCGCAGGCAACAAAAGCTTTTCACTGTACCTCGGTACGCGAGACAAACTACACTCAACATGACAATATAATCATTGCCACAGACGGTTGTGGAGATCAAGGCAACGGATATATTTAAGGCGGAGATTGATGGATTTTTGATTAGTACGGGTGTGGGGGTTATGGGGGGAAGGCAGGAGAATGGGGTTGAGAGGGAAAGATAGATCAGACATGATTGAATGGCGGAGTGGACTCGATGGGCCGAATGGTTTAATTCTGCTTCTGTCACTTATGAATCTGATCTGCTCCAAGTCACCAGCCCGTGTGTGGGACCAGACCCGTGCTCTAGACGTGTGCGCGAGGTGCCATGCGTGTGAGGTGTGATTTGGGCAACACGTCACGCGTGTGCAAGGCTCGACCCGTGTGCGAGACACCACACGTGAGACAAGAGAAGACGAGGCAGACCGTGAGTGGATTCAGTCCTCTGTTGCTTTATTTGGGTGCGGAGGCAGGGGGAAGGGAGGGGGGTGGGGGAGAGGGGGGAAGGGTGGGGGTGAGGGGGAAGGGAGGGGGAGGGTGGGGGGTGAGGGGGGAGGGTGGGGGTGAGGGGGAAGGGAGGGGGAGGGTGGGGGTGAGGATGAGGGGGGAGGGTGGGGGTGAAGGCTGAGGGGCGAGGGTGGGGGTGAGGGTGGGGGTGAGGGGGGGTGGCGGTGAAGGGTGGGGGGGAAGGGGAGAGGGGGAGGGGGGAGGTGGGGGTGAGGGGGAAGGGTGGGGGTGAGGGGTGGGAGGGGGCAAGGGTGGGGGGAGGGTGGGGGGTGAGTGGGGGGTGGGGGTGGGGGGGAAGGGAGGGGGAGGGTGGGGTGAAGGGGGGTGGGGGTGAGGGGCGAGGGTGGGGGTGAGGGGGAATGGTGGGGGGTGAGGGGTGAGGGGCGAGGGTGGGGGTGAGGGGCGAGGGTGGGGTGAGGGGGAAGGAAGGGGGAGGGTGAGGGGTGAGGGGTGAGGGTGGGGGGTGAGGGGGAAGGGAGGGGGAGGGTGGGGGTGAGGGGCGAGGGTGGGGGTGAGGGGGAGGGTGGGGGTGAGGGCGAAGGGAGGGGGAGGGTGGGGGTGAGGGGGGAGGGTGGGGGTGAGGGACGAGGGTGGGGGTGAGGGGGAAGGGAGGGGGAGGGTGGGGGTGAGGGGGAAGGGAGGGGGTGAGGGGGGCTTCAGGCAACTGCTGTATGATCGGCACTGTAGAGGAGGTGGGGGGAAAGTGACAGCAGCAACCCTGGGGGAGTGGGGGGCATTTGCCCCAGGGTCACGACCTGTAGCGGCCTAGTGGTTATAATCCAGGGACAGGCACAGCGGGGGGGGGGGGGGCTAGAGCACCAGTAGCATCTCTAGAACAGGCACGACCAGGGCGAGGGGTCAAGGGCAAGGGGCAAGGGTCAGGGGTCAGGTTAGGGGGGTTGTGGGGTGGGGGAGCAGGTCCTCTGAGCCAAACACCATGTAGGGAGGGATCTGCGTGCTTGCAGAAGATTCCGGCGGGTCGCTGGCGGAAGGTTCCGGAGCAGCGGGCGAGGGTGTGCAGCAGCGGGCAAGGCTCTGGCACAGCGGCCTCTCCGTCCTATCCCGACATGGTCAAGCTGAGCCACTGTGGATACAGAGGGCACGGGTCAGAGGGCAGGGGGCAGAGATAGAGATGCAGAGTCAGAGAGAGAGAGAGTGGGGGGGTCAGAGACAGAGAGAGTGGGGGGTCAGAGGGAGGAGCGGTGGTCAGAGAGAACAAGGGTCAGAGTGCAGGGGTGAGAGGTGGGGGAGAGGCTGAGACAGATCCCAGGGCCCCAAGGGCATCCATATCGCAGGGATGCCCCCCCACCTCCCCTCCTCTCACCCCCTCCCCGGCCCCACCCCCAGACGCGGTCCTTCCCCAGACTTTGGGCCCAGCCAAGGGTGTGTTGTCTCCCCCGCGGCCCTCACTCCCCTCGCACCCTCCCTGCATTCACCCTCTCCTCTCGCCTCCGTCTCCAGCCCCGCACCCCCCCCCCCCCCCACCAAGCTCACCTCCGACACATCCATCTGCATGGTCCCATCATCCTGCTGCAGAGACCGGAATGCTCCTGGAGGTGGGGAGAGAGGGAGAGGCGGGGAGAGAGGGAGAGGTGGGGAGAGAGGGAGAGGTGGGGGAGTGAGGGAGAGAGGTGGGGGAGTGAGGGAGAGAGGTGGGGGAGTGAGGGAGAGAGGTGGGGGAGAGAGGGAGGTGGGGAGAGAGGGAGGTGGGGGAGAGAGAGAGGTGGGGGAGAGAGGGATGGGGAGAGAGGGAGAGGTGGAGAGAGGGAGAGGTGGAGAGAGGGAGAGGTGGTGAGAGAGGGAAGTGGGAGAGAGCAAGAAAAGGGGAGATGGAGAAGGGGAGAGAGAAGAGGGAAGGAGTGAGGGAGGAAGGGGAGAGATATCATCACAATGTGATTTACATTGAATTGCAGGTGCCACATGAGACAGCTGACGGTGTAACAGGCAGCTGGATCATTCACGTGTTTGACCTGCGTCTCACGTTAGTTCGTTCCGTGCCACTCTCGGGCGAGCCTGTACCAGTGGTCACTGTGGTAAACTGTCGAGAGACTGGTCACGGCGCACGTTACAACTGTGGCGCAGCGGTAGAGTAGCCGCCTCACAGCGCCAGAGACACAGGTTCGATCCTGACTAGGTGTTAACGTGCGGGTATCGCTGGTCGACGTGTACTCGGTGAGCCAAAGGGCCGGTTTCTGCCCTGAATCTCTAAACTAAACTCCAGCCTGGGGTGGGAGATTGCAACCTTCACGTGGTACACCCTGTTTCGACGAATGCAATCAACCCGGCGTGCACAAACAGAAGATCAAACAGAACAAGTTGTCTTACAACTTTAGGCTGGGCACGCCACACACAAGAAGAAGACCTCCAGCCTTGGCCAACTGCAGTTTGCTTGCTATCAGACAAAGCCCTCAAACCTGTGCAGCAGAACTATCTCCCCTGCCCCAATCCCATCTCTGGAACGCCTAGACCATAGAGTGGACAACCATACTCGTTTCGAGTGACCGCCGATGATAGGAGACACCTGTGTGATGGACTGGCCTACATCCACAACTCTGTGCAATCTCTTGGTTCCAAACCAAGCTGTGATGCAGGCAGACAGTATGTCTGTAGAGGTTGGCACATCAACTGTGTGCCCTGCCCTAAAGGTTCAGGAATAACTACTTCTCCACACCCATCAGGCTATTAAAATTGGCTCGGACAAAACTCTGAACATTAATAGCCCACTATCTGTTATTTGCACTTTATCAGTTTATTTATTCATGTGTGTATATATTTACATAATGGTATATGGACGCACTGATCTGTTTTGTAGTCAATGCCTACTATGTTCTGTTGTGCTGAAGCAAAGCAAGAATTTCATTGTCCTATCAGGGACCCATGACAATAAACTCTCTTGAATCTTCAATCTTGAAGGATGCCTTATCAATCCCCTGCCGTATACACGCACAGCTCTGCAGACAATATCACTCCAAATCCGACCGCAGATGTGAGATGTAAGCCTCCTCTGCACCCTCTCCTAAACCTCACATCCTTCCTGTAATGGGGGTGAACAGAACAGCACGCAATAGTCTAAATGTGGCCTGACCACAGTCTATAAAAATGCATCAGGACTTGCTGCCTCTTACACTCACTGCCCTGACATGTGAAGGCAAGTACGCCTTCTTCACACTCTATCTACTTGTGTCGCCACGGCCAGGGAGCTGTGGACTTGGAGCCCAAGATCCCTCTGTACATCAGTGCTGTCCAGGGTCATGCCTCCTCTATGACATCTTGGGGAGGGGGCAAAGGGGGGGAGGAGAGGGAGAACGAGCAGGGAGGGAGGGAGGAGGGAGGAGGCCACTTACTGATCATAGCCTCCAGCCGGACCAGACAGGAGATGAAGTTGTCAAAGTCGATGACCTCTCCGTCTGCATAACGACACGCGATGGCCTGGTGGATCCGGTTGTTAATCTTAAACCCTGGGCGAGAGAGAGAGAGAGAGAGAGAGAGAGAGAGAGAGAGAGAGGGAGAGGGGGGTCAGTGTGGGGGGGATAGAGAGAGGTCAGTGTGGGGGGATTACTGGGGTCAGGGAGGGGGGTGAGCTCACCTGCTGTTTCGAGGGCGAGGCGCATCTCGTAGGAATTCATGGTGCCCGACTTATCCAGATCAAAGTTTCTGAAAATACCCTGTGAGCGAGAGAGAGAGAGAGAGAGAGAGAGAGAGAGAGTGTGAGAGAGAGTGAGATAGGTAGAGAGAGAGAGAGAGAGAGAGAGAGAGACAGACAGACAGACAGAGAGATGGAGAGCGAGGAAAGAGAGGGAGAGACTGAGACAGAGAGAGGGAGAGAGCAGGGGAGAGAGCGGGGGAAAGAGAGGGAGAGAGAGGGGAGCATGAGAATGGGATGTGTGTGTGTGTGGATGTGTTTGGGTGTGTGTGTGTGTGTGTGTGGGGGGGTGTGTGTGTGGGGGTGTGTGTGGGTGTGGGGGTGGCTGTGGCTGTGGGGGTGGTTGTGTGTGTGTTGTGTGTGTGTGTGTGTGTGTGTGTGTGTGTGTGTGTGTGTGTATGTGAGAGGGTGTGTGGGGTTGTGTGTGGGGGGTGTGTGGGTGTGTGTGTGTGTGTGTGTGTGTGTGTGTGTGTGTGTGTTGTGTGTGTGTGTGTGTGTGTGTGTGTGTGTGTGTGTGTGTGTGTGTGTGTGCGTGTGCGTGTGCTGCCACTCACCAGCCAGGCCCGGATCTTGTTCCACAGCCGCTGGAACTCGAGCAGACCCAGCCGCCCGCTGCCGTCTTTCTGACCACAGTGAAGGAATGGCCGCCCGCACTGACACACGAGGGGTAGCGGCGCAGGGGGAGGATGGGGGACGGGGGATGAGACTGGGATGCGGAGCGACGGAGCGCAGAAAGACGGGGAACAGAGAGTCGGGGAACAGGGGGGCGGGGAACAGGGGGACGGGGAACAGGGGGACGGGGAACAGGGGGACGGGGAACAGGGGGACGACGGGGGGCGGGGAACAGGGGGACGGGGAATAGGGGGGCGGGGAATAGGGGGGCGGAGAATAGGAAGCGGGGAGCCAACATCAAGGGGTTTCGAGGTGACTGTGAGGGTGGGACGGGCATTGGCCACGGCGGAGGCCAGTGGTCGGGGTGGGGCCCCCCTCCCCGTGGCGGTCGGCACGGTAACCAAGGATACGTCCAGCAGGTTGACCATCCCTCGGCACGAGTCCAGGGTGAAGCCGTCCGTCTGCAGGTCCTGGTCTGGGGGGGAGAGGTCAGTCCGGGGTCACAACCTTCCATCACCCTCATCCCCATCAATGTCACCCCTGACCCTCACCCCCGGCACTGTGACCCCTGACCCTCACCCCCATCAATGTTACCCTAACCCTCATCCCCGGCATCGACCCCTGACCCTCATCTCTGGCACCATGACCCTGACCCTCACCCCCAGCACCGTGACCCCTGACCCTCACCCCCAGTACCGTGAACCCTGACCCTTACCCCAGCAATGTGACCCCTGACCCTCATCGTTAGGACTGTCACTTCTACCCCTCACTGGCACCGTGACCCTTGACACTCGCTCCCAGGACCCTGACCCTTATCCCCAGGCACCCGACCTCTGACCCTCATCCCCAAAACCGGGACCCCCCGACCTTAACCCCCAGTACCCTGACCCCTCACTGTGACGTGGGGCCAGGTCCCAACAAGTGTCACTGTTACCCCCATTGTCGACCCCTACCAACTCCACGACCCCCCCGGTGACCCCTGCCCCACTCACGTTTGGCCAGCACGCGGTTGAGGATGGTGCGCAGCTCAAACACACTGATCTCCATGTCCTGGGGGGAAACAGGGTCAGTGGGAACATGACAGTCACAATCCGAACCCGCCCCCCCCCCCACCCTGGGTCAGGCCCAGACTACCCCTCACCCCCAACACTGCCCACCCCCCTCCCCTCCCTCAGTCCCTCCTCCCCCCCTCATTCCCCATCGTCTCCCTCACACCAGTCACTGAAAGTTGGCGTGCAGGTACAGCAGGCGGTGAAGAAAGCTAATGGAATGTTGGCCTTCATAACAAGAGGATTTCAGTACAGGAGTAAAGAGGTTCTTCTGCAGTTGTATAGGGCTCTGGTGAGACCACATCTGGAGTATTGTGTACAGTTTTGGTCCCCTAATTTGAGGAAGGACATCCTTGTGATTGAGGCAGTGCAGCGTAGGTTCACGAGATTGATCCCTGGGATGGCGGGACTGTCATATGAGGAAAGATTGAAAAGACTAGGCTTGTATTCACTGGAGTTTAAAAGGATGAGGGGGGATCTTATAGAAACATATAAAATTATAAAAGGACTGGGCAAGCTAGATGCAGGAAAAATGTTCCCAATGTTGGGCGAGTCCAGAACCAGGGGCCACAGTCTTAGAATAAAGGGGAGGTCATTTAAGACTGAGGTGAGAAAAAACATTTTCACCCAGAGAGTTGTGAATTTATGGAATTCCCTGCCACAGAGAGCAGTGGAGGCCAAGTCACTGGATGGATTTAAGAGTTGGATAGAGCTCTAGGGGCTAGTGGAGTCAAGGGATATGGGGAGAAGGCAGGCACGGGTTATTGATAGGGGACGATCAGCCATGATCATATTGAATGGCGGTGCAGGCTCGAAGGGTCCGAACGGCCTCCTCCTGCACCTATTCTATGTTTCTATCCCTTCCCCCCCTCACTTCTCCATCCCCACCCCTTATTGACCCCTTCTCCTCCCCCGGCCCCTTGGCCCCCACCTTCCCTCCCCCCCGCTCACCTCCCGGCCAGCTGCTTGAACATGGCTCGGAATCCATCCTCCACATCGTCCTCGCTCATCTCCTCCTGCAACACCAGGGACCGGTGGTCAGGGTGACCGGGTCACAGGGCAGGGGGCAGAGGTCAGCAGGTTGGGAGCGGGGTCAGAGGTCGGCGGGTTGGGAGTGGGGTCAGGGGTCGGCGGGTTGGGAGCGGGGTCAGGGGTCGGCAGGTTGGGAGCGGGGGTCAGAGGTCGGGTGACAGATCCTTGCCTCATCCTCCAGCTCGGCATCGATGGGGTCATCCATCTCCCTGCAGAGAACCAGAGTGTGAGGAAGAGCATCTGCACCCCTCCCCCTCCACAACCACCCCTTCCCCATCTCACCCCCTGCCCGACCCCTCTCCCCCACCCCTCCCCACCCTATCTCCCCCCTGCCCCAGCCCCCCCGGGCCCCTCTCGCTGCCCCCCCAGTTCCACTCACTGCGAGTCTGTCGTGTTGTGTTTCTCGGTGAAGACCCTGAGCACAAAGTCGGGCCTCGTTGCTGGGCTCGAAGGTGGAAGGGGGACGATGATGTAATCGCCGGGGGGGCAGGCTGAGCCGGGAGCTCACCTCCCGCATGTTGATGAAGGAGTCGGAGCGAGCGCATGACGACCGGCTCAGGAAGAAGTCCTTGCGCAGGTGGACCTGCGGACCCCCACTCAGCTGGGGGAAAGAGAGAGAGAGAGAGGTGGGTCAGAGGACCGTCTACACCCCCCACCCACACCCACACACCCCACACAGGTGGACCCCCCACTCAGCTGGGGAGAGAGAGGAGAGAGAGGGGGGGGGTCAGAGACCGTCTACACCCCCCACCCCTCCCCACCCACCCCCACAAGGTGGACCTGCGGACCCCCACTCAGCTGGGGGAGAGAGGGGGGGGGGTCAGAGTGTCCACACCTCCCACACCCCCCACCCCCCCCACATCCCCCACACAGGTGGACCTGCAGATCCCCACACAGCTGGGGGGAGAGAGAGAGAGTGGGGGGTCAGAGACCGTCTACACCCCCAACCCACCCCACACCCCCCCACACAGGTGGACCTCCAGACCCCCACTCAGCTGGGGGGCGAGAGAAGGGGGGTCAGAGACTGTCCACACCCCCCACATGGGTGGACCTTCAGACCCCCATTTGGCTGCGGGAGGGAGAGGGGGTCAGAGATGATACACACTCCACCCCCCCCCCCCTCCCCCCCTCATCCACAAGCTATGGGAGAGGGGATTGGAGATGGTGCACATCTTTTACTCACACCTCCCCTTGGGATGGGGGAGAGAGTCAGCAGCCAGCAGGTGGGGGGTGTGGGGGAGGGGGCTACTGCAGAGACCCAACCCACACTGCTTCACTCAGGGGTCACATAATGTACAGCTCAGGAGGCCATGCTACCCTCCCTGCCCATCCACACTGGTCCCAATGGACCCATGCTGTTTCATGGCCTTCCTGGTCTGAATTATTCACTGCCTACATTAACTCCAGACCCCCCCCCCCCCCCCCCCCCCCACTGCCACCATCTAGCAGCTTCCCACAGATATCCTTACATACTCCTTCCTCCCTCCTCAACCCTCTGCCCTCTCGATTTTAATACCCCCTGCTCTTGGAACAACACTTCCCTCTGTCGATCCTGTGATTACCATGTACACAGGCAGAACAAGTCCACCTGTCCCAACCCCTCCCGTAACTAAACCCCCCCCCAATCCAGGGCAACATACAACAGTACAGCACAGCCACAGGCCCCTTCAGCCCACAATGTCCCTGCCCAACATGATCAGAAGGTCATTAGGTCAGAAGGAATAGGAGCAGAATTAGGCCATTCGGCCCATCAAGTCTACTCCGCCATTCAATCATGGTTGATCTATCTCTCCCTCCTAACACCATTCTCCTGCCTTCTCCTCTGACACCAGCACTAATCAAGAATCTATCTACCTCTGCCTTAAAAATATCCACTGACGGCCTCCACAACCTTCTGTGGCAAAGAATTCCACAGATTCACCACCCTCTGACTGAAGTAATTCCTCATCATCTTCCTAAATGAACATCCTTTAATTCTGAGGCTGTGACCTCTGGTCCTAGACTCTCCCATGAGTGGAAACATCCTCTCCACACCCACACTATCCAAGCCTTTCACTATTCGGTATGATGCCAAGGCCACCCCTAATCAGCCTGCTTGTGATCCATATTCCTCCATTCCCTGCATATCCAAAAACCTCTTAACAGCCTCTATCATATCTGCCCTCCACCACCACCCCCGGCAATGTGTTCCAAACACCCACCACCCTCTGTGTAAAAAAACGTGCCTCGCACATCTCCTTTAAACTTTTGCCCTCTCACTTTAAAGCTGTGCCCTTTAAATGTTTGATATTTCTACCCTGGGGAATAAATGTTGACTGTCTACCCTGTCTGTGCCTCCCATAATTTCTATCAGGTCTCCAGTCAGCCTGCAGCATCTCAGAGAAAGCTATGCAGGTTTGTGCAACTTCCCCCTGTAGCTGAAACCCTCTCAGCTACAGGGTCATAAGCCAGGGTGCTGCCCGAATCACCTCTACCACATTGGAACATTGGACCTTGTGTGTTATAATGCTGAGAACTATATTCTGCACTCTGTATCTTCCCCTTTGCTCTACCCATTGCACCTGAGTTTGACTTGATTGTATTTATGTGTAGTATATCTGATCTGATCAGACTGGAAAACAAAGTATTGCACTGCATATTGGTACACGTGACAATATAAACCTAAAACTGATCCAGGCAGCATTCTGGTAAACCAAAGCCTCCACATCCATCCTGTAATGGGGTGATCAGAACTGCATGCAATACTCCAGAAGTGGGGTAAATCCTATAGAGTTGCATCATGACTTCCTGACACTGATACTCAATGCCCTGACAAATGAAGGCAAACATACTGTATGCCTAAAAAAAACACACTTGCCTAAAAACACACACGTGCCTGAAAACACACACCTGCCTGAAAACACACACACCTGCCTGAAAACACACACCTGCTGAAAACACACACACCTGCCTGAAAACACACACACCTGCCTGAAAACAACACACACCTGCCTGAAAACTGCACACCTGCCTTAAAAATGCACACCTGCCTGAAAAAACACACACCTGTCTGAAAAAACACACCTGCCTGAAAAAACACACCTGCCTGAAAAAACACACACCTGCCTGAAAACACACACACCTGCCGGAAAAACACACACAGCCTTCCTGAAAAAAACACAACACCTGCCTGAAATAACACACACAGGTCCCTAAAAAGACACCTTCTCCAGTTCTTTGTGTCTATGTTTCTACACCAGCGTGTGTTCCTAGCCTCTACACCACACCGTCTTTGACACTTCTTCCCCACCCTGGGAACCTCCTCTGCCCCCACTGCGGTACCCGCACACACTCCCCACACTGGTGACCAAAACCACACACACACACACACACA